>JAGFMF010011724.1:148021-190569 GCA_019455555.1 Galemys pyrenaicus
CAGGAGTTAAGCACTGCACCATGAAGCATCCAGAGTTCACTCCCCAGCCAGGAGGTGACCCACAGGGCCCAGCAGACCTCTCCTGCCTTGATCTCTGCTCCCCCCAGCAGTGTATTTCACACTGTTCTGCTCCCCACTCTCTCTCCCTCTGTGGAATCCTCTCCTCCCCACACCTCTGGGCTGTACCCCAGCTCTTGTACACATAAATAAATCAATCTTGAAAAAGAAAAGACTGAAGGACTTGAAAGGCCACTGAGGATGAGGGGTGGTGCTGACAGACAGGCCAGAACTTCTATCACTTAAATAAAATCAAAGTATTAAGATAAATACGTTAAATTAAATCAACTGATCAGGAGGGCATGCAACCAGCCCAGTCCCGCCCCACTTCTTCATCAAGAACCACACCGAAGGGTCACAGCCCTCTTGAGAGGGTCCAAGACACCCAGAGGACCTCTCAGACTCCTGGAAAGGCCCCGGCTCCTGCCCACCAGGACCCGTAGAGCCCCCTCACCAGTGCCGCTGGCCAGCGAGGGCCCAGGACAGCCAGAAGCAGAACAGAGAACAGCCCCATCCTGAACCCGCAGCTGGCAGTGCCCCACAGCAGTGAGCCCGGCAACAGCAGAGCAGGAGGCAGCTCTGGATTTAGTGGATTTAGAGGTCGGGCGCCATAGGTGGAAGCAGAGTGAGAGTCGGGGAGGGAGCAGGCAAAGGCCCACCAAGGTCCGACCCACCACGGTCTGGACCCCCGCGGCCAGGCAGTGAGCGAGCACAGCCCGCCCAGGCAGGCTGCCAGCCAGGAGGAGCGAAAACAAAGGTCCTACCGAGTCTGGAGGAGGCAGAAGCACAGGCCGGCTCGGAGGCAAGAGGGCGACTGAATCAAGCTGAATCAAGTGGCCCGCGGCTGGAAAAGAACTTTGTGGGCGGGGAGAGGCAACGGGGAGCAGACATTGGCTGCGGGAAACACGGTAACTGACTGAGGACGGGCGGTCTGAAAACATGGAGTTTGTCCCGATTTAAGGAACGAACCAACCAGGTGCAGGATTGAAAAATGGTCCAGTCACAGGGGTTGGGGGGTGCACCCTGAAAGTGGACATAAGCGGGTGCGGGAGCCTAGGAGACACACAGATCATCACGAGGGTCCTGGCACACAGTGAGGAGCAGAGAAAAGCTCAGCCCTGAGGAAGAAGAGGTCCAGGGAAGCAGCAGCCCTGAGGCAGAGCACCCACAGCCCAGTGCAGGGGAAGAGGAGAGGCCTGAAGAGAAGTTACTTGGAAAAGGCAAACACTGAGAAGAGGCCCAGAGGACTGCAGTGGTGTCAGTTTCAGCAGAAAGTTTGCACAGACATTTGCATCTGAATTGCAAGCAGTTGTGACTGATTCACATAAAAGCACAAAGTTGCATGAGCATGAAGTTTATACTTAAGGACAGCTGAGTACAAATGACATGTGACCGCTGACATGCAAAAGTGCTTGAGTGAAAACGAAATCCACAGTGGTGAGAATGACACCAACCTGCATGACACCACGAGTATGTCACATACACAGATGTGAAGATCTGTGAAGGCCAAGGGCCTGGTGTCCCAAAGAGCTGTTCGTTGTTGGTGTAACCCAGCAACTCACGAGAGGTGTTAGCACTGGGTGTTCCTCGCATGGCCTCTGCAGGCCAAGTCGTGGCCAGTGCTGCCCAGCGCTCCTGGTGACCGGTGACTACCATCACTGGTGCCCTCTGGATGAAGCAGCCTCTTGTGGATACGTAAGCATTTTTGTTTCCCCCTGTGTAAAAATAGGCATCGTTTGTTGTCTGAAGCCTGAGATCTCTTGCAGTTGTGTGCGGGGGTGAGAACCCAGAGACGGTGACCTGTTTTGGGCACTGTCCTCTGTTAGGCTATAGCCCCATTGCTATAGCCCTTGATTCTGATTTGTGGACTTTTGGGGCTTTTGGGGGCTCTCCAGCCTCAGAGTCCTTCTCTTCCCCTGTTTCAAAAGCACATCTTCCAAAGAGGGTAAAATTTGAAAACCAACTTTATTAGGGTACACGTTACATAAAATATAATGCGTCCCTTTGAAGTGCACAGCTGGATGAATTTCAGCAGTTACACACACTCATGTCATCAGCACCCCAATGAAGATGTTCACCATGGTCACCCCAAAAGGCCCAGTGAGGAAACTTGTGCAGCCACTGCAAGGAAAAAGAGGCTACCCTATTGCTACAAAAAGATGTACCCACATAATTTTGAGCTTGAGATGCAATTATAATGCCACTTACACAATATGTACTTTAAAAAAGAAAACTTGAAATATTCACAGGGTTTGGACAGTGATCTCTCCAGGGGTGATACCTGGTGACTTACACTCTTTCTGAGATGTGTTTTACCTCTTATGTAAGGATGGATGTGTGTGGGGAGAGTCAGGGAGGGACTATTTTTGGTGACAAGTACTATGGAGTTAGTGCCCTAAACTCCATACCTGACAGGTTTTCAGAAACCAAAATGTTCACTAAATTCCAACACCAGACCCTTTCTCTGAAATAATCCTTCAGGGGCTCCCTGGCGGTGCAATAGGTTAAACAAAGCACTATGAAGCAAACCTCAGCCACTGCTGCACAGTTTGACCCCTGCCTCTGGCCAGGGAGGGGACTCACATGGTGCAGCAGACCTCTCCTGCATCACCAGCTGCGCCCCTCAGCAGTGTATTTCAATTAGTCTGACTCTTCTGTTCCCTACTCTGTCTCTGGTGGAGCCTCTCACACCCCCCAAACCTCTGGCTTGTACCCCAATTCATGCATGCATAAATAAATAAATCTTTTAAAAAATCCATCACATTTTAATAGAATTGAATGTTTCTTAAGTGCTTTAGACAGACATGTAAACCAATATTTGCAGAAGGAGCAGGTATACTGAAAAGAATGAATTGTGGGGCCTCTGTGGTGGCACAAGATGTWGAGCGCCACACTGTGGAGCTCCACARCCACTGCAGCACGAGTTCAGTCCCCCACCAGGGAGGGGCCCACATGCCCAGCAGACCTCTCCTGCCTCTCCCACTGCTCCCCTCAGCAGTGCACATCAGTCGACCTGCCTGTTTGGCTCCACGCTGTCTCAGGTGTATCCTCTGACCCACCCCACCCCCGCCTCCGGCATGTACCCCAGCCCTTATACATACATAAAATTTTCTTAAATTTAACAATTAAGAAAAAAAAAGAATGAATTGTGTGCAGGCAGGACAGAGCCTGGGTTGGGCTCAGGCCAACTTCAAAACCTGACTTGTGACACTGTCCTTGGCTCACAGACAGTCAGGCCAAATCCTGTTCCTTCAGGATTCATTTGCCCTTACAAAAGGTTAAAGGATTTCAGAGCAAGTCTGAAGAATGATACTGACTGGCTCATCCAAGGAAGTTTCCAGGATGTTGGGCAATGGCAGCTCTGTGAGACCATGCAGCCCACAGGACACAGCTCCCTCCCGCTGGAGCACAGGAAACTGCACCCCCAGTCTGAGGCCCAAAGGGGCTTCCAGGCCAGAGTGGCAGCTGTTTTCTGTCTGCTCCAGTGAAGGTTGGGGCAGCAGCAGGGAGCTGGGCAAACACAAAAAAGGCCTAGGAAGGAAGCAGGAAAAATGAAGGCCAAAGCCCCCACATCCCTCTTCTTTGGAGTGGACAGTGTGGGCCTGGGCAGGCCCTGGCAGTACCTCTGCTGACCTTGAGCTGGGAGGAAACTGTGAACATGCCCTCTGAGTGTGGACTCCTCACCTCACTCTGTTGGTTTGCCAGGTTCATCAGGAAACATTAAAACAAATAAACAAAGAGACACTTCTGGTTTTGGTCCAGACTCTGCTCTAGGAGACCTGCCTCTCTCCCCATCCTCCAGGGCTCAGCACTCCCCGCGGGGGGCAGGGCTCCCTAAGGCCCCTCTGGTCCTGGAGCCTCCACCTGCTACCAGCCTCTCCCTGTCTCCACCTGCTCATCCTTTCCCCTTCCCCACCTGCCCCTCAATATCTCTGGCCATCTTCAAAGACATTATCCTGAGTATGATTTCCTAGAAAATCCAGGAATAAGAAAGTCCAAGACCACAGAGAACCCCTGCAGACACCCGTGGCTCCCACCTCAGCCCCAACCCTGGCCTGCCCTCCCAGACTCTCACCTGGCACTGCCGCAGCAGGTGGTGTTCGTGCCCACGGGGCTTTGCTCAGGAGACTACAGTGTAGCTGGTGAGCAGTCCTGGAGATCCCTGCCCACCTCCAGGTTCAGGACTGCGTTGGAGGGAGGGTGAGAGTGGGGAGCCACTGACTCCTGTCCCCTGGTCACCCCACACAAAGGGACCCTGAGCAGGGGTCAGGACAACCCCGTTCCTCCCGGGACCAGGCAGGAACAGCAGAGACACCGGGTGCATGTCCGACTCCATCACAGAACATCAGTACAACCGAATCCGCACGTCCCGTTGTCAGCCACGCGATGCGCAAACACAACTGACACAGAGAACCACAGTCCTAGCTCAGGTGAGCTCACTGCATTGGCTGAGCCTCTGTAGGCGCTGTGGGGAGAAAGACCCAGCCTGTGAGGCCCAGAAAGACCCTCTCACCCAGCAGGGCAGTGAGGCCTTCTCTGGGAAGAAAAGTAGAATCTCCTTGAGTCCCTCAAGTTTTGAACTTAATCACTGATTATGCAGCTGCTGACTCCATCTTTGAACATCTGACAACTAATTTGCTTTGACTTTAATTGTAGAATCTAAATTTTTCCTGAAGCCAGAAACAAGGTGCTTGACCTCCTTCGTGGCACAGTGGGTTAAGCAATGCATTGTGAAGCAAACCGCAGCTACTGCAGCACAAGTTTGATCCCTGCCACCCGCCAGGGAGGGGACCCACATGGCGCAACAGACCTCCCCTGCTCCGCCCACAGCTCCCCTCAGCAGTGTGTTTCAGTTGATCTGCCTGTTCTGTTCCCCACTCTGTCTCTAGCAGATCCTTTCACCTCCCACACTTCTGGCCTATACCCTAGTGCTTGTATGCATAAATAAATAAATCTTTAAAAAAATAAAAGAAATAAACAAGGGACTGACCTGAGCCTTCACCAACCCCCTGGCTCAAGAATCACAAGAGAATTTAAGAAATAAAATCCATGGCTGGGTAAATAGTAAACTCTCTATTTTCTTCAGATCCAACTTGCTGAGCTTCACCCCAGTCTTAACATTTGAAAGCTAATTTTTCTTTATTGATTTCTAAATAATTCAAGTCTATTTATTACATTGTGTGTATGTATGTGTGTGTGTGTGCGTGTGTGTGTGGTCAGTCACCTCCAGTCACTGTGGAATTAGGCAAGTAAGAAATGGGTGGTTCTGCTTGGGCTGCTACCAGCACCAATTTGAACAGGAGACAACACTGAATCCACCCACCTCCCTCACCGCTACTGCTCTGACACATGGTTGGCTTTTGCACGGGTTCCCTATGGCCTCTCACGTCCAGCTGCCCATTGGCACATCTCACACAAATGACCTTTAGTTCTGAATAAGAACATGTCCTTCCCCCACCCCAGAGGCTCCCCAGTTCTCCCTTCCTGAGCAGGTGAAAGCCCAGCCCCACCCACTGCCCAAGCCCCTCTGAGGGCCCCTCTGCCTCCAGCCTCCCCCACCGTCTCTCCCAGGCTCAGTCTTGTCTCTTTCACACCAACCTCTGGACTCTGCCAGGGCTGTCTCAGGGCACCCGCCCTGCTAGGACCCCACTGCACCCCCTCCCTGTGCCCACATGACTGTCGTCAAGTTCAGGGCTCTGCCCACCTGCCCGTGGTCACAACTTCATCTGTGTCCCACAAACATATGAAATAACCACCCCCAGACCCTCACCACTATGTAGTCCAGAATATGCTCACCCACAGAATCAGCTCCTTGTAGTTCTTCTCCTAAGACCCTGGATCTACCAAGTCTACACTTGCATCTGGGTTGGAGGACAGTCTCTTCTCACCCGCCAGGTGGGCAGGGCCTCGGTCAGGCGTAGGTGCCCACGGAGGTTACCACACGTGAGGTGGGAACCCACGCGAGGCCAGAGGGCTACGTATGGACATGCATGGACACCATCCGCGTGCAACACAGAGTCACCGAAACCTCATGAGAGACAACATTGGAGCTGCATTCTGAGGCCTGAGTAGCGGCCAGTGGGCACCCAGGACAGGAGAACAGGCCAGGAGCCAAGACTGAATTCTTTGCCTGAGCCAGGAAAGGGCAGAAGCCAGGTGCCTCCCAACAAAAAGTATGTCCCAGCATCTGACTATTCAGAATCACAGATGCTACATACCCAAGAGAGAGAAAGAGAGAGAGAGAGACAGAGAGAGAGAGAACTGATTTGCAAAGCCAAATTCTGCTGAAGGCGTGTGAAAATCCAAAGTCCTGTCCCCACCCTGGGGTTTCTCACTCAGCAGGGCAGGGCTGGGGTCTGGAAATCACATATCTAAGACATTCCCTGATGATACCAGTGCAGCATTTGAGACCCACCATCTCGAGGCAGCCTGGTTTGGTTTCTAGTATTGGAAGAGGGTTGTGGGGGAGAGAGAGGGCAGGACAAAGAGACCACACCTGGCCCTTCCTAGACCCCACTCCCCAGTGACCCATTGATTGATTCCTTGGGGATGATTCCCAGGAATGGCAGCTATCCAAGTAGGGGCCAGGGGCGGGTTCAGAGAGGGGGACCCCAGACTGTGACTCCACAGCTCCTGGGCTGCCGGCAGGTCCCCAGGCTCCTACAGCTTCAGGTACTCCCCAGCCCTCTGCATTGACCTCTGGGCCTGGTTCTACTGCATCTTGGCTGTCTGGGCCACTGATGTGGCCTGCAGAGCTCTGGGTGTGCGTCTCATGTAAAGATGAGGCAACACAGTCTGACATGATGCGCAAACATGGGAGTGACACAATAGGCCCATAGGAGGACCTGAAATTTTGGCCAATGGCTTCATTCACATGCCCCAACCAAAACTACCCAAGTGTTTTTCTATTGTTAGGACCTGTGTCCTCCTGGACACTAGGGGGCGGACTCAGCATGCTGGCACTGCAAGCACAAAATGCCTTAGAGGTTGACCTTTCCTCCTTACACAGATTCGTCTGAATATCCTTCTCCAAACAAACTGGCAATTGTTAATTTATCATATCTCATGATAAATCTTAATGATGAGAGACAAACATGTAATGGAAAGTTAATGCAATTATAAAAAACATATTGCTGCCTCCCTGGTGTCCTGGGATCTCAGAACTGTCACTGTTCCGGCCCGAGTCCTAGCCCAGGCCAGGGTACTAACCCACATGGTGCAACAGACCTCTCCCGTCGCCCTGACGCTCCATTTAGCAGTGTATTTCTGGGGTGCCCCTGTTCTGCTACCAACTCTGTCTCTGGTGAATCCTCTCACCACCATCCCCAAACCCCTCCCACCTCTGGCCCATACCCCAGTTCTCCTATACATAAAAAAGTAAAATAAATCTAAAAAGAAAAAAAGAATGCCAAAGGAGGTTTATTTAAAACTCTCAATGCAAAGGCACAGGGTTAAAGAAACAGTTAACTCCTGCCAGTAGCCAGCAGGCCTGAGGTTTATGAGGATCAGATAAAAAGCAAAAACAGCTCCCGCACAGCCCAGAAGGGTCCTGAGTGGGTTGCAATCGGTACAGCCAACTTTGTGAGATTTTACAGTTATGCTCGTGTCTTGGGCCCAGGGGTGAGCAGTGGTCATCCTTGGCCAGTGTTTAACATGGATTAACTGCTGACTGTGTCATGGGCTTTTTTCTTGTCACTGACTTTCTTTCTTGTTATTTCTCCTGGGACCCATGTCTCCGGGGCCCTAGAGTTTCTCTCTCCTGTTAGGTCTCCCAGGCCCCAGTCCCTCCTGCCTGTCAAGGTCTAGCCCCTCATCACACTTCACTGCACCAGGCTTTCTTATCCTTAAGAATGTACCATGGAGGCCACCCCATGGGGGTTTACCAAGAACAGTCTAGGACTTACTCTTTTTTTTTTTTCCCCAAGATTCTTTGTACTTCATTGTATAGATAGTCCCCCACTGGCTATTGCTTCGTTTTTTATTTTAAAAGAGTTATTTATTTTTTTGTGCACACAAGAGCTGGGGTACAGGCCAGAGTCCAGGGCGGTGAGAGGATTCACCAGAGACAGAGTGGGGAGCAGAACAGGAAGACCTACTGAAACACACTGCCCAGGGCAGCACGCAAGGCAGGAGAGGCCAGCTACACCACGTGGTGGGTTCCCTCCCTGGCCAGGGGCAGGATTTAACTCGTGCTGCAGTGGCTGCAGTTTGCCTCTCAGTGCATTGCTAACCCACTGGGCCACCTGGGAGGCCCTATTGCTTCATTTTAATGCCCCATAACAGAAGTGCCCAAGTGATTCTCTATGGTTGGGACCTGTGTTCTCCTGGACACTAGAGGGCGCGCTCAGTCCCCTACTGAGAGACATGTGGGTTCTTCATTTTTCCCATTTTTTTTTCTCTTGCTTTTTTACAAACCATCCGGTGTATAATTTTTGTGGGTTTTTTATTCGTTGTTGTTGTTTTTGAAAGATTGATTTACTTATGCATACAAGAACTGGGATGTAGGCCAGAGGTGTGGGGTGTGAGAGGATTCAGCAGATACAGAGAGGGGAGCAGAACAGGCAGACTGACTGAAATTAACTGGTGAGGGGAGCAGAGGGCACAAGAGAGGTCTGCTGCGCCATGTGGGCCACCTCCCTGGCCTGGGATCCAGCTCATGTCTCATGTCACAGTGGCTGGTGATAGCCTGACAGCGCTGTGTCTTTAACCCCTGCGCCACCAGGACGCCCAGTGTATAATTTTGAATAGTTATTTTGCAGATGTGCAAGTGTGTTTTGGGACATATTCCCAGAAACAGGACTGCTAGATCTATGCATGTATTTTGAATTTGAACAGAAATTGCCAGATGGTTCTTCATAAACAAGTTGCCAGGGTGCAAAGTATTTGTCTAGTGCAGCTAGTTTTCAAACTGTGGAAATACACAGAGATGCGTGTGAGGAACTAGCACTACTCAGAGATGAGGATCTTAGATCCCGGGGCTAATGAAGCTACAGCCCTGAAGAAGGCAGTGAGAGCAGAGCAGGCAGCCCAGCTGGGGCCCTGAGCTCGTGGACATTTAGCAAAAGGAGATTGAGAAGGAGCAGTCAGTGTGGTAGGAAGAAACCGGAACTGTAGATTGTCATGGAAGCTTTAAAGTGGGCAAAGGAGGCATGGAAATCATCACCTCCTTCCAGTCAGGCAGCCTCACGTGGTCAGAGATGTACACACACTCCCCTGTGTGTACCCTGAAGAGCACATGGGGACCCCAGTACACTCACTGCAGCAAAGTCCATGATAGAAACAAGATAAAGTCTCTGAAGAGGAGAAGACTAAATTATAGCCCGTCCTACTCTGGATACTGTTCTGAACTGGAAAACGATGACCTGTTGGTAAACAAGGATCCACCTCACACAGGCGTTAGCTGGAAAAGCAAGCTGCAGAATGACATGCTGAATGTGTGCTTTGCATGGCATGGTGTGTGCTGAGGATGTAAGTGTGTGCTCACATAAATGTTTGTATTGTTTTTTTTCCCAAGTGTATAATGTTGAGTTTTCGTGACAGGACATACACATTTGTAAGTGTACATGTTTCAAATATTGAATGATTTTTGAGTTCTTTAAGTGTTAAATTGAAGGAAAGTGCTTAGTTTATTTATATGAACATTACATATAAAGCTATTAAAATACATGACTGCAGTACAAAGAAAAGAAATGATTTTTACAATTTGAAGTCGACTTAGGAAAGTACAAAGGAAATTCTAGACACACACACACCACCCCCTGAGGCAGCCCCTGCCTGTGCAGTGCTGGCTGAGACACACACCTCAGAACCCACCTGAGCACTGTCTGGGTCTGCTCCGTTCCCTACACGCAGCAAACACTGTCACGATGTTCCAAGCATCAAGGCTGCGTGGTGACCCCATCAGGTTTTCTGTTCAATGTTTTTTCTTTCTAGTAGATCTACTTCTAGTGAAATCTGTGAAGGAAATCCAAGGGATTGGGCAAAATAAATGACAGGAGAGAGCAGTCCTGCCTGTGGGGAGGCTGCTGAGGTAGAGATGTAACAGGGTGGTCCCCAGGAAAGGGGGAAGTTTCAGAATTCTGGTTTCACCCGAAGTGGGTGGAGATGAGCAACAATAAAAGGATGCTGGAGAAAAGAAATAGGAAAACAGAAGGGCGGGAGCAAGAAGGAAGCAGGATGGAGAGCAGCAAGGAGGCATTGAGGAGGCACGTAGAGTAAAGGGACATGTGAAGAAACTGCGCTTACTTCTTGGTCTTGGACTGGTTGGAACACATGTGGGTGAAAGACCTGTGGGGAACTTAATAATGGCAGCTTTTATCTTGATTTTGCTCTTTTCCTCCCAGATTTGTCTGACTCTTCCTGACCCTTTTCTATGGGTCTCCACTGAAAGGTCCTTTAAACATGTGGCAGGCTTTTGGGCCTTGTTTTGGGCCAATCCTATTTGGCTGGACTTTTACCTCAAGGAGATGGGTAACTTTGAATGCTTAACTTAGTAACTATATTCTTTGTCCTTTCTTTATTGTTCCCTAATTGTATTAAAGTTCCTTTCCATCAAAGGCCTTATATGTTTGTCTTAATGCAGCGAATGGCAAAACCCATTTTTAAATGCAGGTTTGGGGGTCTAGGATGCCCTCTCCCTGCCCTCTACCAGACTGACGACACAGACGTTTCCAGCGCAGGGGATGATTTGAAGCACGTTAATGACCCTGACCAGGACAGACAGACAGACAGCTCTTTGCCAGAAGAATGTATCTGACAAAGGATCTCTATCCCTAGTAGATACACAATCCCCTGACTTCATGATAAGAAGACAAGTGACAAGCAGCAAAAGATAGAAAAAGATTTAAGTGGGCACTTCACAACAGAAAGTACATGAATGGTCAATGTGTACGTGAAAAACTTCTCAACACGCATCATCACAGGTGCCGGGGACATCGCAAGTAGAAGCACAGCGAGGAATCACTGCACCCACTGCAATGGCTGAAAGCTAAAGATTAGTAACAATCAAGGTTGTAGGGCGTGGAGCAACTTAATTCTCATCCACTCCCCTCAGGCATTAAAACACCCATTTTGTGATGGTTTCCTATATTTTCATAAAGTTATTAAACAAGAAATTTAGGAACAGCATTTACATTCTTAGGTTTTTCTCAAAAAAAAAAAAAAATGGAGATCTGGGCCTTCCTGGTGTCCTAGGAGTTAAGTCTCCAAGCTCTCACCACTCTGGCCTGAGATGATCCCTGCAAAGAGGTGATCCACATATGGCACAGCAGACCTCTCCTGTCTCACCCGCTGCTCCCCTCAGCAGTGTGTTTCAGTAGCTCCACCTGTTCTGTTCCCCACTGTGTCTCTGGTGAGCCCTCTCACCTGTCACCTGACCCCTCACCTCTGGCCTGTGCCTGACTTCTGTGCACATTTTTTTAAAATCTGAATTAATTGAAACTCTGCAGACATAGACATATTAGGAGGATAAAAACATAAGAGGGGGCATGCCTGGTGGTGCAAGGGGTTGAGTGACAGCACTAAGAAGCTATCTGCAGCCACTGCAGCACGAGTTCAATCCCAGCCAGGGAGGTGATCCACATGGTGCAGCAGACCTCTCCTGTGTCACCCGCTGCTCCACTCAGCAGTGTGTTTCAGTCATTTTGCCTGTTCTGCTCCCTACTCTGTCTCTGGTGAATCCCTACACTCATCGCATCTCTGGTCTGTACCCCAGTTCTTCTATGCATAAATAAATTAATCTTTAAACAATAATGATGAAAGAAGATACCAAACAAAAATAAATTTTATAAGGTAAATTTAGAATCATATTTAATGATAAATTATAAAACAGTGCAACGACATGATGACCATTAAAGTCAGGACATATTTTTCATTGGAGAGGGAAGAAATTAGGACTGATTGGGACAAACGCTGACAAACGTGTCCCTGGGGCTAAAGGTGTTTGCCTTTAGTCTCATAATTAGAACTGCTAGGTGTGGGCATTTTTTAATTTCTTTTTTAAAAATGATTTATTTATTTATTTATGCATACAATAACAGGGGTACAGGCCAGAGGTGTGGGGAGTGGCGAGAGGATCCACCAGAGACAGAGTGGGGAACAGAACAGGCAGATTAACTGAAACACACTGTTGAGGGGAGCCGCGGGTGAGGCAGGGCGAGGCAGCAGATGTCTGCCACGTCATGTGGGTCATCTTTCCGGCCATTGGCAGGGATTGAACTCGTGCTGCAGTGGCTGCAGTTTGCTTCATAGTGCGTTGCTTAACCCACTGCGCCACCAGGGAGGGCCCCATTGTTTAATTTCAACAGAAACTGCCATATTGTTCTTCATAAATAAGTTGCCAGTGTGTGAGGTATTTGAGTGTTTGTCTTGGTGCAGCTATTTTGCAAACTATAAAATACACAGATATGTACTGAGGAGCTAGTGCTGTTAGAGATGACAGTCTAAATCCTGGGACAGAATGAAACGACAGCCTTGAAGCAGGTGGTGGGAGCAGAGCAGGCAGCCCAGGAGGGCCCTAAACCCAGGGACTAGCCAAGGGGAGAAGAAAACCAGAACTGTAGGTTGTCACCGAAGCTTTAAAGAGGTGTCTGCAAGGAGGTATGAAAACTATCACCTCCATCCGCGTCAGGTGGCATCACCTGGTCAGGAGGTGCCTGATTCCACCCTCTGGGCACACCCTGCAGGAGCACATGCCCGGACCCCAGTGCGTTCTCTGCAGCAAAGTCTGGGACAAAACATCTGAAGGCCAGTGAGCAGGAGAAGAGATAAATGATGGCTCGTGCGATGGTAGATACTGTTCTGAAATGGGAAACAACGAACGATTTGTATGAACAAAGACAAACCTCACACGTGCGTTAGCTAGAAAAGCAAGCTGCAGAATGACGCGCTGACTATGTACTTTTCATTGCATGGCGTGTAGAAGTTACTGCTTACAGAGTGTGTGATGGATCCTGTTGGTATTTTTTTTCAAAGTGTATAAGTTGCATTTTCAGGACAGGATATACACATCTGTAAACCGGTACTTTTTCCAAATATTGAATGATTTATTTTGAATTCTTTAAATGTTAAGTAGAAAAAAGACTTAGTTTATTTGTAGAGTATTGCATATAGAGCTATTAAAATACATAACTGCAGTATAAGGAAAAGAAATAATTTATGCAATTTGAAGTCTCTCCCAAAGGACGGACTTAGAGAAGTATAAAGGAGTGCCCCAAGTTCTAGACTCCCCTCGGCCCCGGGCAGTCCCTGCCTGTGCAGTGCTGGCTGAGACACACACCTCAGAACCCACCTGAGCACCGTCTGGGTCTGCTCCGTTCCCTACATGCAGCAAACACTGTCACGATGTTGCAAGCATCATTGCTGCGTGGTGACCCCATCAGGTTTTCTGTTCAGTACTTGTTCCTCTAGTAGATCTGCTTCTAGTGAAATCTGTGGAGGAAATCCAAGGGATTGGGCAGAATAAGTAACAGGAGAGAGCAGTCCGGCGTGTGGGGAGGCTGCTGGGGGTAGAGAGACGACACAGACGTTTCCAGCACAGGGGATGATACGGAGCATGTTGTGACCCTGACCAGGACAGACGGACAGACAGCTCTTTGTCAGAAGAATTTATCTGACAAAGGATTTCTATCCAGGGTATACACACAACTCCCATGACTTCATGATGAGAAGACAAGTAACAAGCAGCAAAAAATAGAAAAATATTTTTTATCTATCTATTTATTTATTTTTCCTCTGTTAAGTTTGCGGACTTTTTTTTTTTGGTATACAATTTTTATATAATTTTTTTAATTTACATATATTTGACATCAATTGTAATCCCCATGTATTCCCCATCACCATCTCACCAGTGCACCATCACCTCAGGCCCCCGTGCTCCCGTCTGCCCTCCACCCTTCTCCTCTTCCCTCCCCACCAAGTGTCCCCAGTTTGTCTTTGCTTTTCATTTTTGGTTTTTCTTTCAAAATGAAAAAACAAAAAAATATTTAAATACTCATTTCACAACAGAAATTCATGAATGGTCAATGTGCACATGAAAAACTTCTCAACACGCATCGTCACAGGTGCCGGGGACATCGCAAGTAGAAGCACAGTGAGAAATCACTGCACCCGCTGCAATGGCTGAAAGCTAAAGATTAGTAACAGTCCAGGTTGTCAGGGTGTGGAACAACTTAATTCTCATCCATTCCCCTAGGCATATAAACCCACTTTGTGATGGTTTCCTATCTTGTCATAAAGTTATTAAGCAAGATCTTTAGGATCAGCATTTATAGTCTTTAGTTTTACTCAAAAAAATGAAGATCTGGGCCTTCCTGGCATCCGAGATTTAAGTCTCCAAGTTCTCACCACTATGGTCTGAGATGATCCCCGCAAGGAGCTGGCCCACATGGCGCAGCAGACCTCTCCTGCCTCACCCGCAGCTCCCCTCAGCAGTGTGCTTCAGTCATTTTCATGTTTTGTTCCTCACTCTGGCTGTGGCGAATCCTCTCACCCCCTGCACCTCTGGCCTATACCCCAGTTCTTGTATGCATAAATAAATCAATCTTTAAACAATAATAATGAAAGAGGACCCAAGCAAAAACAAAATTTTGAAAGGTAAAATCAGAATATAATTTAGTGATAAATTATAAAACAGAGCAATGGCATGATGATCATTAAAGTCAGGACAAATTTTTCTTTGTGGGAGGGAAGAAGTTAGGACTGAAATGGGACAAATGCTGACAAACGTGTCTCTGGGGCTAAAGGTGTTTGCCACCCAGGAAGGGGCCCCTCTTTAGACAGTTGATCTTTGTTAGTAACGTTTATGTGGTTAAAAAAGCCCATGAATAGTAAGAAATTGTTGAAATGTCTAATTTGCACAGAACCTGCTACCATCTTGTCAGACATCTGAGCACTGGAGGGAACTGGAAGCCCAAGGGCACCCTGGGGGACAGCACCCCTGGGGGAGCCTCTAGCTCACAATCCTGAGGTGATGTCTGAGGTCCAGTCCTGGCCCTAGGTGCACCTGTCAGCACACAGCTGAGGAGAAGCTTCTCCTTCAGGGTGGGGAGAGGAGCTCCCTCTGCACAGGCGCAGAGTCCCCCTCACAGGGGAGTGAGGCTTGGCCTCCTCCTGAGATGGTGACAGGGCTCTCCCCAGAGGCTGGGTGACTCCCTTCCACCCCACACAGTCCCACCTCAGGCTTTTCTGCTGTACAGGAAGGTGGACTCAAGCCTGGGGGCAGTGAAGAAACTCTGAGGCACAAGGAAGGACAGGCTGAGCTCAGGTCCTGCTTGACTGGGCACAGGAAGACCATGGCCACAAGGGGGCGGTCAGGTGCTGCTCACTCTCCAGAGGTTGCCTGAGCTGAGCAAGGCTGTACAGGATGTTGTCCCTGACCCTGCAGTTCCAATTCAAAATCCAACTGCCCAGCCCACTAAATTCTTATCCCTGTGTCCTGATCTCACTGACAAAAAAAGGTAATGTGCTTTCTACTCTCGCTAATACTGCAAGTAAAATGCAACCCAAATGACATTTCAGTCAATAAAATAGAGATAGAGATAAAACAACCAGTATTTAGCAGAGGCTTATTACGCAGTCTCACCATCTAAGGCTCCTTCTCCAGTGCGGACACAGCGGCAGCCCTGCCCTCCCTCTGGGCTCAGGACTCAGGGGCAGGGCAGAGGAGGGACCAGAGTCCCTGCAGAGTGGCCGCATCTCAGGGCTCAGCCAAGGTGGGGACACAAGAGCAGGGAGCCAAGCAGAAGGTCCCTGCAGACTGGGCTCTGGGTGCACAAGGAGACATGCGCTGTGACGCTGTGCAGGCGCAAGCAGCACCACCTTCGCCTTCCCNCCACTCCAGTGCTCTGGTCCCCACCTGCTCAGAGGATGCAGACAGGCATCACTTTCTCTGCTGCCTGAGGGAGGCTGGAGACGCCTTCCCCTCTGGGTCACGACCAAGGCCATCGCCTAAACCTCCTCAGGTCAGTGTCTGCGGGTGAGCATGAGTCACCCACCACACTCAGCTGCTGCTGTGCTTCTGCCATGCACGGAGAATGTGGAACAGCATCTGTGCACCACGAGCCCAGTGTGCTGACATGGCTTTGGTGCTGCTGATGGCAGGAGGGACAGGGAGAAATAAAAAGTCCCAAGGCCCTCGCCTGGAACATCTGAATACCCATATGTTTCTAGGTTTCCAGATTGTTTCTTGCCTAATTTCTCTCCCTCTCTGTCTCTCCCCTTTCATTTATACTATTGTTCATTTTGTACAACATTTGACTTCTCCTCTCATGTGTGTCCCCCATAAATCTCCCACCACCACATCACCGTGAACCATCACCATAGTCATTGTGTGCTTCTCTGCCCTATTTTTACCACTTTCCCTTCCCCTCCCCTGCCGTATGTATCACATACATAGTTTGCCTGAAAGTTTGATCTTTTTGTTTGACCTTTTGTTGGTTTCCCTAGACACCTGTATGTGAAACCATCCAATATATATTTTCCCCTCTTATTTCACTGAAATAATCCCTTCTAGCTCCATCCATGATGCTGTGAGTGGCATGAGTTATCTTTTTTGATTGCTGAGTAGTATTCCATTGTGTATGTACCATGTCTCTTGACCCAGTCATCTCTCCGGGGGCATTTAGGTTGTTTCTATATGGTCCCTGTTGTAAATAGTGCTGCAGTGACACAGGAGTGCCGGCTTCCTTTCAAATTAGTGTTTTGTGTCCTTCTGATAGATTCCTAGATGTGGAATTTCTGGATCACATGAAAGATCATTTTTAGGAATTTGAGGAACCTCCACACAGCTTTCCATCGTGGTTGGACCAGTTTGCAACCCAACACAATGTTCCTTTTTCTGCACAACCTCCCCAGAATTTGTCGTAGCCATTTGTTTTCATTTCTTTTAACACAGGCCACTCTCACTCTTGTGAGATGGTATTTCATTGTGGTGTGACATGCACTTCCCTGAGTACAAATGACGCTGAGAATTTTTTCATACACCTTTGCCCATTAGCATTTCCTCTTTGGAGAAGTGTCCTTTGAGTTCCTCTGTCCAATTTTTAGACTAGGTTTTGCTTTGCTTTTGTTGTCAAATGGAGAGGAAATTTAATGCAATGAGTGTGTAAAGAGAAGGGAAAGAATAGTTTCCAAATGAAACACCCAAAACCACCCATCCCCTTGTGGGTAAAAGCCCAGCCAGACAGGGTTGGCCCAGACAGACGGCTGAGTCCCAAACTCTTGCCTCAAGTGTAAGGCACCTTCTGTCGTGGGACCATAGGAAAGGGGCGCAAGGGGCCAGGCCGGTCTTCAAGGGAAAGTGAAAATGAAGATAAAGGCTGCCATCGTCAGCCCCCCAGGGCTCTCTCAGCCACGTCTGTCTCACGTGTCTCCCTCCATGTCCCCAACCCCCGGTACAAGTCCAAGGCCGAGGATCAAGTGCAGCTTCTTCACATCTCTGCTCCTTGTGCCTCATCCAAGTCTTTCTTATGTTCAACTCTCACTTCTCCTCCTTGCTCCACTCCACCCTTCCTTCAGGTGGGGCAGGAACCTGGGGATTACCCTGTAACAGGTGACCCCAATACACTGTCCTTTTCTCCTCCCCATATCATCTCTGCTACATCAAGGGAGCTTCTGTAACAGGGTGGTCCCAAGAAAAGGGGAAGTTCCCAAAATCCTGGTTCCACCCTAAGTGGGTGGAGCTGAGGATAAGAAGATTTCTGCAGAAAAAAGAAAAAAGAAGAAAGGAAGATGGAGAACAGCAAGGAGACCTGGATGGGGCACGTGGAGCAGAGGGACATGTGAAAAACTGTGCTTGCTTTTTGGTCTTGGACTGGTTGGAACAGATGTGGGTGAGAGACCCGTGGAGAGGCTAACCATGGCAGCTTTCATCTTGATTTTGATTTTGCTCTTTTCCTCCCGGATTTGTCTGACTCTTTCTGACCCTTTTCTATGGGTCTCTACTAAAAGGTCCTTTAGATGTGTGCCAGGTTTTTGAGCCTTACTTTGGGCCAATCCTATTTAGCTGGACTTTTACCCTCAAGGAGATGGGTAACTTTGGATGCTTAACTTAATAACTATAGTCTTTATTCTTTCTTTATTGTACCCTAGTTGTATTAAAGTTCCTTTCCATTAAAGGTTTTATATGTTTATCTTAATGCAGCGGATGGCAGAACCCATTCAGAGAGGGCAGGCTGGGAGCTTCTAAGTGCTCCTCTCCCTACCCTGTAACACTTCTACCATCAGGACAGATCCCCCCCAGGCTCAGCCCCTGAGCACTAGTCCCAGATGCCCCACTCCAGCTTCTCCAGCCCTTTATACTTTCGTGTGACTCTGTCAGCACCTGGGTGCTGGGAAGAGGGAGCTGGGATATTTTAGTGCCATATGAACCTCTCCTTCCCAGACAATGAAATAATACACAGACAAGTTTTGTATGTTTATAGAGTTATACTATTTTACAAATGAGTCAAGTCTACAGGTACACACATAAATACACACACACACTCATACATACATATACAGCATGACCTGCACAGACATACACAGGGACAGAGCACAGAGGAAAGCTGGTGTGAGACTACTCAGGAGGCAGAGAGGAAAGATGGTAAGATAATGCTGTCATCTAATTTCATAGGTGAGAAAACGGAGGCACCAGCAGAGAAAGTGCTGGTAAGAGAAGCACAGGCAGTGAGTGCAGGATGAATGTGCAGACCTAAGGGCCCACAGTGAGTTCCTGGACTCAGGCCCAGACAACAGAGGCTGAGAGCCCCTAGGCAAGGTACGTTGGCACCCCCTGGTGTTGGCTCAGGTCTTACAGGCTAGCGGGACCTGGGAAAGGGACACCAGGAAATGCTGAGTTGTTGCAGATTATTGCTTTCTGTTATCTCAGGAATTCTCCTCCACTAGCTCCAGAAACACCATCTGCTTCTCTGTGATGGAAGATAACCCCCACTTTTTCTCCTTCTCACGCCGCTTCACAGCCCTGCTGGTCTGTGCCTCCCCTGAAGGACAAGACTGAGGATCAGACCCAATGGCCCCTCTCCAGCCCTGAAATTCCCCCACAGTTCTAGGGTGCCTGAGAGAGAGATCAGGCCTGGCCTCCCGGTCTGGGGATGCTCACACCTAGGGGCTTCTCTCCTCAACTCCCAGCCTCCTCGCCTCAAGGGACCTGCACCCCAGAGCCACTGCCTGCTCCCCGCCACCCCCACACCGCTGACCTTCCCTGCAGCTCAGCCTGCTCGTGCCCAGCCCTGACCAGAGGTCCTGACTGCATGTCCATGGGGACCTCAGGTGAGGCGCTCTGGGCTGATGGGCCCTGGAGCAACCAGGCTCACACAGACCAGCCCTGCCCAGGCCATCCAGCCAACCAGGCTCTCAGGCTGTCCTTGTCCCCTGCCTGGAATCTTAGCTGCACCCTGACTTCTACTGACTGACTGAGGCTACCCCGGCCCTCCCTCCTGCCAAGGCACCAGCTCACTGCCTTAGGGGACTGTTTCTCAGTACAGTGAGGGACTCTGGAGTCCTGGATCCTGACGCTAGGTTGGCCCTCTCTGACCCTAGCTGCAGAGTGGGAGACACGAGACCCTGGTCACAGGCAGGAGAGCAGGTGACCCTGTGCACCTCTCCTCGGGGAACCGTTAGGTCCACCCAGACCCAACAGGTCCTGTCCTCAGCACACAGGACACCCCCAGCTGCTGGACATCTGGGCTCAGGGACTCATTGTCCTGAAGCCAGACCAGTGAGATGTTCCAGAGAGAGAAGCCGGATGCCCAGCACGTCGCGCTGACCACGCCCTCTGAGGCCCGGCTGCAGGTCACAGTCACCGCTGGGGGCACCGGGAAGAAGCACAGTCAGTGAGGACAAGGCCAAGCCCAGCACCCAGGGAGGGGGATGGAGAGACCAGGGTGCTCACCCACCTCCATCACTGACCCCAGCATGACCCGGCCTTCCCCAGGTGCTTCTGCACCAGGCCCCCAATTCCTCAGGCTGGTGGGAGGAGGGCCAGGACCACAGGCTGGTGCTGGGGGGATGTGAGGGGCGCTCCTGCTCAGTGGGGCCAGGAGGACGCTGCAGGCAGGCTGGAGCCAGCGGGATGACCTCCAGCCTGAGGGCACCCCTCCTTCCTGACACCCACACTCCAGCTCAGTGCTCTGAGCTCCCCTGGACTCCGTGCCCTGCCCGCCTCGTGTCTCCACCTGGGGCTTGAACAGCGCAGGCACCTCACGGCACCGCACCCCTGAGGCCCTCAGGCAGCTCACAGAACTGGAGGTTCCCCTTGGGCAGAGTTCAGAGGCTGGGCTGGGGGTTCTGGGGTGACCAGGGTCTCACCTACCTGTTCTCTCACTGAAGCCTGTCCAGGACTCCCGATGTCTCCGCAGGTTTCCACAAAGGTCACCACGCACCAGGGCCCAGGAATTCTTGTTGTCAGTGCTCTCTGTGTCCAGGATTTCTCGATTCCCACAGCCCAGGGCCTGAAGGCCCTGGTGGGGGTGTCTCCCTGGATCTCACAGCCCTGAACCTCCTGGAGGGAACGCGAGCCCACCCCAACACACCAGCGGTGACTCCCCCATCCTGTGTCCCTTTGCCCCCACAAATGAGACTCTCACCCCACCTCTGCCCCCACTCTCCTCCATGTCTCCCTGTGCTGGCAAAATGACATCACCTTGGTGCTGAAATCCTCACACCCCCATTCTCACACCACCCCAAGGAACCTCCTGCATTATACTGAAGGTCATGTACCACCTGCCTATACAGCATTCATGGGAACAACGGAAAGCTCTCCTCCAAGACTGGGAACAAGACAAGGACACCCACGTCCGCACTTCCGTTTGACTTAGTAGTGGGGTTGAGGCCAGAGCATCAGACAGACAAAAGCAAAGGAGGGAATCCAAGTCAGAAAAGCAGTGGAACCATCACTATTTGCACACGTGATATCATTTGGAGAAAATCTTAAGCACTCTGAGCCTCCCTGGTGGCAAAGAGATTCAGCACCACACTATGAAGCATCTGCAGCCACTGCAACAGGAGTTCGATCCCCTGCCAGGGAGCTGACCCACAAGGCGCAGCAGACCTCTCCTGCTGTGCCCGCTGCTCCCCTCAGCAGTGTGTGTCAGTCAATCTGCCTGTTTTGATCTCCACTCTGTCTCTGGTGACTCTTCTCAGCCCAGCACCAGTACTTGTGTGCATAAAAAAATAAATCTTAAAAAAATAAAGAGCGTTTACCACTTAGGATGTGGAACAATTCACACAAGATGGACATGAAGTGATGTGCATGTTATATGAGGATGGGTGGAGGGGACCTCAGGGGGCCGGGAACGCTGGTATTGGACGCCTCGGGAGGAGAAATGTGCAGGTAAAGTTGTTGATAAAAATAACTGTTCATACTACAATTGTTTGCAATATAATTATTTATACGTAGTACAAAAATAATGACCGTGTCATAACTGCAAGCACCTCTGATACATACACACATTTAAACCTGCCACCAAAACAAGAAATAAAAAATTTTAGTTTCCGACTTCTAGACAGGAGACTGAGGCGCCAAGAAAAGTGGTGGTGAAAGGAACTGGGCAGTGAGTTCAGGCCAAATGTGAGACCACAAGGGCCCCCAGCTGAACCCTGGACTCAGGCAAAGACAACAGAGGCTGCGAGCCCCTAGGCAAGGTACGTTGGCGCCCCCTGGTGGTGGCTCAGGTCTCGCAGGCTAGCGGGCCCTGGGGAAAGGGGCACCAGGAAATGCTGAGTTGTTGAGATTATTGCTTTCTGTTCCCTCAGGAATTCACTTTCTGTTACTCCAGAATCACATTCTCTTGCTCTGAGGGAAGGTAGCCCCCACCTTTTCTTCTTCTCGCCCCACTTCACAGCCCTGCTGGTCTCTGCCTCCCCTGACTCCTCCACCTCCATCCCCAGCCCTGCCCCAGCACCACCAGCAGGTGAGAGTCTGAAAGGGCCAGACTGAAGGACAAGACCCAGGAGCAGAAACCCAATGGCCCCTCTCCAGCCCTGAACTTCCCCCAAAATTCTAGGGTCCCTAAGAGAGAGGGCAGACCCTGCCTCCAGGCCTAGGGGTGCTACCTGCAGGAGCTCTTCTCCTCATCTCCCGGCCTCCTCTCCTCAAAGGCACCTGCACCCCAGGGCCACTGCCTGCTCCCCGCCACCCCCACTCCCCTGACCTCCCAGGCAACTCAGCCTGCTCGTGCCCAGCCCTGACCAGAGGTCCTGACTGCATGTCCATGGGGACCTCAGGTGAGGCGCTCTGGGCTGATGGGCCCCGGAGCACCCCAGGCTCACACAGGCCAACCCTGCCCAGGCCCTTGCAGCCCCCAGTCTCTCAGGCTGTGCATGACCTTCATGCCCATTCTGGTCCACTCCCCTGCAATCTCAGCTCCACCCCAGATGCTGCTGCTGGCTGAAGCTGCCCAGGCCTTCCCACCCAGTCCTAGAGGGGACATGACCAGGCGCTGGCTACAGCCTCAGGGGATTTCCCTCTCAGTGAAGACTGGGGGTCCTTGAGACTCCCTCAGCCTGAGGCTGATCTGCCCCCTTTATTTATTTGTAGTTTTTAATTTAATTTTATTATTTTTAAAAAATATTTCCTTTATTTATATATATTTGACATCAGTTGTAATCCCCGTGTATTCCCCATCACCATATCACCAGTGCACCATCACCTCAGTCCCTCGTGCTCCCATCTTCGCTCAACCCTCCCCATCTTCCCTTCCCACCAAGTGTCCCCAATTTGTCCTTGTCTTTTCATTTTTGGTTTTTGTTGTGTCTTTATTGTTATTGTTATTATTGTTATTATTCCTTTCCTTGATCCTTATTTGGTTCCTTTACATTCCTCCTAGAGGACGAACCATCTGGTATTTTTCTTTTGCCTTCTGACTTACTTTGCTGAGCGTAATCCCTTCCAGCTCCATCCATGTTCCTATGAATGTGTCTAGTTTTTCATTTTTGATTGCTGAGTAGTATTCCATCGTGTATATGTACCACAGCTTCCCAATCCACTCATCTGTTTTGGGGCATTTAGGTTGTTTCCAGGTCTTACCTGTTGTAAAGATTGCTGCTATAGACATAGGGATCTGCCCCCTGTAGCCCTGACCCGTCAGTGTCACCACCCTCACCTCCCACTTAGAACCCTCCTGTTGCATCTTATATTTTTCAGTGCATTGAGATGCAGAGTTCTCTTCCTGCACCCTTAGGGCCTGGGAAACCTCCCCAGGGAGGGCATGTTGGGGCCACAGCGGCCCTGAGAATGGCGGTCCCCCCTCCACAAGTGGTCAGGGACCGGCTCATCTCCCTCCCCTGTCACCCAGGAATGCCATGGGAACTTGGAATGGGTGCAGGCCAGGCGTGACCCACAAGCACCAACTGGGGGACAGGTCTGGAGGGCGCCGGGGGAGAGGATGACCATCCGTGCTCAGGACACAGCATCTGCTCCCAGGGGACCTCCTTGGGCCATCGGAGGTGGAGCTGGCAGCTCCAGGGCCCTATCTGGGTTCATGGTCTTTTTCTTGGGTTTAAGAAGACTGGAAAACTGGGGGCGCGAGGTGCAGGCAGGCAGGGCCCAGAGGGCCCCAGCTAGCCAGAATCCTCCGCAGGGTTTAAGACTCCCCCTAAGTCACAGGTGCCTGTGTTGCTGGCTCCCTCTGGCCCACAGTCTCCACAGAGCCTCAGGCCTGCTCTCTGCCCAGCCTGACCCCGGACACTACAGCCCAACCCGCAGGGTCGCCCCAGGCTCACCTGAGCACGGGGTGCAACTGCGCTTCCAGCTGTGTGCACGGAGCCCTGAACCTCTGACCCTCTGCTGGGAGCCCTTATGGCCACTCAGGCCTGGTAGGTCCCACTCTCATCAGACAGGACACCCCAGGCAGCTGGGCATCCTGCTCAGGGCTCGCTGTCCTGGGCCAGGCCAGTGAGAGAGTCCAGGCAGAGAAGCTGAAAATCCAGCACCGACCTCCTGGGGGCTCCTCCCCGGGACCCCCCTGGCTGCTCCTCACACCCTCACGATGTCTGTTCCCGCCCCCCACGGTCATGTCCTCAGAGATCATGTGTGCAACAGAACAAACTCACAGACTCTGGGAAGTGTGTTACCAGAGGGGGCGAGGAGGGGAGGGAGAGAGGAATAACGTGCATCGTGCATCACGTGCGCACAGAGCTTTTGTGGGGGGCTAGTGCAACACGGGCACACGCGAGGTGTGAAGTCAAGCTCCCCAAATTATATAACTGTGTAATTGAATGGAAAATATTTAGATTTTATTTTCACAAAAATAAACAATATGCCCAGCGTTCCTGTCCGAAATCTTCCCGTTATATTTTCTCCATGGCTGTTCCTCTCACGTGTAACTGATTTTAGTTGTCTACGCCCTGAGCAAGGGTCTCCCTGCTGCTTTACCTGTGCCCGGCGCCAGCACAACACATGGCAAGGTCCAGTAAGTGTGCGGAGTGAGTGACTGTGACCGCAGTTTAGAGACTTGACTCTCCACTGAAGAGGCTAAAACTATTTAAACCTTTGGCCTAACACATATCTAAGAATTCACGTGCATGTTTAACACCAAGATTAAAACTGAATGTAGTCTCAGGATTTTGTAGGTCAAAATGTTTCTTTTATCTGATCGCTTCTTCATGCCTTAAATGTATCTTTTGGAAAATAATGGTTAACAAGCCATCCAAGACAGAGAAAGGGGATGCAAAATTATTTCCAAGATTTTTGTCAAGTTTCCTAGTAATAATGCTTGTATGCTTTTCACTTGGACACGCGCAGAGGGAGTGTCATCCTGAGCAGGGGCCCATGGTCATATCCTGAGTTGTCCCCCAGCGTCCACGCTGGGACACACGATACCTCCTCAGGACCTGGCAAAAAGCTGGGGCCAAGTGGCTGGATCAGTGTTTCCAGACTTCCCGCCATCACAGTATTATCTGTAGTCCTTTTTTTAAAAAGAAAATTTATTTAATTTTGCGTACAAGAGCTGGGGTACAGGCTAGAGCCATGAGAGGAGAGAGGATTCACCTGAGCCAGAGTGGGGAGCAGAACAAGCAGATTCACGGAAACACACTGCTGAGGGGAGCAGCGGGCGAGGCAGGAGAGGTCTGCTGCGCCATGTGGGTCCTCTCCTGGCCGGAGGCAGGGATCCAACTCCAGCTGCAGTGGCTGCCGTTAGCCTCACAGTGTGTGGCTTAACCCACGGTGACACCAGGGAGGCCCTGTAATCCTTTTTTCCTTCAAAGTTTTAAATCTCCTTTCTTCAGAATGCCAGAATCACTAGCTAAATTCCCACTTCTTACCTCTGTCATCATCCTCAAAGCCAGTTACCTAATCACATTGTTTCAGTCAGAAAAAAAAAGTGATTCTATACTTCTATCTATAGAAAAGTTAACATCTTAGCAGAACTTTGTCATTATGCAGTAGCGAGAAATAGTAATCTTAAGCTAAAAATAAGGCTTGTTAAACACTGACTATTCAGTTGATTTCAATAAATTTAACAACTTTCACTGTGTTTTTCTGAGATTTATAGCAGATGTGCTCTAGAAATCATTGATAAAAAAAACACATTATTACTGTGTGTCTCTAAATTTTTAGATTTTTTCCCCAAAATTTATGTATTTATGTATATAAGAAATGGGGTACAGGCCAGAGATCTGGGGGGGTGAGAGGATTCACCAGAGACAGAGTGGGGAACAGAACAGGCAGATAGACTGAAATACACTGCTGAGGGGAGCAGTGGGAGAGAAGGAGAGGTCTGCTGTGCCATGTGGGTCAGCTCCATGGCCAGGGACTCAACTGGTGCTGCAGTGGCTGCCCATAGCTTCATAGTACTGAGACTGAACCCCTTGTGCCACCAAGGAGGCCCCGATTTTGTTAGTTTGAATCCTACAAGCAGCAGATGTCAGCTGGGGGCAGACAATTTTGTATTGACTGTATTCTTCCTTGTCTGTGGTCACTTAAGTCTCTGTTCTATTAGTTTAATGATGAACTAGTGATGATTTGACAGACATTTCCTTAAATGTTACAAACAAACAAAAAAACACCTGCTTTGGAGCTGGCTGTGATGTGTGTGTGTGTGTGTGTGTGTGTGTGTGAGTGCTGGGACTTGCCTTCAAGCTATAGGCAGTTTGCATGTCTGTCTTTGCCTTCCCTTCCTGCTTCCTGCTGTGTAGAGAATGGTCAGCCAGAGGGATGAGCTCATGTTTCCTCCTGTGCACGTGCCATGTAGAGTCCAGGAATCATGGAAGCTTCGCACAGTCCTGATTGCCAAACCATCCCCGTCCTCAGTTTTCACTCCCAGGATTTTCTGTGTCTACTTTTTTCCCAAACTGGGGTTTCTGCCCCAAGTGACAGCTGCTGGTTCATTGTCATTTAAGCACTTTTGACCAATTTCCTTTGCCTTAGCGCCTCTCTGCCCTTAGGGAGTTCTGAGTTACATGAAATCATTGTTGTTTGTCTCTCAGGGATAGGACAGATCCACACAGAGAATCCCAGTCACTGAGCACATGTCCACGCTGATTCTCCCGCACAGGAGCCCAGACTGGAGGCACAGGCTGCTGCCATCAGGTCACACCAGAGCTGGGAGGGGAGAGCACTGGGCTGAGTTAAGGGTCACAGAGTCTGCTGCTGAGTTTCTGCTGCTTTTTCCTGTCTTAGCATTTGCTGAGAGTCTCTGAACACTATGATTTTCCAGAGTTCCAAGAAAGGTGATTCTGGCAGTTGTGGGTTGTTTGCTGTTGGTTTGTTTTTCTGTTTTCCATTGTTCTGAGCAGGGGCAGGCCCTGAGCCACTGTTGTCTGGGCTGTCACTCCCTTTAGCCTCCATTGGCTGGTCCTTAAGCATCACAATTCCCTTAAGAACACTTCACTTAAACACAGCCAGGAAATTCATTCATTTGATGGGATTTTATTAAATATGGACTTTACGCTGGATAATGTATATGGAATGCAGTCTGGAGAAAAAGAATGAAGTTCTCAGCCTTCAAGGATGACATGGTCTAGCAAAGTAGGAGGATAGGTAAAAAAATTATAACACACCATGTTTTTTATTTTTGAATAGTTTTATTTAAATAAAATTGCATTTTTACTCTTCTATTTGAAGGACAAATTTCCCAACCCCTGGTTCCTAGTTTGACATTGATTTTTTTAAAGCTGTATTTATTTATGCATACAAGAATTGGGGTGTAAGCCAGAGGTGTGGGTGGTGAGAGGACTCACCAGAGACAGAGTGGGGCGCAGAACAGGCACATCTACTGAAATAAACTGCTGAGGGGAGCAGGGGGTGAGACAGGGGAGGTCTGCAGTGCCTGTGGGTCAGCTCCCTGGCCAGGGAGTGAACTCATGCCACATGGCTGGTGATAGCTTTATTGGACAAGACTTTAACCCTTAAGGTCCAAGGAGCCCCAAGATCTCCTCTCCTGTCTCACCGCTGCTCCCCTCAGCAGTGCATTTCAGTAGATCTGCCTGCTCTGCTCTCTGCTCTGTCTCTGGTGAATCCTCTCACCTCCCTGCACCTCTGACCTGTACCCCGGTTCTGTATGCATTAATAAATAAATCTTCAAAAAATGAGTTAAAAATTTGGATGTTAGACATGAAGCCACAAAATGCACAGGAGAAAGGACAGTCACTATGGTCCTTGACACCCTCCCTAGACATGTCTTCAGGGAATGGACACCAGATGCAGGGAAACAAAGGAAAGAGCAAGTGGACTCTATGAACTAAGATGCTTCTGCACAGCAAAAGAAACTCTCATCTCAATCAAAATAAAGCCTACTGAATGGGAGAAGATATTTGCATATCATGCATCTGACAAGGGGCTAACATCCAAAATATATTAACACTAACAAAAATTAACAGTAAATAACAAACCTGATTTTAAAATGGGATCTAGTAGACACTTCTCACAAGAAAATGTATAGATAAGGAAAAGATGCTCGTCATCTCTTATTTTAGGGAAAAAGAAAACAAACTATAATGAGGCATCACCTCGCATCTGTGAGGATGGCCTATAGCAAAAAGACCAGAAACAACAAGGGTTAGAGAAGATGCAGGAGAAGGGAACCCCTGTGCCCTCTGGTGTGATTCTAAGTCCATGCGGTCAGCAGGAAAGAGCATGGGGAGTTCTTAATATATATAAAATGTATTACCCTGCCGTCAAACTTCTTGGTATTTACAAAAAAAATACAAAAACACATATTTGAAAAGATATGTACACTCCATGTTTATTGCAGGATTATTTACAGTAGCCAAGTTATGGAACAACATACATGACCAACCAACAGCAGGTGACTAGATAAATAATACGTGCTGTTACATACAATGCAGCACTGCCCACCAATAAAAAAGATCTCCTGCCATTTGAAGTAACATGGACAGACCTAGAGGGCGCTCTGCCTCAGTGAAGTAAGTCAAACAGAGAAAGACAAACTCCATATAAGTTCAGTCACATGTGTTTTAAGACAAACCAAATAAATGAACAAACTAAATGAGGTAAAAATGAACATTCAGACTATAAGCCCAATTAGTGGTTACCACAAAGGAAAGAGAAATGTGGTGGGTAAATCGGAAAAAGGGGGTCAACAGATGCTGAAGGGCTTTTTGGACTAAAACGAAAAGCAAAACTGAAACCCCAGCTATCTCCCTTCTCCCCGCCCTCACACTCTGGGTACCCCTTCCCTTTCTTCCACAGCCCTTACCCTTCTAACACAAACACTTTCCTCATTAGCTAAGCTTCAGGGGTGTGTCCATCTCTTCCCACAAGAACACATGCCCCACAAGGTCAACAATTTTTCTCTTTGCTCGGACGATGTCAGATACAGAAGCAGTGTCATGTACCTCACGTTCAGTCACTGTCAGTTGAATGACCAGCGTAGAGCAGCAACTTATTCAACAAGGCGCACGTCTTGTTCATGGAACCTCAGACCAAGCTCTGTGGCAGCTTCAGGTCAACCTGCACTCACTGAGCTGTCAGTGCCCCTTCTACTTATCTCACAAGTGCTTGTTCCTCTTCCCTCTCTCCTCCCCTCCAACCTCCCCTCACCAGCACTACTGCATACCACAATACATGAGTATTATATCTCTCTTCAGAAAACAATGATCCTGACTAACAGGATTTTCAGAGCTCATTACTATTTCAAGAGGGAAGTAGTTATTCTTCTTCAGGAGAACACAAAGATAAGGGTAGATGCAACCTAGGCCCCTTCTGCTGGAGCAGGAAGACATCAGGGAGAGAACACAGGTCAGTGTGGGGAGAGTCCCTGTGGGCAGGGCTGGGCCAGTCTGCACCTCTTCACATTATCGAATATGGACATAGACACATTCAGATGCTCTTTGCAGAGTGAGGTCACATGATCTTGGCAGTCATAGGATGAGACATAATAAATCTTCCATCACTCAGTCACCACAAGGCAGCTGTCTCACACTGTGAGAGGAAATAATCATCAACAAATTCAAATTAGTCACACAAATGGTGACATTCTGAACTGCCCACCACAGGCTCAAAAAGTCCAGCTTAAAGCATCCCCACGACCAAGTACTGGGTGCCCCTCCCACCGCAGGCCTCCAGGGTCTTACATTTAGAAGATGAGAGACTCCTCAGAGCCATGAAACTGTCACTGCCTGGGGGAGAAAAAACAGAACCTGCTCAGAGCCTCAAAAAATGAACAAAGTGAACTGAGTATGTGACTTCACCTTATGGGTTCCCATCTATACTATCCCAAGGGTCTTAACGACAGATCTTGTCCCTTCCATATTTACCTGCAGGCTGACTATAGCTCCCTCCTTTACCACCTGTGGGAAGAAAACACCTTGAGAGGTCAGATACAAGACTGAGTCATCAGCTCCTAAAGGAACTGCCTAGTCCCAGAAAACAAGGACGTTTCCATAACTGTGACTGCAGCCCCATAGGAACAGGGAACATAAGGAAAGTGCCTGTGGGCGCCCGGGCCAGCCCCTCCTGGAGTCTGTCCTCGGTACGGATCTCTGCCCTGCACTGCTGGGAAGCAGGTCCCATCACCAGTCACCGAGGAATACATTTGTCCTCGATTGTCACTTCTGCTTTACTGAGGAGTAAGTATCAGCAGACAGAGCCCAGACTGGGCAAGCACATGTGGTAGACAGTACCTCCCACCGACCAGCAAGACAAACTACGACCTGGCTTGAGACCCCACAGCAGGACAAGAAAACTCACCCCCCACTCCCTCCCCTACCTGAGCGCTTCTTCCTCCACATAACAGCTGCAGCCACCGCAGCCCCAGTGAGCACAGCAACAAGGAGAACCAGCCCAGCAATGATGCCCGCGGTGGGGATGGAGGACTGAGGAGGGGGGACTGGAAGGGAAGGGGAGGTGAGCCCCTGAGCCCCAGGCCTCATCCTGACCCTCTGAAGGTCTCCAGAAGGGTCCCTGGTTCCCTTGAACAGAGCTCTGTGCCCACATTCCCTCCTCACCCCATCTCAGGACTCGGGGCTCCCGCAGCCCCTCATGCTGCACACGGCACGTGTAGTTCTGCTCCTCCCCAGAAGGCACCACCACAGCCGCCCACTTCTGGAAGGTTCCATCCCCCGCAGGCCTGGTCTCCACCATGTCTTGAGTCAGGTTCTCCCCATCTCGCTGCCAGGTCAGGCTGATGTCCGCAGGGTAGAAGCCCAGGGCCCAGCACCTCAGGGTGACCTCATGCTCAGAGATGGGGTGGTGGGTAACCTGTGTCTTTGGGGGATCTAAGGAAAAATGTCACAAAATGCAGGAACTTTATACATGTTTTGGGTCACTGAAGTAGACTCAGAAGAATGGCAGGGAAGCTGAGATGAGAATAGGGAGCACAAAACCCAGATCTAGCGGACACAGGAATCAGGAATGATTCTCATTATTTGGAAATTTCTAAAATTAGAATGAGAAAATCCAGGGTAGGAGGCCAGGTCTCTGAGGGGGAGAAAAGGGATTTACAGTCATGACCTAGCACAAGGCCAGTGCCTCAGAAAAGCTGGACTCAGGCCCCAAATACCTGGGCAGAGAACAAGGTCTGGCAGAGAAAGGCCCCAGGACTCCCAGAGCTGCTGCCAGAGTCAAAGGGAACCCCCAGATCAGTTATTTCAGGGATGGCTCCCCCTCCTCCCCAGAGAGACTGGATCCCTCAGTGTCTACAGAGAAAGGTGGTCACTCTGGCCAAGTCCATCTCTAGTGCCCAATTGGAACACTACCCCTTACCCCTCTCACCTGGGTGCTGGAGCGTCTCCTTCCCGTTCTCCAGGTATCTAAGCAGGGACTCCACACACCTGCCCTCCAGGTAGTGTCTCAGGTGATCCACCGCTCCCACCACCTCCCACTTGCGCTGGGTGATTTGAGCTGCGGTGTCCGCCGCGGTCCAGGAGCGCAGGTCCTCGTTCAGGGCGATGTAGTCCTCCCCATCATAGGCGAACTGACTGTACCCGCGCAGGAGGCGCCCGTCCGGCCCCACATCGCAGCCAGACATCCACTGAAAGGTGTGAGACCCTGTCCCCAGCCCCGAGTCAGCCCGACCATTCAGCTCCTCCCGGAGACCACACTTTTGGGTGAGAGGCCTGTGGGCCCTTAATGGCCATAGCCATCACACCCCTAAACTGGCAAGAAAATCTGAGTCCATCCCTGTGGGGCTTCCTAGCTGGTGGGGTCTGTAGGGGGACCTTGGGCAGATGCTGAGACCCAGAAACTTGGGACAACCTTTGGGGACCAGAGAACTGGACCTGGCCATGGGCCTGCGTAGCTCACCTGCCTCGCTCTGGTTGTAGTAGCCGCGCAGGTTGTTCAGACCCACTCGGAACATCTGTGCGGTCTCCTTGTAGGTCCTGGTGTTCTCCTCCTGATACTCCTGCCCCAGCTGCTCCGCCCAGGGTGCCCGCGGTTCCTCTCTGGGATTCGCTGTGTCACTATCGAACCACACGAACCGCACGAACTGCGTGTCGTCCACGTAGCCCACGACGATGAAGCGGGGCTTCCCCTGGCCGGGCCGGGACACCCCGGTGTAGAAATACCTCAGGGAGTGGGAGCCTGGGGTGCAGAAGGAAGACTCTGGATGACCCTTCTCCCTGCACACCAGCCCAGAGACTTATGGGGATGGGACCCGAACCAGGGAGGAGTCTGGTGAGTCATTAAAGGGGTGATGAAAAAAGATGGGGGGACTGCATAAGAAAGGAAGAGAAAGGTGGGGGGTTGGAATGGGGAGGGCAGGGGCAGGATGTAGAGAGGCAAGGGCTTTGATCCCCAGTTGAGGGTGAAAGTGCCCAGACAGTCCCCTCACACTCTACCTCCTCAGAGGGGGGTTTTCTCCCCATTCCACACTCACCTTCAGAGGCCTCAGACAGGACAAGGACCCAGGAGACCAACAGGAGGAGGTTTCGGAACCCCATTAGGGGAAACTTCTCTTCCTGGAAAATTGTGTATCTGAGAACCACTTGACACTTCCTGGCATCTCTGGAAATGTGCAGCAAATGGGATGAGAACTGGGGCGTTGTCATCAGTGCCCAGGTGAAAGAACCTAACACAGACAGTGAGAATAAAACATGAAACTCCCGCGGAATGAGTGCCACCCAAAGCTGAGTCTCCCTGCCCTGAGAGTGGGCCCAGGGACCTGGGCCTTACCCTGAACACTGCCCTCCAGCTGCACAGCTCTGTCACCCTGTCTCCCTAGCGCTGCCAGAGGCTGTCTGAGGGACGCCCCTCAGGCTTGCTCAGGGCCTTCTTCCTGCACCCCCTTCCAGAATAACTCACTGACCCTGAGTTGGAGCCCCTGTCTTTCCCACCCCTCCACATCCCTGCCCTGCACTCTCCTAGAACACTCAAATGGGGGTGGGAGGGAGGTTCTTTTGGAGGGAGGGAGGAAAGGGGGAGCAGGCCTCACTGGACCCTCTTAGTGCCCAAGAGCATCTTAGCCTTGGGGTCTCCATTTCCAACATCAACAGTGAAGTGTCTCCTTCTCCTGGAATCCCTCTTACTTTGGGTCCTCCCACCCAGCCCAGTCAAGTTTCCCAGAACTTTATTTGTACTGAGCCAAGATGGGGAGTGCTCTGCATCTAAAAGAAGGTGTTCATGGGCCTCCTTGCCTGTGCAGAGGTTCAAGCCTCAGCAGGGGTTCAATTCTGTGCTGTCAAGCTATTGCCTGCCCCTGCAGCCTGAGTTCCCCAGCAGAGGAGCAGCAGACTCTCCTCTTCAGCCTGCTGCTCCCCTCAGCAGTGAATTTCAGTAGATCCCCAGTTTTGCGCCCCACTTTGTCTCTGGCTAATCCTCTCTTCTTGTCCTTCTCTCACTCTCTCTCTCTCTCTCTCTCTCTCACACACACACACACACACACACACACACACACACACCTCTGGGCCACACCCCTGTTTTTATATATATAAAAAATTAAAAACTGTTTTTTAAAAATTTTAAATGTACAAATAAAGAACAATAAAAGAAGGCATCGGGTCCTTGGTGGTGATGTGTGCTTTGTGTTGTTTCCTTTACAATACAGGACCAGGTAGGTCAGCAGGAACTTGATCTTGAAGCTGGGAACTGCTCCCTGCTACCAGCCAGGGCACTTGTTTACAGCTGTCTTCACCTTCACCACCTGGATGGAGCAGGAGCAGGCCTGGCACCCACATCTCTACAGCACTGGGTGACAGCAACCTAGTGCTCAGGTCCTGGTACACAGTGTGGTGCTGCTCTGGGAGTGTGAGTGCATCCAACACCAAGGTCCTCACCCGTAGAGGGAGTTTCTGGAGCACCTGCCCACAGCAGACAATTCTCCCTGAAGAAGGAGGCCCCGTCTATCACCTGCTCCTGCTGCATGTGTGACAGCAGCCCCGCCCTCCAGCGGATCAGCATCCATCACTGCTGCCAGAGAAGGGCAGACCCCTCTTCTCCCCTGCTGGGCACTGGACTCTACACTCCCCTGGCAACAACTCTAGTCTGGAGAAGTGTAGCTCAGTGAACCCTTATCGGGTCCCCTTGTGAGCGTGCCCCCCTTTCCAGACTCAGGACCTCCCACCCTACCGAGTCCACAGTGGCAGAGACAAGAAACAAAATCCCTCAGTAGACGATGGAGATGATGGCGGCAGACCCTACGTGGGCTTGGACTTGGTCTTGGACTGGTCAGTGGGCAGTGCTCTTCCTGTGGGCACCACACACAAAGTATGGCTCAGAGAATACACTTTTTTCTGAAAGCTGTGACTCCCCCCTCGATGGCATTTCCCCAAAGCAGGTCCTCAGGTGCCCCTTCAGAAGACAGCGTTGTGTGGTGATTTGACCAGTGGGTCCCAGCTCATGCCCATCCCCCTCCTTCCTGTGAAGTGTGACCCTGGCCGGTACTGTGCTCCCAGCCTGTGGCCCAGTCACTGCAGTGGCCTCCAAGAGGGGTGCTGCTGTAGTTCTGAAGAAAAACACGTGGAGAGGTGTCTATCCCGAGAAGGTGACCCTCTGGCCCTCCCAGGATGGAAGGGGCTCAAAGCTGTGGATTTGTCACTTTGTGGCCCCTTGGTCACTCAAGAGATAGTGCAAGATCTGGGTCAGCATTGGTCTGTGATGCTGACAAGCTGGACACTGGGAGGGGATAGCAGCCGGAATAGTCTTGGAAGGGGGTCAAGGCTTCTGAACCCTTTGATGAGTCTTCTGCACTCATCTCTTCCCTCTGGGTCACCCCATTGATGTGCATACAGAGGAAGGAAGCTCAGAGGGTGTCAGGGGGTCTTGGGGCTTCAGGCAAATTTCAGAGGAGTAAATGTCCATCCCTAGTTTCCCTGCTCTTCTGAATCATTCACCGAAGATGGCCATAGGCAGCGGGTCTCAGGGCAAGCACCACACACATTTGAGAGCACAGCAATTGGCGCTATTGGTCAGTAACACCCCACAGTCTGAGGGTCTGGGATCCATATTCTCACGGCCTCCACAACAGTCCAGTAGAGATCAAGAGATTGACAATAAATGACATCACAGGGAAGAATCATTAGAGAAGAAGGGGCAGGTATAGGGCAGCAGCAGAAGGACTGGCTCTGGCTGACTGCAGTGTGGACGCTGACCTGTGGTAAGGGACTTGTGGGCCCCTATTGTGGGGCACACACTAATACATGACCCAACAGTGACAGAATCTGTAATGTTGTTTCCCGTTTTCCTGATAAAGTAGGCAACAACGTCATTAGCCAAAGTTAGAATGTGGAAGGAAAACAGCCCATTATGGGGATATACAACACTTCCCACTTTAGGGGTACTAGGCTCGGGGAGGAGGTGGCACCTGAGGAGAGCATCCCAAAGGGAACAGACTGTGTCCTCAAGAGAACAGGCTCTGACAGAGCTGAGAGGTCAAAGGACATCCTGAGAGAGAACCTCGGAGACTTCTCTGATCATGGACTGAGACCTCCAGGGGTCACTGTGCAGAGGCTTCAGGAGGTGAGAGGGGGGTTCGAGGAGACAGAAGAGGGGTGTGGACAAGAAACAGCAGGGTATCTGGAGACTGTGGTGCCTGCAGGAAAACAGGGAAAAGGATATAGTGAGATGAGTTCTGGTGGATTCGGGTTATGAAGAAGGAGGTGAGTCTGAAAGATGAAGGCGAGAGGAGAGGGATTTGGGGCTCTGGCTTTGACTCTGCCAGTGGAAATGAGATTTGGGGAGGTTGGATCTTAGTTCCAGTTCTTGGACCCTTTCTTGGCTCCTGGTTCTGAGATGCAAACCCTGGGAAGGAGAGTGTTAAACAAGGTCCAGGCTCACTCTGTCCCTTGCGTGGAGGGAGGACATTCACACCGGACACTCACACTCAGGCCTGCCCACACCTGCTTTGGCAGAGAAGCTTCTGGGGAACCAGGTGTGACCCCTGAACACGGACCCCTCTTGCCCTCTGCTGAGGGATTTCAAATCCTTCCACCTGAGAAAAAGTCCAGAAAGTCTCTTGGGAGAGGATCTTGGGGATGTAGCCCTATGTCATTAGGTCCAGGAAGGAGGAAATGATCCTAGGAAAATGCAGAATAAAGGGAAATAAGAACATTAGTGGGTGTAGGCCAAAAAAAGGAGGCAGAGAGAGGCCTGGGAAATAAACGCTGGCCTAGGAGACACCTGTGAGGTTGTGTTTGGACAATTTTCTAGGCCCTGGGCCAAGAGAGCAAAAGCTCTTTGCTGTGGTGGCCCAGAAGGACCAGCCCTGACCCTGAGTCCTCAGGGTTTCTGGGCTCCATTCCTGTGACCTCACAGCCGATGTGAGTCCAGGTCAGAGCAGCTCACACACTGCGTCCCTGGCTCGTCTTCGTCCTCAGCAACCCAAGGGGCCCAGGAACAGAGATGCTCAGAGTAAGAAAATAAAGAATTATAAGACCTGTAGAGAAAGTTCCCCAATGAAGGCATACATGGAAATACCTGGGAAAAGAAGTAAGAGATTGATAAAGCAAGCCAAAAAAAAAAAAAAAAAAGGAAAGACAGAATGGCCTCCTATACCATTAATCATCATCAATGTATAAAATGTGTACGGTCTAAACTCACCAGTCAGAATCACTCCGAATGACAGGTTGGCCACAAAAGCAGGGCCCATCTATATCATCCACACAAGAGTCTCACATCAGGTCTAAAGACAAACACAGACTTACAGTGAAGGTGAGAGCACAGTGTTTCAGGATGAACCACAAACACTATTCTCATAACTCATAAATTACACTTACCACTAAAAGTAAGAGAGAGTTTATCAAGGAGATATAACTTGTCATCAATATTTAAAGGCCCACCAGCCCTCAGGCCAGAAGAAGGAGCCAGCACAGGCCCAACCATGCTGCCCTCAGGCAGGAGGAGCCCACTGGGTCCAGCCACCCAAGGGGTGGAGGCCCAAGAGGAGCTGCATCTGAGCAGTTCTCAGGTCTGGGGAGGGCCCTGAGGCTGGAAGAGAAAGAGGCAGCGGGAGACTGGTGCTGAGGCCAGGACTGGGGGTCAGAGATGAGCAGAGCCTGTGCTGACAGGGGTAGCTGGGTGAGGTGCTGACCAAGAGGGGGGCCTGGGTGAGTCCCTGGTGAGGGCCCAGGAGCAGGAGAGGCACTGGCGGGAGGTGGGAGATGAGGCCAGGACGGGGTCAGGTCTGTGCACAGAGCTGTGCCCCTGGTCAAGGCAAAGATGAGGAGCATGAGCTCCCAGGATGAAGGTGGGGTGAACTGTATGGGTGCAGAAGGCACCCTCAGAAAGCAGGGCTTAGTAAAACCTGGGGGAGGGAGAACCAGCAGGTGAAGGCTCCTTGCAGGCAACTGTGCAGGAAGGAAGAGGAGGGACAGCAGAGAAGGGGCCATCAGTGTTTGTGAGGGGGGGTGGGCAGCAGGGATGCTGACAGCAGCAGAAATGGGGCAGCAGGGAGGTTGAGAGGCAGGGTTAAGTGGACACAGGGAAAGGGTGGGCAGGGAGGATGGCTTCAGGAAAGGGAAGGAGAGAGGGAAATGCAGCAAGGAGGGGAAGAGCAGCAGCTGGGGGTGGGCAGCATGGAGAGGTGGGGCAACAGGGAAGGGGGAGGCAGCAGGCAAGGGAAGGGCAGCAGTGGGTTTGGGCCAGGCAGGTGAGACCTGAGAAGGGTAGGGCTGCAGAGTAGGGGAGGGTAGACATGCAAGATCAGGAAAGACTGAGAGACTTGGGGGGCCTCCCTGGCAGCACAGGAGTTAAGCACTGCACCATGAAGCATCCAGAGTTCACTCCCCAGCCAGGAGGTGACCCACAGGGCCCAGCAGACCTCTCCTGCCTTGATCTCTGCTGCCCTCAGCAGTATATTTCACACTGTTCTGCTCCCCACTCTCTCTCCCTCTGTGGAATCCTCTCATCCCCACTTCTGGGCTGTTCCCCAGCTCTTGTATTCATAAATTAAAAAATTTGGAAAAGGGAAAGACTGACAGACTTGAAAGGTCACTTGAAGGGGAGGGGTGTTGCTGGGCAGCCGGACACAACTTCTACTGATTAAATAAGATCAACATATTAATATAAATATATTACATTAAATTAAATCAGCTGATCAGGAAGGGCGTCCACCCGCCCAGTCCCACCCCACTTCTTCTTCAAGAACCACACCAAAGGGTCACAGCCCTCTTGAGAGGGTCCCCAAGACACCCAAGGGACCTCTCAGACCCCTGGAAAGGCCCAGGCTCCTGCCCACCAGGACCCATAGAGCCCCCTCACCAGTGCTGCTGGCCAGCGAGGGCCCAGGACAGCCAGAAAGAAGCACAACAGAGAAGGTCCCATCCTGAACCCGCAGCCGGCAGTGCCCCACAGCAGTGAGCCTGGCAACAGGGGAGCAGGAGGCAGCGGGTGGATTTAGTGGATTTAGAGGCGCCACAGGTGGAAGCAGAGTGAGAGTTGGAGAGGGAGCAGGCAAAGGGCCCCAGGGTCCGACCACACGGGGCCAGGCAGTGAGCAAGCACAGCCCACCCAGGCCAGCCCCTCAGCCAGGAGGAGCGAATACAAAGGCCCTACCTAGTCCGGAGGAGGCAGCCAGCACGGGCACGCTCGGCAATGGCGACTGAATCAAGTGACCCAGGACTTGGAAGAGGAACTTAGGCTGCAAAGGGAAGTGGAGGGGGGAAAGAGGGGGCAGGGCACTAGCAGAGTCACTGGGAAGAGGCGGTCTGAAAACATGGAGAGGAGTTCTCCCTGGATTAAGGAACAAACCAACCAGGTGCAGGACTGAAAAATGGTCCAGTCACACTGGGTGGGGGTGCACCCTGAAAGTGCATATAAGCGGGGTCCGGGAGACTAGGAGACACATAGATCATCACCAGGGTCCTGGCACACAAGGAGGAGCAGAGAAAAGCTCAGCCCTGAGGAAGAAGAGGTCCAGGGAAGCAGCAGCCCAGAGGCAGAGCACCTGCAGCTGGTACAGGGAAGAGGAGAGCCCTGGAGAGAAAAGTTACCTGGAAAAGGCAAACACTGAGAAGAGCACAGAGGACTGCAATGGTGTCAGTTTCAGCAGAAAGTTTGCACAGACATTTTATATTACAAGCAGTTGTGACTGATTCAAATAGAAGCACAAAGTTGCATAAGCATGAAGTTTATCCTTAAGGACAGCTGAGGACAATGACACGTGACAGCTAACAAGCAAAAGTGCTTGAGTGAAAACTAAATCCACAGTGGTGAGAATGACACCAACCTGCATGACACCACGAGTATGTCACATACACAGATGTGAAGACGTGTACGTGCATTCTCCTTGCCAGTGTCCTTCAGCTCCCCCTGTGAGCCTAGGTAGGAGAACAGGACCCTCATCATCCTCTTCCTTCCAGGCAGGTCTTGCTGTCCACTGGGCTCCCTCAACTCTTAGGTTTGTGGGTGATGCCCCCAACCCCGTGCTCTCTGTCATCAATGTTTAACTGGTAAGGGTAAGTCGTTCCTAACCAAGAAGAGTCCCAACTACCTGTGTGCCCCAGAAGTGAGGAAGCACAGGGTCAGTGGGGATCCCCTCCCTACCTGTCCTGCAGAAATCTCAGTGCCCTGAGGGGGAGACGCTGGGGCTGTGGGTGCTCAGCCACATCTGAGCTCCCTGATTCTCCCCTCAACTAGGTCCACACATGCCCAGAGCCACTTCATCCCAGAAACAGATTCGCCCCTATTCTCCATGGTGAGGTTGTTAAGGGCAAGTAGAGGGACACCCCAGGAACCCCCAAACCTGCCTGCTAAATGCCTTCTGCCTCATTAACACAAAACATAATCTGGTGCAGAAAACCTTCCATGCAGAGGAACCTGAAGACAATACTGTGCAATAGAGAGAAGGGAGAGAAGAGTTTCTAAATCAAACACCCCAGATTACTCATCCCCTTGGTGTAAATGCCCAGACAGAAAGGGTTGGCCCAAAACAGGACAGCTGGGGCCTAAATCTTGCACAAGCCTAAGATACCTTCTGGTGTGGAGCCACAGGAAAAGGGTGGAAGGGCCCAGACAAGACTGCAAAGAAAGGCACAAACCAAAACCCACATTAGACAAAGGCTGCCATCGTCAGCCTCCCATGGTCTCTCACTCACGTTTCTGTCTCAAGTGCCCCCCAACCCCTGGTACAAGGCCAAGGCCAAGGAACAAGTGCAGCTTCTTCACATGTCTCTCCTCCATGTGCCTCCTCCAAGTCCTCCTCATGCTCAACTCTCCCTTCTTCACCTTCCTCAACTCCACCCTTCCCTCCAGTGGGCAAGAACCTTGGAGCCTCCATTTCCCTGGGGGTTACCCTGTGACAAGGTACCCAGTGTATCCTGTCTCCTCCCCATGTCAGCTCTGCTGCATCATGGGGGTTTCCACCATCAGGACAGATCCCCCCCCAGGCTCAGCCCCTGAGCACTGCCCCAGAAGCCCCACTCCAGCTTCTCCAGCCCTCTATACCACAAGCTGAATGGAAGTTGGAGAGGGAGTAGGCAAAGGCCCACCAGGGCCTGACCACCCATGGACTGAGGAGGGAGCAGGCACAGGTGCAGTGGGGCCAGCCCACCTGGCAGAAGGAGGGAGTACAAAGACCCTAGCAAGTCCAGGGGAGGGAGGAGCCAGCAGCAAAGGGATGGGGACCCGCCTCAGGAAGGCAGAAAGGCAGAGGGCAGACTAGGGCAGACAGAGACTGGCAGACCAGGGCCCAGAAGAGGGCAGGGAGCGAGCACAGGCCCAACCACCTCCTGCTCTCTGGCAGAAGCAAGCAGCAAAGGCTGGTGGCCCATGCAGGCCAGAAGGAGGAGCCATCAGAGGCCCAACCATGCCCAGTCTCAGGCAGGAGGAGTCCTTGGGGTGAAGCCCTCCAAGGGGTGCAGGCCAAAGAGGAGCTGCATCAGAGCAGTCCTCAGGTCTGGAAAGGGCTTGCTTGAAAGGACTGAAAAATGGTCCGATCCGACTGGGGGTGGGTGTGGGGAGGGTGCACCCTGAAGTGGATATAAGCCAGGGTCAGAGGGAGCCTGGGCTCATCCGAGGATCATCATCAGACACCCTGAGAGACGCAGAGAGAGAGAGCCCCGGAGGAGCAGACCAGAGGAAGAAGAGTCCGGAAAAGCAGCAGCTCTGAGGAAGAGCCCCTGCAGAGCAAGAGGAGAGTCCTGAAGAGGAGAAGTCAGTTCCACCCCAAAGAAAGGAGGGAAGCACCCAGCAGCCCCACCCCAACCCTGAGGAGGGGAGAGAGGCTGAAGGATCTGCAGAGACTGGGCCTCGGTTCTGTCCCTGACATGACTAAAAGGAGCACCAAAGGCCAAGGGCCTGGTGGCCCAAAGAGCTGTTCGTTGTTGGTGTAACCCAGCAACTCACGAGAGGTGTTAGCACTGGGTGTCCCTCGCATGGCCTCTGCAGGCCAAGTCGTGGCCAGTGCTGCCCAGCGCTCCTGGTGACCGGTGACTGCCATCACTGGTGCTGTCTGGATGAAGCAGCCTCTTGTGATACGTAAGCATTTTTGTTCCCCCTGTGTAAAAATAGGCATCGTTTGTTGTCTGAAGCCTGAGGTCTCTTGCAGTTGTGTGCGGGGGTGAGAACCCAGAGACGGTGACCTGTGTCGGGCACTGTCCTCTGTTAGGCTATAGCCCCCATTGCTGTAGCCCTTGATTCTGATTTGTGGACTTTTGGGCCTTTTGGGGGCTCTCCGGCCTCAGAGTCCTTCTCTTCCCTGTTTCAAAAGCACATTTCCAAAGAGGGTAATATTTGAAAACCAACTTTATTAGGGTACAGTTACATAAAATATAATGCATCCCCTTGAAGTGCAGAGCTGGCTGAATTTCAGCAGTTACACACACCCATGTCATCTGCACCCCAGTGAAGATGTTTAACATGGTCACCCCAAAAGGCCCAGTGAGGAAACTTGTGCAGCCACTGCAAGGAAAAAGAGACTACCGTATTGCTACTAAAAGTTCTACCCACGTAATTTTAAGCTAGAAATACAATTACAATGCCACTTACACAATATGTATTTTAAAGAGGAAAACTTGGAATATTCATGGGGTATTGACAGTGATCTCTCCAGGGGTGATACCTGGTGACTTACACTCTCTGTGAGATGTGTTTTACCTCTTATGTAAGGATGGATGTGTGTGGGGAGAGTCAGGGAGGGACTATTTTTGGTGACAAGTACTATGGAGTTAGTGCCCTAAACTCCATACCTGACAGGTTTTCAGAAACCAAAATGTTCACTAAATTCCAACACCAGACCCTTTCTCTGAAATAATCCTTCAGGGGCTCCCTGGCGGTGCAATAGGTTAAACAAAGCACTATGAAGCAAACCTCAGCCACTGCTGCACAGTTTGACCCCTGCCTCTGGCCAGGGAGGGGACTCACATGGTGCAGCAGACCTCTCCTGCATCACCAGCTGCGCCCCTCAGCAGTGTATTTCAATTAGTCTGACTCTTCTGTTCCCTACTCTGTCTCTGGTGGAGCCTCTCACACCCCCCAAACCTCTGGCTTGTACCCAGTTCGTGCATGCATAGATAAATAAATCTTTTTAAAAATTCTTCACATTTTAATAGAATTGAATGTCTCTTAAGTGCTTTAGACAGACATGTAAACCAATATTTGCAGAAGGAGCAGGTATACTGAAAAGAATGAATTGTGGGGCCTCTGTGGTGGCACAAGATGT
>JAGFMF010011724.1:206754-220855 GCA_019455555.1 Galemys pyrenaicus
TCCCCACTCTCTGTGGTGAATCCTCTCACCTCCCCACACCTCTGGCCTGTACCCCAGTGCTTGTATGCATAAATAAATAAATCTTTAAAAAAAAAAAAGATTTACTGATTTATACATACAAGAGTTGGGGTACAGGAAAGAGGTATGGGGGAGTGAGGGGATTCGCCAGAGACATAGTGGGGAACAGAATAGGTGGATTGACTGAAGTACACTGCTGAGGGGAGCAGTGGGTGAGACAGAAGAGGTCTGCTGCGCCATGTGGGTCACCTCCCTGGACAGATCGAGCTCAGGCCACCAGCAGTGGTAGTGCTGAGACTTAACCTTACGCCACCATGGAGGCCCCCACAATGCAGAATCCTGTACCTCACCCAACCCTCCTGAGATCAACTCTGGAGAGGAGAATCCTGGAAACAAACAACCTAGGTGAACCTTGGCTCTAGCAAGCTTGGGGAGCTCTCCATTTTACCCTCCTATAGCACTGAGGAACTGGCACTCAGAAGAGGGTTTCTCTGCTGGCTGGAGAGCAGCCAAGGGATCAAGTGAGACCCAGGAATTCAATTTCAACCAAAAAAAGGGGGGGGAGGCGTTTGTTAGGGACAGGTAGGTATGGGGGGGATAAAAGGGTTGTGAATTAGCCACAATTCTAAGAGTCAGAGTTCATCTCTGAAATAAAGGGGTACAGCAGCTGTAGATTATTTGAGGCCAGGGGAAGGGTTTCGTGGAGCCACACAGAAGGGAGGGGAGAGAGATTGGAAGCCCCAGGGAGGCACTGGGAGATGGAAGAGCAGCAGGAGCAAAGAGATGCTCAGACATTCCTGTTCCCCCAGGGCTGGAAGGCAGGGAGTGGCCTTTGATGAGGGCGGAGAAGTCAGCCTGTCAAGGGTTTGGATGTCTTCCTGGGACAAAGGTCAACCTTGAAGGAACAGCAGAGCGTTGTACAGACAGACATATCAAGGAGGATAGTTTTTAAGTGCTTAAGACTGAAGGAGAGAAACCCATTGGAAAGACTGAGCATAATCCAAGAAACCCGTGCTATGAGTTGACTGGTGGGGGCAGAGACAGTGTCCAGATTCAGAGAAATGGGGGTGGGGGCATTGGAGGGCCTGGCTTGGTAATTGTAACTGAGAGGTGCAGAGGGAGGCAGCAGTCCAGGATAACATCCGTAGCAAGCTCCTTGCTGATTGTTTGGGAATAGGCAGTTGTGCTAAGAAGAAAACAAATGGGCTAGAAGGAGCCCCATGTTACTTATAGATAAGCAAGCTGGACTCTGTGAGACACGTTCTACATAGATAAGTAAGTGGTACATGGCTGTGTGAACTGAGATTGGAAGGGATCAAGTGGACACTAAATTCTCAGATGCCCTGAGTAAGTGAGGCATGTGGGGCTCACCGTTCAGGAGGGTCAGTTGGAGGGGACAGAGCACATCACATACCCCAGAACTCAGACTGTGTGACCCTCCCAGCTTGCCCCAAGTGTGAGCCTTCCCCATTGTTCTCCTTTTGCTCATCGCTGTGTGGGTTATATTTTATGAACCACGTGATTTGAGCATCTCTCTGTGGTCTGTGACCCTAAAAATGTCACAAAAGTGCTGTGGCCGCTGGGAAAGCCTCTTGGTGCTCCAGAAGCTCCCAGGCATCGAGTCCATCTCCCTGCACTCCACAGCTCTCGCTCAAGTAAGCAGGTAGATTGGATGGTGATGCCTTCCAGGAGTGCAGGATGCGGACAGGTTGGCTTACCGTGGGGCTAAGAGCATATGCTCAGCTAGACTGTTGAATTTGAGGTAGGACGTTGGTGGATACAGCCGACAGGTGGCTAGACACTGAGGCGAGGTGTGGGGGTCTCATGCTGGAGGCACTAGTATTGAAAACTGTGAGACCCCACCAGGAAACCCGAGTTTCCCTCCCCATTGGTCACTCCCCATTCCCCTGACCCTTGCTTTTGGTGTCCAATAAGCAGTCCTTGCCTTCTTGCAGGAATCTGGTGGGATCATCTCCACTTGACAGAAGGAGATAACTGCCATCATTTTCTCCCTCAGCAACCCATTCTATGCGCTATGACTTCGTTGCTCTTTCCCAGCCCAGCCCTGGGCAAGCCCCTTATGAATTCTCAGGCTACTTGGATGACCAGTCTTTTCTGTGGTGCTGCAAAATGGGCAGGTGGACAGAGCCCCGGGCACCCTGGGCCAGGTCCAAGAACCCGGATGCTTGGGAGAAGCTCATTCTCAGACTAACGGCCAGAGCCCAGTACCTTGTCATCATTCTCAGGAGCATCATGGAGCAGCACAATGAGAGCCAAAGTGACTGGCGAGGCGGGAGGAGCACAGTATAATTCTAATGCTAGGGAGCCGGGCATTCCTCGTAGGCTGGCCAGTGCTCCTTAGGCCCAGAGACAGGTGTTACGCTGGGCGCTCTGGAAATGCCCCCCTGAACTGAGAGTCTGACTTCTGTCTGGGGGATTTCATGCTGACTCCAACCATGTAAAGTACCCAGTTGTCAAAAAGACTGGATATTGGTTATGGGGTATTGAAAAGGTGGGACACAAGTATAAGACTCCCCTTCACGGGCCTCCCTGGTGGTGCAGGCGTTAAAGTTCAGAGCTATCAAGCTATCTGCAGCCACTGCAGCATGAGCTCCATCCCTGTTCTGGGAGCTGACCCACATGGGGCAGCAGACACCTGTTCTCCTGCCTCGCCTGCTGCTCCCCTCAGCAGTGTATTTCAGTAGATTCCCACTCTGTCTTTGGTGAATCCTCTCACCCCCTGTACCTCTGGCCTACACCCCAGTTGTTATATATATAAATAAATAAAAATAAATCTAAAAAAAATAACTCCCCTTAACCCCCTCCCTCCCCCAATCAAGGTATCAGGCTAAAGTATTGCCTGTTTACTTTTAAAGGGCTTCCAAGCCTCTCAATAGTTGAAAAATTCATATTCAAAGTTTTCAAATCCAGGGTCTGGGAAATAGTTACTTTTTCTTTCTTTTTAGTAATTTATTTATTTTTATGTACAAGAACTAGAGTGCAGGCCAGAGGTGCTGGAGAGGGTGGTGAGAGGATTCATCTGTGACAGAGCGGGGAGCAGAACAGGCAGATCTACTGAAATACACTGCTGAGGGGAGCAGCAGGTGAGACAGAAGGGGTCTGCTGTGCCATGTGGGTCAGCTCCCTGGCCGGGGATTGAATTCAGGCCATTGCAGTGGGCCTTTTGCCGAGGCAGCACTGAGATTTAACCTACAGGCCACCAGGGAGATCCCTAACTAGTCTATTCCTGACAAAGTGTCTCCCCAGCGGTACTTATAGGAACCCTGAAAACCCTGTCAGGATCCCAAGTGGAGTATGTTTCTTGCCTACATCATATTTTTTTCTTGCTCATCTAGCAGCCATCTGAGGGTCTGGTAGGTGCTGTTTGTTGTGCTGTTGTCAATAAGAGACATGCAATGGCAGCTACTACTTCTTGAATTCTTTTATTTATTTTTATTTTTTTAAGACTTTTATTTATTTATGCATATAAGAACTGGGGTACAGGCCAGAGGTCGGGGGGTGGGGGTGAGAGGATTCACCATAGACAGAGTGGGTAGCAGAACAGGCAGGCAGATCGAGGGTAATACACTGTTAAGGAGAGCAGCAGGTGAGACAGGAGAGGTCTGCTGCACCATGTGGGTCCCCTCTGTGGCCGGGGATTGAATTTGTGCTACAGTGGCTGTAGAAGCTCCACAGTGTGGCGCTCAACCCCTTGCACCACCAGGGAGACCTCCAGTTCTTGAATTCTTACTGGCAGGTTTTATGTTGACACTGGCATGTGTTGTCTTCTCTGGTCTTTACCTTCTCCTTTTTTTTTTTTTTTTAATATTTATTTATGCACACAAGAACTGGGGAATAGGCCAGAGGTGTGAGGGATGAGAGAATTCACCAGAGACACAGTGGGGAGCAGAACAGGCAGATCAGCTGAAATACACTGATGAGGGGAGCAGCAGGTGAGGCAGGAGAGGTCTGCCACACCATGTGGGTCATCTCCCTGGCCAGCTCCAGGGATCGAACTTGGCAGGGATCAAACTCATGCTGCAGTGGCCATGGTTTGCCTCATAGTGGGTTGCTTAGCCCAATGTGCCACCAGGGAGGCCCCTTTGGTCTTTACCTTTGAGTTGAGAACTATTATTAACTGTAAACCCCAGAAGAATGAGGCTTAGAGATGTTCAGCTGCACAGCGGTGGCCTTGGCTCCAGCATTCCAATAGGATGCTATACTGGGATAGTCCTGCACCTCTGCCTTTGAAGGGCTCTGGGTTTTGGGGCGTATAGCTAGGCATGAGCCATACATGCTGGGAGTGCAGGAAGGAACCACTTGCTGCAGGGGCTGAAGGGTGGGGTGCAGCGTGACTTTGCTGGGGATGTGCATGAGGGAGAAGAGAGGTCTTGGAGAATGAGTGAAGGTTTATCAGTGGAGAAGGGAATTCCAGGCATTTGGGGAAGTTGGTAGGGGTGGAGGTGAGAAGGTCACTGTTTTGCTTTCCTCTAACTTTGGAGTTCTGATGCTTTGGCATTTCAGAGTCTCACACCCTGCAGGCCTTGGTGATCTGTGAGTTGCGAGTTGCGAGTTGCGGGGGAACCAGAGCAGCTGGGGACACTGGCGGTACAGCTGTGATGGCCAGGACTTCCTTCTCAGCACACTGGAGTCTTTCAATTCCAGCAAAAGCAACCCAGGACAAGGCCGAACTGCAGAGGTGGAGACAGCAAAGGAGCAGTCATTCCTGAGCAGGAGCTGCTTCTACCCTCTCCGGAAATACCTAGAAGCTGGGGCAGGGCTCCGGCCTGAGATAGCAGTGATAGGTGCGTGGGACTGAGCAGTGGGGAAGGTGGAGAGGCTGAGGGCATCATGGGATGGGTGGGAGAGCAGGCATCAGTCGACCTCAAAACCTCAATGGCGGGCCTCCCTGGTGGCGCAGCGGGTTAAGCAAGGTACTATGAAGCAAACTGCAATCACTACAGCATAAGTTCGATCCCTGCCCGCCAGGGAGGGGACCCACATGGCGTAGCAGACCTCTCCTGCCTCACCCGTTGCTCCCCTCAGCAGAGTGTTTCGGTCAGTCAGCCTGTTCTGCACCCCACTCTGTCTCTGGTGAATCCTCTCACCTCCTGCAACTCTGGCCTGTACCCCAGCTCTTGTATGCATAAATAAATAAATCTTTTTAAAAAAAAAAAAACACCTCAATGGCATTGCCTGTGTTCATTGCCAGCACGTTCCATCTCTGACCTAACCTGCTTCTTTCTTTTTTAAACATTTATTATTTATTTATGCATACAAGAACTGGGGTGTAGACCAGAGGTGCAGGGCATGAGAGGATTCACCAGAGACAGAGTGGGGAGCAGAGAGGGGAGCAGTGGGTGAGACAGGAGAGGTCTGCTGTGCCATGTGTGTCAGCTCCCTGGCAGGGGATGAATTCAGGCTGCAGTGGCTAGTGATAGCTTCATAGTGCTGAGACTTTAACCCCTGTGCCACCGGGGAGGCCCCCTTTTGCTCCTTTCACACAAATTAGGTTAGCCCTTTCTCCACTGGGTATTCAAGTTCTGACCCAGGCTTGGCACCCAAAGGCAGGGAGGTGTGTGACTGAGTCACCAAGTCAGTTATGTAAATGGCACCTGTGTGGCACCTGGGCCTGGTGTGGATGGTCTTGGTAGTTTGGCCAGACTAGAGGCAGCAAGTCTCCCCTTTCTGATATATAGGCTTTAGCGTCTGTCCCTCAGCACAAGAGTTGAGAGATGGACTGCCTTTGAGCCCTGAATCCCTGGGGCTGGGGGCATGACTACTCAGAACAACAGCCCACTGAGTTACCCTTGGACATGAGCAGAGCCTGCCTGGCCTGGCTGAGCTCCAGGTCCATGTGGGGGCTCTGAGGGGGCCTTAGATGAGCAGCCAGGGTGGCCCAGGGGAAGGGAGGGTGATCCACTGCTCCGTCAGCTGCTCACATGCCCTCACCTTTCAGAGCCTTCCAGTTCTAAGCAGCTCCCGCTCTGGATTCTCTGTGGGCTCGTGGCTTCTGCAGTGGTTGCTGTGGGAGCTGCAGGCACTTTCCTCTGGAGGAAGTGGAAGCAGGGCAGGACGGCAGGTATGACACCACCTGCGCCGCTTCTGGTCCCAAAGATTGAAAGGGCAACGGAGGGAATGTGAAGGGGAGGGACAGACTAGGGTTTCCGCTTCCTCTCTAGCATTTGGCCTGGGTTGGGTCCTTCATATACCTCTCCCTCTCTCTCTCATCCGTTTTTCATGATTAGTTTTACCTCCTGAAGTGTATTTCCTATAGACTCCCAAGCACTGAGCACACGTCGAAACTGGTCTCCCAAACTCCTCTTATGTGTCTTGATCACACCTCAGGGGAAAACCCAGCCCATTTCCCAGGAAGGCTGTTCAGAGGTGGGAGGTGGGTTGCGAGAAGGCCTGGGCCAGCATCTCACTGTTTCCTTCCTTTCCCACCCTCCCAACCCAATTCCTTCTCACAGGTGCACAGAGAGACACCTATATTCCTATGTCAAGTAAGTGCAAGGGTAAAGAGGATGGTGGATGGGGTGGGGTAGCAAGTTCACATCCAGTCTGGAAGGAAATGAAGAATTCATTTAGTCCAATTCCTCTTCGTTAAGTGAAAAAAACCAAGGCACTTAGGGGGCGGTGCCCCCAGCTGGGGAGTTGGATCCAGGCCAGAACCCTGCTGAACATGCTTGGTTTATTCAGGCTGCTTCTCCCTGCTTCCCCAGCTCAAACTCTCACCTGTCTCCCCACAGACTACAGTCAGATGCCGGACTCCTCGATTTGAGGTAAGGATGTCTGGGCTGGGGAAAAGAAAAGCACAGCTTGCAGACTGGGGGGAGATCTGAGGTCATTCGCCTAGCAGGGGTGCGGGTTACAGCCAGCAGTAGGAGCCGGTGAGATTAAGGAAGATAATCTCCCAATCTGGGCCAAACCTAAACCTTTCTCTCTACCCTCTCCTTTCTTTCCCTTTCCTCTGCCTTCAGACTGACAGAAACTGGAAGTCCCCGCCCTGCTGTGGAGTGAGCCTGCCTTGGACCCATGGGGGCGCTTCCAGGTGGCCTTTCCAGCCACACAGCGCCTTCAGGCCCCGTGAGGACAGCAGCAAGGCCACCGTGCACTTCTTTGCTGCTAACCGCACCTGGGGGACAAAGGGGCAGAGTGTGACCTCACCTGCCCTTTGCGGGTCTCAGGCATTCCTTGCAAACCAGTCACTAGCACTTTACTCTGAATGGCATTGATATTGCACTGTAATAAAGGTGTAGAGGGCACATTTGTTCTTTTTTTTTTTTAAAGATTTATTTATTTATGCACACAAGAGCCAGGGTACAGGTCAGCGTTATGGGAGGTGAGAGGATTCAGCAGAGACAGAGTGGGGAGCAGAACAAGCAGATCAACTGAAATACACTGCAAAGGGGAGCAGTGGGCGAGGCAGGAGAGGTCTGCTGGACCATGTGGGTCCCCTCCCTGGCCGGGGATCAAACTCTCACTGTGCCTCAGTGCCTCAGATGCTTCACAGTGCAGCACTCAACCTTCTGTGCCACTAGGAAGGTCCTGTATATGGTACATTTGTGAGCTCAATCCTAAACTGGTTTGGGGTCTTAAGGGTTTTAGTGACTCTTGGAGACCCAGGAAGTCCTAGGAAATCTCAGGAGCCAGGTCTGAGGACTCAACCCAGCTTCCAGCATCCCCTTGGCCAACATGGCTGGGTCTAAGCTGACTTGGGCACAAGTGAAGCTGCCCAGCTTTCAGGCCCAACAGAAGCAGGAGGAGGGGAAGGGGAGCAGGTCTCAGTCTCAGCCAGTCCACAGCTCTCCCGGAGGGGCTGGCCGCTCTCCACATTGGACTTGCCATTAGAGCTCTGGGTCGGCACAGGCAAGCACAGGACTGACCTGGCTCAGAGGTCTAGCTAGGGCCCAGCACCCCTCCTTTGGCTCTCTCCTCAAGGGGCCTCTTGCCTACACCAGAAATATACCACCTAGTGCAACTATAAATTGTAGTCCAAAAGAGGCTGGTGTTGGGTGGGGAAATTGGCAAAGGTGTCCTAGAAGCCACTGGGAAGACAGGTAACAGGTTCTTAGGGCTGGCAAGGAGAAGGGTTATTGGGAGCCCGAGGGTGGGGAGCCAGAGATCAGGGGTTAGAGATTTCCTAGGTCTGCCCCTCCCCCACTCCGGAGGCCGTCTTCATGGCAGACAGCAGAGAGATGCATGACAAAGGTACCCTGATGGCTCTGTCCTGGGGGGGGGGTGGCTGGGGAGGGGCCCCTACTGTCCAGAGCACAGCTCTCCACCCCCACCAGGCCCTTCATCTATTGGCCTTTGGGCAGTGAGTGGCTTAGAGGTGAATCCAACCCTACTGTCCCTTGGATGAACAGATTTCTGTCAAGGATAAAAATGCAAGCTTAGTGGACACAGGGGTGGGAGGTGGGGGGCGGGGAAGGAAAAAAAAAAAAGAAATGCTTGTTTAGAGTCAGTTACCCACAAAACACAGATGGGCATAGAAAACTGGCGCTATGTGATAGGTTCAAAGGGGAAAGCAACAAGGGTGCAGGCTCCGGGTTCCGCCGAGGTGAAGCAGCCCTCACAGCCAGAAGGGCCCACACCTGGGCACCGGCCCCAGAGACTGCAGACAGCCAGCCTCGGACTCAGGCAAGCAAACTCGAGCATCACAGGTTCAGGACTCAGGTCAAGAGCCCCCAGGAGCTCTCTAAAAGCCCCCATTTAGGGCGAGTTTTGGGAGCAGACAGACAAACATCACCCCTCACAGGCGGGCACTCTGAGAGCTATTCTTTTGCAAAGAGTGGAGCGCTAGGCCGGCAGTGTAGTCTGGGCTCTGAGGACACTCAGGACAGGCCTAGGAAAATAGGCTCGAGGGGAGAGCTTAGGGCAGGCTTCCTGCACCCCCTCTCCAAGCCTTCTGCACCGCCTCTGCTTCTTTCCTCCAGACCCCCAAACAAGTGCATCCCTAGGCCAGGGGGCGCTGGGGGAGGGGTGGATGATAAGGCTGGACGCTGAGTCCTCCAAAGGAAGGGGGGCAGGATACCTGATTCCCAGCGGGGCCCTGTCTGAGGCCCAGTCTTTGAGGGGGACTTGGGAGGGGGAGGTGTTGCTGGAGCTCTTTTAGCCACACTGATGGGGATTCTGTGTGAGGGGATTGGGTTGGGGTGGGGGTGTTGAGGGGCAGGAAGCTGTCCCCAGGGGAGCCATCCAGGCCCATTCAAGGGTTGAGCACTTGTTTAGGGTTAGAGCTGCCCCCTCTGGGGACTGGGATTGTCCAGCCAAGGCCATTGTCCTGCCCCTTCCCCCAGTCCCTCCCAAGCCTCTTTGAACCTGAAGTCAGATATTTTTTTCTCCCTCCTAGACTTTCTCCACCCGGGGGCTAGGGCTGGAGATCTTGGCAGGGGAGGTGGGGGAGGGAGAATAAGCCTACGGGGTACTAGGTATTTTGGTCCCTGAAGTGGGGGGCCAGGATCCTGAAATGCAGGTCCACAGTGGGGGGGTGCTGATGCTTCTGTCTGGCAAAGGTTGGAGAAGTCGGGCTCAGTCTGCCCAGCTCCTGGCTCCTAAAGGGAGGTGTTAGCAATCTGGTAGGTGAGCGGGCTCCGAAGAGCAAGGCCTCAAGGATATGGAAGGGAAACCCTGCCTGGCTGTCTGCCCCTGGAGATGGGGTGGAGTTTCCCAGACTGGGAGATGATGGGTGCTGGGCCTCTGCTGCTTGGGGCTAGCTGAATCTGACCAGTAACCAGGTTGGGAATGCCTGGGTTCCTGGCTTGGGGCACAAGGGGTGGCTCTTAGGAAGCTAGCCCCTCTGTACTTGGCACGAACACAGTAAGGATTTGAGGAGCTCTGAGGATGGCAGGGTCTTTGGAGAGGGGTCAAACACCTTGGATCCTGCAGAACCTACAGAAAGTGTCCCAGATGGCCCAGGCAGCTCTGAGGTGTGCAGAGGCTGGATGAGGGCCGGGTAGCTCATTGGGAGTTGGAAGAGAAGGACCAGGGGCACTTGCACCAAGGGCCTTAGCGCCGAGGCCTCGGCCCAGAGAGGAGCCTTGTAGAGCTCCCAGGCCTTCCCCTTCCACAGATAAAACTTCCACCTACAGGCAAACACCCATCGCCTCAGTTTCTCCCACCCCCACCGCCCTCTCCTCCACCCATCCAGAGGGCGGGGCCTGAGGTCAAGGCTAGTGGGTGGGATTGGGGAGGGAGAGAGGTGTTGAGTAGTCCCTTGGAGAGCCCTCCTTTTACCAGGCCCCCGGCTTGGGGCGCCTTCCTTCCCCATGGCGGGACACGTAGCTTCTGACTTCGCATTCTCGCCCCCGCCGGGTGGTGGAGGCGATGGGCCAGGAGGGCCTGAGCAAGGCTGGGTTGACCCTCGGGCCTGGCTGAGCTTCCAAGGCCCTCCTGGTGGCTCAGGAATTGGGCCGGGGGTTGGGCCAGGCGCTGAGGTGTGGGGGATTCCCCCGTGCCCCACTCCGTATGACTTCTGCGGAGGGATGGCATACTGTGGACCTCAGGTTGGAGTGGGGCTGGTGCCCCAAGGCAGCCTGGAGACCCCTCAGCCCGAGGTGGAGGTGGGAGCCGGGTTGGAGAGCAACTCCGACGGGGCCTCCCCCGAGCCGGGGGCTGCCCCCTCCGTTGCTGTGAAGCTGGAGAAGGAGAAGATGGAGCCAAACCCAGAGGAGGCAAGTGCACTTCTGGGGTGGAGGGGGTGACTGGCCGGCAGGGACGGCCGTGGGAGCGTGGGGAAGTGGTCGTCTGCAGCTGCCTAGATCTGAAACCTGGGAGGGCAGTAGCCCCAGGGACACTCCAGGTAGAAGTGCGTGGCAACAAAACCCAAAGGCAGTCCCGAGGGCTGGAGCAAGGTGGGAACAGGAGAGTCACAGGTGAGGGCAGAGCCTTCTAGGGCAACAGGAAGGTGACTGGGCTAAGCTTGCTTTCCACCCCAGTCCTTGTAAAGTAGGTTCCCTTCGCTCCCTAGGCCTGACCAAGGTTCTCCTCACTCACTATCAGCCTAGCACCAGGCCCAGCTTGGGGTCTGAGCCCCTTCCACCCGACCCTCATTGAAAAATCTGACCCTTATCAGTTACGATCTTGGCCTTAGGGTGAAGCGTGGCCTCAGGGTAAAAACAGTGCTTATCCCAGGTTATTGTTCCTGAAAGACTAGGGTGTGACTGTTTCTTTCTTTTTTTTATGTGACTGATTTCTGGTAGAAGTTACTTTTTGGGCACTTGTGGCGTTGGGTTTACCTGTAGTCAAGTTTAGGGCTTGTCTTCCCCTTGCCTCTGCTTCGGTGCAGTGAATCACCCTTATGTTCGGCGCACACCCTGGCACCCTTGTCAAGAACCGGGAGTACTGATTTCAGCCATATTTCCTTAAGTTGTGAATGGGCTGGGGGTGGGGAAGAAGGATGGAAAAAGTCGGGTCCAAGCCATTTTCCAGAAGTAACCTCTGCAAAGGGATCGACTTGGTCCAGCGGGCCGGGGACGCGTAAGGATGTACCTTTCAGTCCTCCTGGAGACAAGTGCAAGCAATTAGAGATCAAGTACTAAGACTTGAGACTTCACGGAAGGAGGTGTGAGTGGTTTTGACTGACCAAGTAGCCCTTGACTCTTCCTAGGAGGTGATGGCTGAGTCTTGAATAATAATGGCTGCCAATTGTGGTCCATTTCCTAAGTGCCTGACTGTGCTCTGGGTTTCTACATCATTATCTCATTAACCCGCACAAAATCTCCTAGGGAGGTATTATTAGCCTATTTCATGGGTCTTAACTGCTTAATGAAGCTAAGATTTGAACTGGGGTTTACCTTGTTTATATCCCCAAATTAGAATTTGGAAATACTTAGAAGGGGACAACGGAGGGCATTTTATGTATAGGTGTGAGACAGTGGTCGAGCAGAAACTGGGAGTGGAAATTCGCCTCTTGGAATTTGATGTGATCAAAAACTCTTGCAATACCCCTTTAAGGTTCGCGGGACGGCACCGAAGCCCAGCTGCCTGCTCTGTGCCCTTGGTCTCTGGCCTTCCGTGTCTTGCCCTGGGGCTCTGTCAACATGTGCCCTATCTACCTCCTCTCTTCCACCCAGAAGGTTCAAATACCCGTAGATGTGACTGCCACTGCGTACTACCACATTTTCTACCTCCTCTTAAGATAGCTCCGTGAATGGCTCCACCCCGTCCATCACCTAGTAGCTCAAGTCCCAAAGCAGTCACCCTCATTCCTTTCAAATCCTACCTCCAGTCCTTTGGAAACAGTGTTATCTTTACCTTGGGAACATAGCCTTTTTGGATCATTTATAAATGCTGCCCCATCCCAGCCACAGCCATCTAGACCTAGATTATTTTGGTTGGCTCCCAACAACACGTCAGCTGAAGTGAACATTTTAAAATGCGTGAGTCCAGATCATTTCACTCCACAAAATCCTTCAGCAACTCCCCTTTTCACTGAGTAGGAAAATCACTGCAACCTCCATAGGAGCTCCTTACTCAGCTCCTGCCTCACCAGCTCCTCCCGCTCCCCTTTTCTCAGCCCACTCCCCCTGCTCCAGCTGAGCTGGCCTTGCTGTTACCGAGGCCACAACAAGGCCTTTCCATGCCGCTTTTCCTTTTGCTCAAGCATCACTCCTGACTTTATTTAAAATTGTCACTAATTTTGGTGTATAAGGCGTAACATCCCGAAGTGTAACTTGCTGATTTCCTCAAATAGATAACCCTTTGGGGGTTACATTTGCAAAATGCTGTCTTCATTTTCTGTATTGAAATGAATTTTATTTAAATATAGATTGCCCCCTTCCCTGTTACCCTTACCTTGCTTCACTTTTCCATAGCTCTTCAGCATACTAACATAATGTATAATTTCAAGTCAGAGTGGAAACTCCACGGGCCTTTCTGTCTACTATGTGTAGCTGCTGGTGTACAGGAGGGACAGTGACCAGTGAGGATGTAAGTGTCCTCATCGGATAACAGTAAAAATCAGGGATAATGAGTTTTAAGCATTGCATCAACTGTGCACAAAGCACTTTATCTCTGCCTCTTATGACCCTGTTTCTGTAGTCCATTTGCACATATTTGCACGCTGGGGCAGTGTGTGAGACCCGTGTGAGACCCGTGAGCAAGCTGGGAGAGAGAATGTTGAATTGAGTGAATTTAGAGGGACTAGTGTTGGTTCTCTAGCTTGGAAACTCCCTCAATCTGTGGGTAACACAAATGAAAAGCTCTTTGTTGCTGTTAATTGGTAAATACACTTCTTTTTTGCAACTTGTTAAATGCGGTTTTGGTGAATGAGCAGACGGGTCTGACACTGGGTCTGTCTTCTGACCTGGCACAGTGCTCTGCTGCTCCCCATGCGCCAATTTCTGGGGTGATGTTTGGATATAGGTTCTTTTTTTTAAAAAGATTTATTTATGCATACAAAAACTGTGGTATAGGCCAGAGGTGTGGGGGGGTGAGAGGATTCACTAGAGACAGAGTGGGGAGCAGAACAGGCAGATCAACAGAAGTACACTGCTGAGGGGCCTCCCTTGTGGCACAAGGGGTTAAGCACCACACTATGAAGCATTTGCAGCCACTGCAGCACCAGTTAGATCCCTGGCCAGGGAGGGGACCCACATGGCAAGGCAGACTTCTCCTGCCTCGCCTACTGTGCCCCCCTCAGCAGTGTATTTCAGTCAGTCTGCCTGTTCTGTTCCCCACTCAGTCTCTGGTGAATCCTCTCACCCCTGCCTCTCTGGCCTGTGTGGTGGTTCTTGCATGCATAAATAAATCTTTTAAAAAAAAATACACTGCTGAGGGGAGCTGTCGGTGAGACAAGAGAGGTCTGCTGCACCATGTGGGTCAGCTCCCTGGCCAGGGATTGAACTTGTGCTGCACTGGCTGTGAATAGGCTCATAGTGTTACATAGTGTTAGATGCCCTCACCCATGAATGGCAACCCTAATATAAAATGGGTTTGCCTGACTGGGTTTTTACCTGCACACTTGAACAGCACTTACAATGCCCCAACTGCAGGCACACACAACAAAGGTTAATAAAGGGTTTTGTTTACAAGGGAAGGGGAAATAGCATAGTGAATAACACAAGGGGAAGAGAGG
>JAGFMF010011724.1:220905-250982 GCA_019455555.1 Galemys pyrenaicus
AGAGCTGGCTCCCCAGGAAAAAGCAATCCCCCCCCCCCCCAAGGCCTACGTGTTTGCTTTTATATTTAGCCTGGCTGCTTAACTCAACCCTTCAGTCCCAGTGATCTCCTCTTCTATAATGACCTTAATGGAATTTGTAGTTCTTGGATCTTGTAGGTCTGGAATGGGGGTCGAAGTCTATAACCTATTTGTGTAACCCATTCAGGAGGGTCTTTCCCCCTAACAATAGTGCTGCGACTTAACCCCTTGTGCCACCAGGGAGGCCCTATAGGTTATTTCTTTTTTTAAAAAAGATTTATTTATGCACACAAGCACTGGGGTACAGGCCAGAGGTGTTGGGGGTGAGAGGATTCACCAGAGACAGCGGGGAGCAGAACAGGCAGATCAACAGAAGTACACTGCTGAGGGGAGCAGCAGGCACAGCAGGAGAGGTCTGCCACGCCTTGTGGGTCTCCTCCCTAGCCAGCAGCAGGGATCGAACTCGTGCTGCAGTGGCTGTGGTTTGCTTCATAGTGCGTTGCTTAACCCACTGCGCCACCAGGGAGGCCCTATAGGTTATTTCTTGATGTTAGGTGGGCAGCCTGGAGGTAGAGATATTTAACAGCCCATCCCTTGGGGTCACAAGTCAGGTCCTCCCAAACTGGAAGAGGAACCCACCTGGTGTGTTTATGTTCTCACATGGCCTCTGTCATTTTCACTGTAGGCCCAGGACATCAAAGCTCTACAGAAAGAACTTGAGCAATTTGCCAAGCTGCTGAAACAGAAGAGGATCACCCTAGGATATACCCAGGCCGATGTGGGGCTTACCCTGGGGGTTCTCTTTGGTGGGTCCTCCTTAGCATGTTCCAACTTAAACAAGGACCACATCTCCCCTGGAAGGAGCAGTCCTGACTGTGGGCCCACCCTCCTCAGTGAGGGAGCAGGAGGAGGGGCTTCATGGGCAGACCCTGCCCTCACCCATGAAGAGGGCAGAGGGAGGGAGACAAGTCTTTGGGCCTTGAGTTCCCCCTGAGAAGTGGGACCCTGGTGTGGGATCTTGTGAGCAGAAGAGGTGGTGCGGTCCTGGGACTTGGGGCTACCAGGGCCCTGCCTGCTGCCTCACCTTGCTTCTCTAACATCCCAACACCCCAGGGAAGGTGTTCAGCCAAACAACCATCTGCCGCTTTGAGGCTCTGCAGCTCAGTTTCAAGAACATGTGTAAACTGCGGCCCCTGCTGCAGAAGTGGGTGGAGGAAGCCGACAACAATGAAAACCTCCAAGAGGTGAGGAGGGAGGGGTGCATAAGCCCAGTGAGTCCCCCTACCCCCCAGTTCCACTGCTTCCATCCTGGCTTTCAGCTCCCCCACTTGAAGGCGTGTAGCACTCATGGGCCAGAACATCATTCTTCAGTTCTATGTAGGAGGGTTCAGAGGCACTTAGCACCTACCCTTCTAGATTCTTCTTTTTCTAATATCCCAGCTCTGATACTTCCAGTCAGTGCCCTCTTGAGCATTTCCCTTTGAGTCATTGGTCGCTGGTGCTGTTGCTCAGATTTCAAGCTTGCCTTCCCACGTCTGCCTTGTCACCCCCTCCCCGCCCACCTAGATATGCAAGGCAGAGACCCTCGTGCAGGCCCGAAAGAGAAAGCGCACTAGTATCGAGAACCGAGTGAGAGGCAACCTGGAGAGTATGTTCCTGCAGTGCCCAAAACCCACGCTGCAGCAGATCAGCCACATCGCCCAGCAGCTCGGACTCGAGAAGGATGTGAGTGCCCGTCTCCTTCCCAGACCCCACTTCCCTTTCCCCGGTTGGGTGAAATGGCCAAGCCGGGCCAGACCCACCACCCCACATCCCGGAGCTTCTGAGCGAAAGCAGCCCCCTCCCTCGCGTCCCTCATTCCAGGTGGTCCGAGTGTGGTTCTGCAACCGCCGCCAGAAGGGAAAGCGATCAAGCAGTGACTATTCGCAACGAGAGGATTTTGAGGCTACTGGGTCTCCTTTCTCAGGGGGACCAGTATCCTTTCCTCTGGCACCGGGGCCCCATTTTGGTACCCCAGGCTATGGGAGCCCTCACTTCACTACACTGTACTCCTCAGTCCCTTTCTCTGAGGGTGAAGCCTTTCCCTCTGTGCCTGTCACCACTCTGGGCTCTCCCATGCATTCAAATTGAGGTGCCTGCCCTTTCTAGGAATGTGGGGGGCAGAGAAAGGGGAGAGTTAGAGAAAAGAAGCCCCATGGTTTATACCAGGGCTTTGGGGATTACGCTCTTCATTCACTAAAAAAAGGAATTGGGAACACAAAGGGTGTGGGGGCAGGGAGTTTGGGGGACCTTGTTGGAGGGAAGGTGAAGTTCTTGATTTAATCCCCACATCACTATCACTTTGTTCTTAAATAAAGAAGCCTGGGACACAGTGGGTGGATACTTTTGTCTTTGGTTTATCCTTTGTTACTGAAGAAAGGGGGAGACTAAGTGACCCAGAAACCCTGCTCAAAGTCACACAATGTCAGAGGGAGATCTGGAACTAGAACCCATTTCTTTGTCGAAGACCCTTATAGAGGTGAGCTAGTTCTCAGGGCCCGTAACATGAGGTTCTGGGGGAAATTATGTATGGCCCATGCCCTATGAGGAGCTGGCCTTTTGTTTTCCCCTCTGTCTACACTGAAAGTCCACTGGCTTTGCTAAGAAATCAGGTTTTTTTTGAAAGCACTACTGCCAGAAACTCGACCTTGTGCTTTCTTGATACTAAGGCCCATTTGGTTCCTGAGTAGGACTTTGCCTACCTTGTCCATGAGGACTGAGCAAACCCCCACATTCTAGCCCTGACTCTGGAGTTGTGTCTGGATGTGAAAAAAACTTGGGTAAGTCCAGGTACGGGTGGAAGGTGACTGGTGACCCAGGTAGGTTGCCATAGGTCTCGATAAGGCTTTCCCAGTAAGAACTCAAAATTTAAAAAAAAATAAAATAAAATAAAAAAAAAAGAACTCAAAATTTTGGCTTAGTGTAAGGCTCACAGAAGGAAAGCAGTGGGGCCTCCCTGGTGGGGCAAGGGGTTGAGCGCCGCACTGTGGTACTTTTGCACCCACCTCAGTGTGGGTTTGATCCCCAGCCAGGGGCTCTCTCCTGCCTCACCTGCTGCTCCCCTCAGCAGTGTATTTTGGCTGATCTGCCTGTTCTGTTCCCCACTCTGTCTCTGGTGAATCCTCTCACCCTGCTCCCCCCACCCCACCTCTGGCCTGTACTCCAGCTCTTGTATGCAGAGATGTTCCAGTTGGTTGCCCAGATTTTCTCCTGGCTACTAGTACTGGTGAAATGAGTTGTGTCATCCTCATAAACTTGACCAAGTCCCAGCTGCTTTACTTTTATGGCAGTGGGTCTGCTGTCCTTTATTACCCAACCTATTTTATCTGTCTCCACCTCTGGTTTGCTCCATATATCTGTACAATGTGCTGTTGCGTATTTCTCTGCTTGTCTGCTTCATCTGCCCTTTTCCCTGTAAGTTATACACACCTCCTCAAGTCTGTTCTCTCAAGAATTGAAAGGGAGGGAGTATGAGGCCCACAGAAAGGAAATGCCTAGGTGTGAATAAAGCTGCTGGCTCTTTATTTGGAAACGAAAGCAAAGCTAGAAAAGCCAGGACATAGTCATAGTCAGAACTTCCCCGGGACAGTTTTGACACTGTGTCCAGGTTGTCCCAAGAACAGAGAACATGCTTGCACATCAGGGGCTTACATCCTCCCAGGCGTGGCCTCTGCATCTCTGGTGCTCTGGCCAGACACTGTAGTATCCATGACAACAGGGACCTACAGCTTGTAACTAGGAATTTCCAGCTCAGTGGCAACCTCCTGGGAGCAGCAGTATCTTTGGCAGGAAACCATCTCTTCTGTCACCTTGCCTGTGAGAGCCTCCAGACCTCGAGTCGACATCCACAGCAATGGGTCTTTCCCTTGTAGTCATTCCCTCCTGGGGAGGCAAGGGAAAAAGAGGCATTTCTTAGGACCCATTGGCATCCCATGGTTCACCTTCACCTGTGGCCTGGAGGTCGCCAGCTCGGTCCTGACTCAGTGGGCCTTAGGACTGGATGCCAGCATGACACCCTGGGCACTGAAGTCAGCTTCCCTGGCAGCCTGGATGCTGCAGCCAACACAGGCCACATGGAAACAGGTATCAGAACCATCACACCGAACCCAGGCCACTGTCTCTTCTTGGGGTAGGCAGCAAAAGGGGCTGCACAGGGCTCCCCAACCCAGCTACTGGGGAAGCCAGAGGGATGCTCACTGGGTGCTTCCGAGGATGCCCACATCGATTTCTGAAGAAAGTGACACAAAAGCCAGGGTCACTGGAGACCTATAGCAGCCTAGAACCTGCCCCTGAACAATCAGTGAATCTCAACGACAGCAGAACCAACACAAGCCTTGTCGTTCTAGCATCTCCTACCTCTCTGTTTCCCATCCTCATCCCCTCAACAGAGGGCCACTTCCCAGCCTGAGTCTACAAAGAGAAGGCAGTGAGATACAGAGCTGAAGCTCTACTTACCCGCCGGATGCCAGTGGGGCTTTCTCTAAACGGAGTTTCTTCCTTGGCTCTATGAGGACTGGTGGGCTCTCTGGAGTATCTCTCTCATCATCCAGTTCTGGCAACACTCTGTGAACTGATTTCCTCCGATTCCTTGGGGGTGGGGCAGGAGTGGTCCGGGTGTCCGCGGGAGGAGTGGGAACAGGCTGGCTCTGTGGCCCACCTCCACTCCGGGAGAAGGTGAGGGGCTGGGGCTGGAACTTGCTGAGGCTGCCAATGGAGTTGAGGATCAGTGAAGCTTTGGGGGCAAGGGAGAGGGTACTGAGAGGCCGTTGTGGAGCCCCCTGTGGGGGCAGCATGGGCTGGAAACCAGCTCCAGTTCCTTCTCCCCGAGACCGTGGGATGGTAATGGCAGCAAAATCTTGAGGTTTGACTCGAACTTGCTGAAACATGAAGTAGAACTCCGAGGGGCTGCTTGCTGGGGATCCCTCAGGACCAAAAGTCAGAAGGTCACCATCACTCAACTCTAGCCTGTGACCTTTTGGGAGTCGAACATTATTGACCAAGGTCCCTGTTGATGGCGGGGACAGAAAGATAAAGAGAAGAGTCAGGAGTGGAGAACATGAACCCACTTGAGTCCTGTCACCAAATTCTCACATTCAAAGCCCCTCAGCAGGTGACATCATCCCAAGCTCCTTGCAGAGAACACTTAACAGTGTTATGTTTTCTTATGCCCCTGCCCCTAGGGCAGTTCCTTCACCCTCCTGAGGTCCAATTCTTTGACATACTCTTCACCGCATTCAACCCAAAGAACAGTCATCAGCATAGCTCATTATCTGGGTTCAAATAGTGGCTTTGCCATTTACCAGCAATATGACCCTGGATAAGATAACCACTTTGTGTCTCAATTTTCTTGTCTGTAAACTGGTGTTCACCTACATTCAAAGTACTTTAAACCAGTGCCTGGCTCATAATGACAAGCACTAAGCAGATGCAGGAAACTCTAGTTATCACAACAATCCCCAAACAAACTTTACAGGCCTGAGGTTTCACCTGGGACCTGTGGCGAACCTCAGATGTGAACCCAGGTCTTCTGAGACTGAGTTACCCTCCTCCTAGTCAAGGACTAAGATACAAGCCCAGACCATGAAACAATTCAACATATAACTGCCCACAGACAGAAACAAGGTCCCTCAGCAAAGCTGGAAACTGAGTCAAGTCTGAGTTTGGTTCCCAAGGGCTAGAGAATTCTTCCCCAATCCCACACTCCATACTTCCCCCCAATGATGCCCCCAGCCCCTGAATGAGATAAACAGGGACCATCAAGCGTCAGCCCAAGCAGAGACTGACACGCCACACTTTGTTAGGGGATAGGGATCTTCACTACAACTGTTCACCCAAGCTGCTAGGGAGTCTGGGAGGCAGGCTAGGGCGCCGTGGGGCCTCTTAGTCATTCCTAGAACTGCAACTATCAAGATGCAAGGCTGCACTGTTCACTGCTCACCTTGGCTGCTATGGTCCTCCACGGTGACTCTCCAGTCATCACCCCTGCGCTCAGCATGCAGCTCCGCGTGGACTCCAGAGATGAGACCAGACTCTCGCTGGGGCCGCAGGACCACATCGCACAGGTCGGCCCTGCAGCCCAAGCGATAGGTGCAGCCAGCTCTGTTTGGGGGGTGGAAGGTGTAGAGATCACCGCCCTTGCCGCCCCCTATGCGCAGCAGCTGGAAGCAGGGCAGCATGGGCGGTGGCCCGACGCACCACCTCTTCCACGTCACTGGTCCATCACCTTTCCCACTCCAGCACCATGCACTGTGGCTGAAGTTCACTTTCCATCCGATGTAAACTTGAGCTGTGCTTTGTGCAATTTCAGCTTTGGGCACACTCCCTCAGTAGTGCAAATTCAGAGTGCAAAGAGCCGAGCCACACGACGCAAAATTGGTTGTCAAGCAGCTTTACAAAGGAAAAATTCGGGGAATGTCCAGGGGCGCAGTGCAAAAATGAACACCTGAGATGAACCAGATCCTCAGGCCGCAATATACTCTGGAGCCTTCAATCTGTGCAAGACACCAATACATTAGGCAGCTGCTGGCTAAGTATAAGTAAATGTAGGGGTGGGTAGACGGTTCTGCTTCTGTGCAATATTAACTTGTCAAGCAGTGTAATTTGGAGAAAAGACGCTTCTTGTCAAATCTGCTTATCCAACTTAGTAACCTTCCCGCTGCCCGCGCCTGTCTCTTCTGGCCAATCCCTCTCTCATAACTAGTCAGCTTGAATCGCGGGAAGCGAATCCACTGTCACCCCTCCAAGGCAATGCAAACGGGTCCCTGTGTTCGCCAACAAAGCGAAATCTAAATTCCTGCTTCCCTACTTCTACGTGGGATGAAAATAGGGGAAAGAGCCCCCCTGAGATCGTGCGAGGTAAACCCGGCCTTTTCCCTCCCCGCCCCGGCACAGCCCAGCCCCGGATCTACCGCGCAGTGAAGTCTCGGAGTGGTCTTCTCTGCCAGCAGGGCCCGCCGGTGTCGCGGCCCGGACCCCTCGGACTCAGGCCGGGGCTGGAGCTCCCACGTCTGTTTGACAGCAAGGAAACCGGACCAGCAGGGGCGCAGTCTCGGCGCGCGGGCAGCTTCGACCCCGCCTTCGAAATGCCCGGGTCGAACTTCGCGCCGAGCGAGCCCGCCCCCCGTGCCGTACCTGATTGGTCATATCAGTTGCTTCCCTCTGTTCCATTGGGCGACGCGCTGGGGGGGAACTTCCGCCTTTTCTGATTAGCTCACAATTTTTCCCGGGTTCCCGGAGTTGGGCGGAGCCGCCAGGGCGCGGAGATGCAGCAAGGCCTAATTGGTCCAGGCCTTAAGCACTACTGCGCCTGCGTGCACTCCGTCCCCACCTCCTTCCGGAATGAAACGGCTGCGTAGCGGCCCGCCAACCTGTGCACTTTGCGCAGGCGCAGTCAGTTGCTGAGGCCGGCGCTAAGTGTGGGGGGTGTGGGCAAAGGGCCAAGGGGGGGGCCTCTCGAGCTGGGTAAGGGGCTTTCGGGAAAAGTCGGTTGGGGGCGGGAAGGGAGCTGGATGGGGTGCGGGGGTGGGCCTAGGGGTTCATGGGGGAATAAGGGTACCGGGGCTAGATAAAGTGATAGATGACGGGGTCAGAACAGAACTCCGAGTCGAGACTGGGTTTCTGGGGCAGATGAGGTTAGGCAGAAGTGAGAACAGGTTAGAGAGTAGGGAGGTGAGAGCAGACTATAGAGAATGAGGAACAGAATTATTCCTTCAGGAAAAGAGTGGATTAGGGTGGAGGGCGGGTGGTAGGAATCCCAGTTTGGGGTGGGGGGAGATCTTAAAGAACCCTCTCTGTTCCCATCTATCCTCGAGGATTAGAGAGGAGCATGGGTAACAGAAATGGAAGCTGAGGGCATGTAGAGAGAAACTGAGAGGGAAGCTATTGGGAGGGTTTGGACAAAATGTCAGAAAACTGGCCTTTCTGCCCGGGTTCTAGGCTGCTTAGATTCCCAGGAGTCCTGGGAGGTGGCTTGCGCGAGATGTAGCCACATTCATCCGGAGCCAGGCCTCGGGCCAGCGCTTTGATAGAGAAGGGCCCAGCAGTCATGGCTTGGTGGTCTCTAGATGAGCCTCCCCAAGGCCTTACTGAACCATGGAGAGAACTCTGGAGATGGAGCTCACAGCCTCTGCACCGCATACCTCCTTACTCACCCCGGACCAGGAACTGCAGAGACTATGGAAACTTAAGGAGGGTAAAGGCATTGTCCAGAATCCTAAAATATGAGTAAAGCCTAAGAGTTCCCTAGCCTGTCTCAGTAATTACTCCTTCCCCTCATCTCATGGTTATTGAAATACTCAGTACTTATCAGAAACCAGGTTAGGTCAAGCAAGAAGGTATATTGGATTTCTTTCAGGAAATAGAAGAGCTAAGAGCCAGTGGACCTGACTGTTACTTAAGGATGATAACTTTGTTATTGTAGGGGCTTTCTCTTTGGAAGCTGGCCTGAAAATTGAACTGGAGTGTCCTTGTTTCTCCTATTGTCCAGGGGAACATAGATGACTGGACACAGAATCTAGACCCTTCAAATAATGTGGAGATGTTTCGACCTTCAGGTCAGTGGGACCTGGCAAGGGGGCTCATGACTGTCTTTCTCTGGGAAACTGACCATCTTTGTCCTTGCGATACCTCAGGTTCCACTGGGCTGATTCCCCCATCCCACTTCCAAGCTCGGCCCCATCCGACTCTGTCAAGAATGGCTCCCAAATGGGTCTCAGACATTCCCCTGGTTCAACCCCCAGCCCATCAGGAAAGGTGGGCAGACAACCAAAGACCTCCTGTGATGGCATGGGAACGGGATTGTCCTGGCAGTGGGCAGGAGCCAGGCCGGAGAGGCAGGTAGGCTTCTCGGTTGTTGCCATTTTCTTGGATTTATTTGCCAGTGGCCCTTCTTCACTGAGATAGAGTCCTTACCCTATTTTAGGGTAATTTGTTCATTTTTACATAGGCAATTATTAGTGCTTACAATGCATAAATATGTTAGTGTACTAGAGGCCAGGGGTGGGGTAACAGAAATGAATGCGAGACCCGCTATCTGAGAGCTAAAAATCCTAGTGGTAGTGATCACCAGCTGGTCATGATCAGCATAATACGAGGCAAGATGAAAGTGCTTGAGGGGTGCAGACTGTGCTGTGCTAGTGTGAATTCGTTCTAACGTGCACGCCGTTATTCTTGATGTCCTCCCAAATGTGCTGGAGTGTCATGGGGTTGCAGGTGAGTCTATCTTGGACCCCATCAAAGAGGAGGGTGTAGGATTGGGTGTGGGGAGATGGAGAATCTGTTGCTAGTTTGGTAGCAGCTAGGGGCTCCTTTAGCCGGTCACTTAATTTCTTTAGGCTACAGATCCCTACCACATGAAAAAAAAAAATCCTCAATGAGGGGGCAGTTATAAGCTGGTTTAAGCTTTAATGACATTAGTAGATTTGAGTTCTCCAAAGGTAGGGACTCTATAATGATACTCTTTGATTTTTCACACTCAAAAAATGCTTTTAACTAGCTCCTGGCCTCACCTCGAAGCCATGGCTTCTTTCTTTCCACATCTCCTTCAAACTTTTCCTTGCCCTTAAATTAGCATTCAGGTCTGTGTTCTTCCAACTTCTTCAGTTCAAAATCATGGGCTCATTTGATGTTTAATAGTCTGCCTGTATCTGTCTCTTACGATTGTGTTCCTTGATCTCAACTAGTCTTTAGGTCCCATGTGCCCAGACAGTGGACCACATATACTTGATAGAGCCTCAAAGGGATGATGATGGTGATGGAAATGCAGAGCTCCCCATGCCCCAGCTTCATGTCCCCATCTCCCCACGAGGAGCAGAGGGATCCAGGTCCCCTTCTCCTGTCTCCAGTTGTACTCCCGGCCACCCTTCCAGCTCCAGAGATTGGCTTTACCTACGCGAACCTCTCTTCAAAGGTCCGTGGGGCTGGAGGGATCACAGGCCCTGAGCCAGCAGGCCGAGCTGATTTCTCGGCAGCTGCGAGAGCTGCGGCGGCTTGAGGATGAGGTCCAGGTCCTGCGGGAGACTTCACTGCAGCAGAAGATGAAGCTGGAGACCCAGGCCATGGAGCTGGAGGCTCTGGCACAGGCAGAGAAGGCTGGCCGAGCTGAGGCTGAGGGCCTGCGTGCTGCCTTGGCTGGGGCCGAGGTTATCCGGAAGAATCTGGAGGAGGGGAGCCAGCGGGAGCTGGAGGAGCTTAAGCGCCTACACCAAGAACAGGTGACTAGAGATGGGAAGGGTTAAACTTTACAGGGATGGACTGACTTTGCAGCTTCCCAGCCGAGAGCAAGTATTACAGAAAAGGCCCCCATGAGCAGATTGGTGACAAGGTGGTGGGAGTGAAAAGAACATGTGACTTGGAAAGATGGAGAACTTGGGTGTTTTTCACTTTTCAGATTTCACTTTTCCCCCAAACTTGGGGGCCCTTCCACCCCTTAAAGTTATCCTTCCATTAGAAAGTGATTTATCTTTTTTTTTAACTCTAGGTACCCAGTTCCTCTGGGAGCATTGGGAAGGAGGCGAGGAAGGTGGGAGAGGGGTTCTAAGATGGACTGAGAAGGGGAATTTGGTCAGTCAGCAAGATTTATCAGGGATTACCTTGCCATTTCTGAAACAGGAGCAAATCATCCTGAATCCCTGCCCTCTTGGGTACAAAGTTCACAGCCTAATGGAGGACCCACATTCATCCATTAATTTAATTCGAATTAATTCTACAGTTTGGAAAATTGCCATGAAAGAGAAAGACAAGACCCCTCGCCAGGTAGAGGGGCTAGAGAATTAGTCAGCAAGTTAAGAAATGAAATTATGAAGATATTGGAGGAAAACATTCCTCAGAATGGGGAAGCCTTTCTACTTTGTGAATCAGAGTCCAAAGATACTCAAAATTGATACAGTGCGGTTATAATACTAAATTTAGGAATGACAAGATAAAGGGAGAATTTGGACAAGTGGTAAACTTGGGAAGAATACTTAACGGTTCAGATCACAGGTGAGGGCTAATCTCCCTAGTAGAATGTGCCTAGGTATGCCTAAGGGAAAACCCATAGGCCGGAAGTGGGACGCAGGTGACAGTTCATAGGAAAATATCAGTGACCTTTAGGATCATGAGATGCTTGATGACAAAAGTTAACATTTGTGCAGGCAGACCTGGCTGTGAAGTCAGTCAAGGTGGCAGTAGAGCTGTGGGATTTATGGGATGCAGGAGGCCAGAGGGGCCTGAGCATGGGAGATGGGGGGCTCTGTGTTGTGTGCATGTGTGAGGCCTCAGGCTGTCCAGAATTTTTACTTCACCTTAAGATCAATAAGCACCTAGTAAAAGGGTTTACCCAGAGAAATGACAAGTTCAGATTAGTTGTTTATGTCTAATAGCAGTTTTGTGATGATTTATGTCCAAAAAGATCATGCTGACTGGATTGGCAGTAGGGCTAGGGGACAGCCAGAAGTGGTAGCTGCCACTTTCCTCATTGGCCACCCCCAGGTCTTCCAGTGTCTTCAACACCCTTCCCACTGTTTGAGGTACAGTGAGAAAAGGACAGGCTCCTGCTTTCCAAAGCTGCCTTTCACATGGGGTTTGGAAGACAGTGTGTGCAGATGTAAGATCACGTGACATGACAGTAAGTGCCAGAAGGACACGAACAGGGGGTCGGACCGAGCAGTGGTGGGTAGGGACTGGAGGGCCCACAGAGGCCTCCCCGAGGAGGCTATGTGACCTGACTTCTGAGTTGCTGGGGAAACTGGGCCTTCTTTAGACTCCCTGGTGAAGAGCTGGGTTTTGGGGTGAAGCACAGAGGGCACGGGGCTGGAGCAGAGTGGGCAGTGGGAGTGCGGTAGGACGAGGATTCAGAGAAGTGGGTGGAGGCTGGGCAGCAGGTCTTCGCAGCCTGAGGGAAAAAGCGGGTTTTGTTCTGAATGAGGGTAAACTGCTAGCAGTTTGTAAAGGCCTGTCAGGAGATTGTTGCCCATTGTCTAGGCCAGAGATGGAGGTGGCTACTTAGGTTGATTGCAGTGGAGATGGAGATGGGTGAAGGTGTATTGGGAGGAGACCTGACAGGGATTGCTGATGAGTTGGAAGGTGATGGGGGAGTGAGGCAGCGAGGCCATCCTCCATTTTGACATGTGCAGTTGAGTGAAATATTGGGCCGCTGTCAAGGTCACAGTTTGGGAATGAAGGGACAAGGCCAGAGTGGGGATGAGTGGAAGGCCCGGGCACAAGGGCCCATGTGCTGGCCCTTGCCAAGCCCTTTCTTCTCTCTGCAGCTCTCCTTCTTGACACAGACTCACCAGGAGGCTCTTTCCAGTTTGACCAACAAAGCTGAGGACTTGGAGAAGTCTCTGAATAGTCTAGAGGCCAGACGGGCTGGAGAAGCCAAGGAACTGACTATGGCCCAGAGGGAGACAGAGCTGCTGCAGAAACAGCTGAGGTAAATGGGGTGCAGGGGTATAGCTGAGGGTACCCCAGCAGAGGGTAGGTGTGGCGATTCTTCAGGTCCCAGAGCCCCCTGCTCTCCATACTATGACTTCTCTATTTCCACCCCAACTCCAGCAAGACCCAAGAAGACTTGGAGGCTCAGGAGGCCTTGGTTGAAAAACTAAGGAGATATGTGGGGGAACAAGTGCCTCCTGAGGCCCATAGCCAGATTTGGGAACCAGAGCGTCAGGACCTTCTAGAAACTGTGCAGGTGAGAGAGTGCAGGGTGATCCATGTGGGGCTGGGAATGGGGTGGGACATGAAGGCTCAGGTCCTAGGGTTGGGAGGGGCCCTGGAGGAGAGCACAGGCACCAGGAGAGAGGGCAGTGCTGTAGGGGGCTCAGACTGGCTGCCGCCAAAGGGCCGGCCCGAAGGCCTGACAGGTGGCCGCTCTCCCTCTCCGACCCGCAGCACTTGCAGGAGGACCGGGAAGGCCTTCACACCACAGTGGAGCTGCTGCAGGTGCGTGTGAAGAGCCTCATGCACATCCTCTCCATACAGGAGGATGAGCTGGCCAGGAAGGTAGGCCCCATCCCAAGCTCCCACCCCTGGGTGCCTCCCTGTAGGTGGTGGGAGCGGGGATGGGTGCCCTGCGGAGCCCAGACCTTTCTCCCTGAACATCTTTTTTTGCTATGGCTTCTCGTGCTTGGAAAGTGTAGTCCCAGGAAGGCACAGGGCAGGTTCTCTGTGGACTCGGGCAGACGGGTAAAGGAGCGTCCAGATCCCTCAGTGGCTTTTTCTGCTTTAATGATCTTTATACGCCAGCTGTGGTGCGGCAACCAGGTGCAGGGCAGGCCGCTGCATCTTTGCTCGTTCTTTGGGCTCTCTGGTGTTCTCTCATGGTCTGGCAGCCATTCTCCGCCGTTCACCATCCTCTGTGTGATGCTACCTTTATAGCCTTAGCCTCCGGGCTCAGGTGTGCGCACTTACGCATCCCACGCCATACTCCAGGTGTCTATGATCAGGCATGCGTAACCCGAGCGTACACACGCTCCCAAGCACTTCCTGCATTCAAGGCCGCAGGTGATAGCCACAGAAGCCAGCGGTGTTAAAGCTCAACCATCACTTACCCTACAAAAGTATAGAGGGCAAACCAAACCATCAGTTCCTTCCTCTTCACCCCACAAATGCCCAGTCTCCCCACCTTTCTTTGCTCTGCAGGTTCAATCTTCAGAGTGCCTGGAGCCTGAGTTCGCCAGGAAGTGCCAGTCTCTGCTGAAGGGCTGGCGAGAGAAGGTGTTTACCTTGATGGTGCAGCTGAAGACACAGGAACTGGAGCACAAAACATGCTTGGAGCAACTGAAGAGACAGGTCTCTCGATGCTGTTCCCGTCTCCCCACAGCTCCCCACTGCTTACCTAGGGGTTGTGTTTCCTCACCAAATAGTTCTTGAGTGGTGGCTGTGTGCTGGGAACATGCCCTGAACCAAGACAAGGACCTGCTTCCGTGGAGCTTATGCTCTGGAGCAGAGACACACAGGAGGAAAGTGTAAATCATATGTCCTTAAAGAAGCGTAAAAGATAACGTGACAGAGAGACTAAGGGTGGGCCAGCCTGAGGAAGGTGGTCAGGGGCAGCCTCTGAGGAGTGACAGTTTCCAAGGATGGGTGACGTGGCCAGGGATGAATAGTCCTTGTGCCGTCCAGCAAGGTATTGGACATGGGACATGCTTCTGGATGGAAATCTGGATGCAGACCCCATTCTCAGGAACCCCAGCTTCTTGTCTCCCTGCGTGGACTTCTAGAGACTTCTGTACCTATCCCTCCATTGCAGTACCCTCCACCGCACCTCCCCAGCTCTAGGCCTGCCCTGTCCAGCCCTCTCTCCTCCCCAGGTGGCAGAGCTCCAGGAAAGAGCTACAGCTCAGAGCCAGGAGCAGGCCATCCTGCAGCGCTCCCTGCAGGACAAAGCCGCAGAGGTGGAGGTGGAGCGCATGGGCACCAAGGTCAGTGCCTGAGACAGCTGAGGTCGGGGAGGTCTTGGAAACCCTGGGGATGGGATGCTTTTCTTCCTCACATCCTTCCCAGGCCTTGCAAATGGAGCTGAACCGAGCTCAGGAGGCCGGACGCCAGCGAAAGCAGCAGAAAGCCAAGGCAGAGGAGCAGCTGAAGCTCTTGGCCGATGCTGTGAGCAGGTGGGTGGAGTAGTATTCCTACTTTCCCAGCTTTAGCCTTTGAGTTGAAGTGCCTCAGGCAAGAGGAGCTGCAAAGCTGATGGCTGGTGCAGGGCTAGAGGTGATTAACCCTGTTAAGTTGAGCTAGAGGTGATTAACCTTGTTAAGTTCCGTGTATATTTTTTCCTGGTTCCCTTCTGCATCCACATCAGGGTCACCTAGCTGGAGGTCAGGCATCACTTCCTCCTGCAGTTTGGTTCACAGCAACTTGAGGTAAAAGCACCTGGAAGATCTCCAGCTCCAGAGTTGTTCCTGGACCGGGGAGTGTAGATATTTGGTCTTTCTCTACAAATTTACAGGCATCCCTTGTATTTTATCAAATTTATCTTTTTAAAGATTTATTTTTATTTATGCATAGAAGAACCTGGATGCAGGCCAGATCGTGGGGGAGAGGAGTCACCAGAGACAGAGTGGGGAGTAGAACAGGCAGATCTACTGAAATATGCTGCTGAGGGGAGCAGCAGGAGGGACAGGAGACATTGCTGTGCCATATGGGTCACCTCCCTGGCTGGTGATAACTTGATAGTGCTGTTTCTTTAATCCCTACCCCAACAGGGAGGCCCCTACTAAATTTATTTTAAATTCAATATATTTATTTAAAGCTGTATTGGCTTACTAGCTGTTCCATCTAAAACATGTCAGTTTCTTTTTTGATCTGTTGCAAACCCGTGTCTCTTACACCAAATGTCTGGGTGTTTCCTTCCTGAATACTGTTACATCACCCTTAAAAAGAGCTGTAGGGGCCTCCCTGGTGGCGCAGTGGGTTAAGCAACGCACTATGAAGCAAACCGCAGCCACTGCAGCACGAGTTTGATCCCTGCTGCCGGCCGGGGAGGTGACCCACATGGCGCAGCAGACCTCTCCTGTTGTGCCCGCTGCTCCCCTCAGCAGTGTACTTCGGTGGATCTGCCTGTTCTGCTCCCTGTTCTCTGTGGTGAATCCTCTCACCACTCCCACACCTCTGGCCTGTACCCCAGTGCTTGTATGCATAGATAAATAAATCTTTAAAAAAATAAAAAAAAATAAAAAGAGCTGTAAGGGCCTCCCTTGTGGCTTAGGGGTTAAAGTGTAAACACTTGTCAAGCTGTCACCAACCACTACAGCATGAGTTTGATCCCCAGCCTGGGATGGAACTAACCCACACTGTGCTAACCTACATGGTGCAGCAAACCTCTCCTGTCTCTCCCGCTGCTCCCCTCAGCAGTGTATTTCTGTTACAGGGCAACCCTAATATAAAATGGGTTTTCCTAACTGGGTCCTTACCTGTGCTCTTAGAAGACTTTTAAGTCCCAACTTCAGGCACATGTAACAAAAGTTATTAAAGGGTTTTTATTTTATAAGAAATGGGAAATAAAATAGTAATAACACCAAGGGAAAGAGAAAGATACAAATTCGTAAATATCCTACCAGATCTTCTGAATAATGGCACATTGAGAGCTAGCTCCGAGTCAAATAAAATGGCTCCAAAGAAAGAGAGAGCCCAAGGCTCGCCTCTTTAGTTTTATAGCCAGCCTGGCTGCTTAACTCCACCCTCAGGTCCCAGTGATTCACTCTTCAATAATTCACTCTTCACTCAGATTTGTAGTTCTAAAACACTGGTGGTCTGAAGTGGGGGTTGAAGTCCACAAACCCATCTGTGTAATCCATTCAGGACTACCTTTCCCCCTAACTTTTTTTTTTAAAGAACTATTTATTTATGTATACAAGAGCTGGGGTGTAGATGTAGGCCAGAGGTGTGTGGGGGTGGGGTGATAGGATTCACCAGAGATAGTGGGGAGCAAAATAGACAGAGTGACTGAAACACACTTGCTGAGGGGAGCAGTGGATGAGACTGGGGGTCACATCCCCAGCCAGGGATCAAATTCATGCTGCAGTGGCATCTAACAGCTTCATAGTGCTGAGACTTATCCCTTGTGCCACCAGGGAGGCCCCAGCAATGTAATTCAGTCAATCGCCTATTCTGTTCTCCACTGTCTCTGGTGAATTTTCTCACTCCCTACACCTCTGGCCTACACCCCAGTTCTTGTATGCATAAACAAATAAATCTTTTAAAAACAAACAAATAAAAGAACTGTAAGGAGAAATACAAGTAACAACCCCTTCTCAGCCTTGGACATTGGGGATCCAGTAGGGGCCCCCAGAGAACTCCTAGCACAGTGCCTGGCTTGACATCTGTGCTTGTAAATGTTTATTGTTACATGAGGCTCTCTTTGGTGGATCGCATAAGTTACTGGTTAAACAAAACTGTGATGCAGGATGGGTCCTGGATTTGTGCCTTGGGGCTAATTTCACTTTAAAAAAATTCTGAAAAATTACAGACATGCACAGGATTACAGAGACTGGTTGATGAGAAGCCCTTACCTAGATTCTACCCATCATACGTGCCCCTCCTCTGTGAGAGCAGACGGGTGCTGGGAACAGTTTTAACTTTGGTATCAGGACATCAGAAATGGCCCTTGCTACTGAGGCATTGCTAACAGCCCAAGCACTTTTGCCAGGTTTGTTGACTATTGTCTAGATGGCTTGGAGGCCATCATGGTCTTGGTGATAAAGCCATTTTCAGAAAATGGCTTGAATAAGAGCCCCAGTCGGTGCTCGAGGCACCTACACAGTCAGCCTACAGGCAGGAGTGGGCTTTGCTGTGCCTCTGGGAGGCACTTTCCAGCGGTCTGTGTTCTGTTATTACAGACCTGGACTCTCCTGGGGAACTCAGCCCTGCCCCCCATGCTCCCGAGCCTCCCAACCCATGGCCTGCTGGGCTTCTGAGCTTTTCAGCCATGGTGGGGCTCGTTGACAGAGGACCTGGCCTTTGCTGATGTCAGGAAATTGTTAGGGTAACTTTGATCTCTCCCAGGTTGTGAGAAACCAGCCTCATCGGTTGCCTGCAAAGTTGCCTAGTCATTTAATGCCTTGGAAAGCTAATGGAAGCTCTGAGCTTTGTTCCTTAGAAAACTACGCAGAAGTTCTTATGCGCTAAACATGGTGTCCGGACTGGGAGAGTCCCCAAACCCAGAGATGTGTCCGGGGTGTGCAGGTGTAGAAGGCTGGTTCAGCTGGAGACAGCCCAGCTTCAGTGCTTGTTCTAGCACCAGGAGAGTTTTCTCCTGAGCACTTTGCTGTGGTGTGGCTTCTGGGGCTGGAGACACTAAACCCCATGTGGTTCACTGTTGCTTCGCTGCAGGACTAGATGAGACACTCACTGCTAGGACCCAGATGAGAACCTACTTACTGTAGGTTTGGGGATCAGAAATAGCTGTTTTCATAAATATTTTTTTAAGCTGTGTTTTTCTTGTGCGAAATTGGATTGCTATTATCTGACAATCACTAAAGGGCTTAATTTCTCAGGTTTTCTTCTTTCATCAGCTGTGACTTGGACACAACTGGCAAAGTTGGGGTTCCTAGCCTTGGCTTCAGCTTCTCTTCCCGCCCAAGTTTCCGCTTTCTCCATTACCTGACAATAGAGGGCAGAGGGGTCAAGTCCTTCTTCAATGACCTTGTGCCTTCTCCAGCTTTCAGACCTGGCTCCAGAACACCATGGCCGAGGTGGAACAGGCCACCGCGCGGCTGCCCAGCCTCAACAACCGAGTCAGCTACGCCGTCCGCAAGGTCCACACCATTCAGGGTGGGTAGGGTGACTGCCAGACTGCCTGGGCCCGCTGGCCCGCTTTCATCCGTCCTGCCTTCTCAGCAGTCCCGCACCTTTTCTTTGTCTCCCCTCTTCTCCTTCACAAACAGCTCTGTCACTGTCTGCCTTTTCTCCCCCCAGGCCTGATGGCTCGAAAACTGACCCTTGCTCAGCTGCGCCAGGAGAGGGAGAGGTGAATTGGGGCTCTCTGAGGTGGATAGGGAGAGAGGGGTGGGCTTTAAGATGTCGGTTGCTGGGACCCCAAACAGTGAGGATCCTGGGGGCATGGGGGCTTAAGGTCAGCCCCCTGGGTGGTTTCTGCTGACCTCGTTTCCCTTCTCTGTCTCAGCTGCCCCCCACCACTACCCTCCTCAGACGTGAGCCTTGAGTTGGAGCAGTTGCGGGAAGAACGGAACCGCCTGGATGCAGAACTGCAGCTGAGTGCTCATATCATCCAGCAGGAGGTGGGCCGGGCCCGGGAGCAAGGTGCGCCTGACAGGGAACCTGGGAAGCAAGTTCGAGCAGGGGAGCCAGGATGGTGAAGAAGAGCAGGACGAGCTTTAGGGGGAGATGGTGAGCACCATCTCTTCCCAGGCGAGGCTGAGCGACTGAAGCTGAGTGAGGTGGCCAAGCAGCTGGAGCAGGAACTGCAGCGGACCCAGGAGTCCCTCGCCAACGTGGGGCTGCAGTTGGAAGCAGCTCGCCAGGGCCATAAGGAGAGCACAGAGGAGGCTGCCAGTCTCCGGCAGGAGCTGACCCAGCAGCAGGAGATCTATGGGCAAGGTGCGCAGGAGGGAGCGGGCCTATCCTGGAGGGGCTGGGAGCTGCCGGCCAGTCTCTAGACCGCCATATCTACGCCTTTGCCCCAGCTCTGCAAGAGAAGGTGACTGAAGTGGAAAGTCGGCTACGCGAACAGCTCTCGGAGACAGAAAGGAGGCTGAACGACGCTCGGAGGGAGCATGCCAAGGCCGGTGAGGTTTGCCAGGGTGGACTGGGCTTCCAGGAAGTGTTTCAGAAACTTTTTAAAAACATTTTTGGGAGTATGCAGGTAATGAAGTTCCCAAGGAATGAACACAGGTGAATTCTCAGGTGGAGAACCACCTGCATAGCCAGTGCCCAGAACCAGCACCCCCCATGGCCAGCTCCTCCCAGTTGCCCTCCCACAGAGACCTCCACCATCCATCCCAACATCTCCTGCTAACCAGTACCCACCCCGCTGACCCCGACTTTTAGGAGAAATTCCAAACACCTAGACAAGTTATACCTTCTATAACTAGACGCAGCAGTTAATGACTTTTGTTACATTTGTTGTGTCTACATATATATATGTATATATATACACACACACACTATGTACACATTTATTTATTTTTTTAAAGATTTATTTATTTATGCATACAAGCACTGGGGTACAGGCCAGAGGTGTGGGTGGGTGAGAGGATCCACCAGAGACAGACTGGGGAGCAGAACAGGCAGATTGACTGAAATAAACTGCTAATGGGAGCAGCGGGCAGGAGAGATCTGCTGCTCCATGTGGGTCACCTCCTCAGCCGGAGGCAGGGATCGAACTCGTGCTGCTGTGGCTATGGTCTGTTTCATAGTGTGTTGCTTAACCCACTGCGCCACCAGGGAGGGTCCTGTACTCAATTTTTTTAAATCAGTTAAGGTTGCAAATGTGAATGTGCAGCTGCATCTCCCACATAGGGGAAATGTTCTTTTATTGATACGACCTCAGTACCATTATCAGACTTTTAAGAAAATGAACATTGGGCCTCCCTGGTGGCCTAGTGGTTAGACCTCAGCACTACCACCCCTACAACCTGAGTTTAATTCCCGCCAGGGAGGTGACCCACATGGTGCTGCAGACCTCTCCTTTCTGCCCGCTGCTCCCCTCAACAGTGTGTATTTCAGTTAATCTGCCTGTTCTGTTCCCTACTCTGTCTCTGGTGAATCCCCCCACACCTCTGGCCTACACCTGTTTTTCTGTGCATAAATAAATATTAAAAAAAGAAAAGAAAATGAACAGTAATTACACGAAACCTAATGCCCAGCACATATACAGATTTCCCCTACGGATTCTAAGAAGGCCCAGGGATGGGAAAGGTACTTGGGTTCGCTGACTCATAGGATCCTGGAACGCCCCGTCCACTGTCACCCCTCAGCCCCCATGTAGAAGAGACTCAGGCACAGGGTGTAAGTGGCTTCCCACACCGGTGCCCTCTGTGCCCTGGCTTCCCCATAGTGGTCTCCCTACGCCAGATGCAGCGCAAAGCCACCCAGGAGAAGGAGCGGAACCAGGAGCTCAGGCGCCTGCAGGAGGAGGCCCGGAAGGAGGAGGGGCTGCGGCTGACCCAGCGCCTGCAGGAGTTAGAGAAGGACAAGAACATCATGCTGGTAGGGGGTGCCTGACCAGGGACCAGGGCCCTCTTGACCAGTTGGGGAGTAGAGGTGTGGGAGAAGGGGAGGCTCTTCCCTGGGCTAGGTGGCGTTTAACCCTTTCCTTCCCAGGCCACCTTGCAGCAGGAGGGTCTCCTCTCCCGTTACAAGCAGCAGCGACTGTTGGCAGTTATTCCTTCCCTGCTGGATAAGGGGACACCTGTGGAGTCCAGCCCCAAGCCCCCAGGGTCATCAGCGCCTGGACTTCCAGCAGCGGTTCTTTCCACCCGGGAGTCCATAAAAGGTAAAGGAGGGACTCTAGGGACCTCTGCTCCAGACCCCCCTGAACTCAGGAGCATTGTCCTGGTGACCCTGGGAGGTGCACTGCCTCTTAGTCACATCCACATGGGACTGGAGAACCTGCTCTTGTAACTTCCACCTCTGAGCGCAGCCCTATTCCTCGCACGGTAACTGTGACAGCCTCCTCTTGTCTGGCTCCTGTCTGTTGGGGCCTTCTCTCCCAGGGTCCCTCTCTGTCCTGCTCGATGACCTGCAGGGCCTGAGTGAGGTCATTTCCAAAGAGGAAGCAATTTCTCAAGGAGACAACCAGAACGCTCTGGCTCCCGTCTACGGCTGAGCAGGGTGCTCAAGGGTGGCCCAAGCAGGGACGAGAGGATCACGGAGAAGTGGGGTTGGGGCTCCGGGGCCAGCTTGGCCCTCTTCCCCATCTGGCTGCCCTCCGGGACACCAGCACCAAGATGTGTGTGAACTGTGGCTCAATAAAGATGATCCAGAAGCAGTCACTGTTTGGCCTCATTTTCTCTGGGTGTATATAATATGAGGGAATTCTCCCCATAGCCATCTCTTTCCAGAAGTGGTCCCACACAAAGCTTTCTCCAAATGGTTCCTTTTCCAAACCCCATTCCGGGCTGCTTAGGAAATTTTTTTTTTTTAGAAACTTCAGGCTTCCTTTAGTCTCAGATGTTGTCTTCAAACTCTCTGGAAGATGGTGAGTGCTGGGAGTGGGCAAGATGAAGTGCCTCCATCCTGTGGGAGAGAGCCCATGACAAGTACCTAAGCAAGCAAGAGCATTTCAAACAAGTGCTATGAAGAGAGAATAAATGGCCATGATGGGATAGAAAAGACTGATGTGGGCCAGCTTTACATGGGGGGTGGGGAGGGAGACAGGAAAGTCCTCTCAGGAGGGGACATTGTTCTAGATCTGAGTGAGATGAGGAACAAAATGGGTGTCCACCTAGAGCAGAGGCCTGTGTCCAGTTGGAGAGAGGGGAGGAGGCTGCAGAGACGCCAAGGCTTGATCAAGTTTGGATTTAACTCTTAATGGAAAGCCCTTGGAGTACTTATAACAGGGAGGCAGCCACACAATTGGTTTTATGCTTTTTAAAAAAATATTTATTTATGCATACAAGAGCTGGGGTACAGGCCAGAGTCGCAGGAAGTGAGAGGACTCACCAGAGACAAAGCGGGGAACAGAACAGGCAGATCGACTAAAATACGCTGCTGAGGGGAGCAGCAGGCGAGGCAGGAGAGGTCTGCTGAGTCATGTGGGTCCCCTCTGTGGCCAGGGACGGAACTCGGTTGTTGTGCTACGGGTGCTGTGCTCAACCTGCTGTGCTCAACCTGCTGCGCCACCAGAGAGGCCCTGGGTTTACATTTTTAAGACATGCTGGCTGCTGGGTAGAAGGTTGGGTGTGGGGAGGGATGAAGAGCAGGAGAATGGAAGCTTATTAAGAAGGTGGGTGACTGAGAGGGACAGTCAGAGGAAGCAGACCAGCAGGTAACAGCCTGGGGAGGAAGTGAGTTCTGTTTTGCATACATCTGAGAGACTCAAAGGAGTTCTTCCTGAGGAAGAAGTTTTGGGGGGAATCCCTGAGGGACGTGGACAAAAGACAGACTAACCCCTGAAGAATGAGGGGAGGGTGGTGGCAAGTCCAGGAGTAGGGGAGAAGGGTATGAAGAAGATTCCAGAGGAAGAAGGAAGAATTTACAGGATGGGTTGCTGAGGCAACTTCCTCCTGAGCCTCTGGGCAGGATGGAGTCAGCCCTGGGGAGAAGGAATCAAAATGTCCATGTTTCCTTCCTCATATGCAATCACCCCGGATAGCGCTTGGATGAAATTCCTGGGAGGTCACTGCTTGGGAGTCCCTCTGCGTGCTTGGAGACGCTGTGCCTGCTGGGTTGGGGGCAGGTTCCAGGGAAAGAACTTAGCCCGGCGCAGGGGTCAAGTGTGTGGGGAGCTCAGGGTACTCCTGAGTCCATCCTAGCTGCATCCCAGCTGTTCAAAGGGAGCAACCCTTCCTCTCCATTCACCCCCTTCCCTAGCGTCCTGCCTCCTGGTCCCTGTAATTACACTGCTTCCCCACGCAAGGCCTGCTCCCATTCCTTGACTTCTAATGGCTTCAAAGGACTCAAAGGTGGAATCCCCAGTGATTACAGAGATGACATGTGGGTATTGATTACTCCAGGGTGTGTATGGAGGGGAACAAGAAAACAAGTGTGGGTGACCAAGGTCTTGGTCATTCACAGAGGGACATCTCTGGGTCCTGGGCTGCCTGACTAAAATGAGGGACGCCACCAGCAGAGGTTACACATCAGCATGGCCTTCCAAACGAGTTGGACCAGTTATGTCCTGATGGAAATCCTTGTGTCACTGGGCTGGCCCCTCCCCAGAGATTGGCCTCCTCCTTCCCTCTTCCCCTATAAAGACTCCTGGAGTTCCCAGGCACCCAGACTCAGCCCACCCCCAACTTTGGGGGCTAAGAGACAGCCATGATGCTCAACTGGAAGCTGCTGGGGATCCTGGTCCTTTGCCTGTGCATGGGAGGTGAGCTGGAAATGGAGGCCAAGAGGGCAATTGGGGTCACAAGGGGTGGTCGAGAGCTGAGCTGAGGGTGAACTGGATGCATGGGGATGGAGGAGAGCCTGGGGTGTCACATGTGGGAAGAGTAAAGGGATTGCAGGTTATGTGGGAAAGTGCACTTTAGCTCACACTAAACCTGTGTTGGCTTGGCTTTACTTGGGTGTAGCTCCACATGCGCATTTATTTATTTATTTACTTTAAAGATTTATTTATGCATACAAGAACTGGGGCACAGGCCAGAGGTGTGGGGTGAGAGGATCCACCAGAGACAGAGTGGGGAACAGAACAGGCAGATTAACTGAAACACACTACTGAGGTGCTGGAGCAGCAGGCACAGCAGGAGAGGTCTGCTATGCCATGTGGGTCCCCTCCCTGGCTAGGAGCAGGGATCGAACTCGTGCTGCAGTGGCTGCGGTTTGCTTCACAGTGCGTTGCTTAACCCACTGCACCACCAGGGAGGCCCCACATGGGCATTTAGATCAGCACTTACATGTGCGGGCAAGTATTCCTCAGAACCGCGTTGAGGAGAATGGAGCTCATTGTAGAAGAGGGGCCTGGGGGCCACCTGGGGCCGGGTGTAGACCACTTTAGGGGCCAGTGGGAAGTCCCAATCAGGGTTGGGTGGCGCTTACTTGGGGGGGGTCCTATCAGTTTAAAGTTGATCCAGTTAATGGTTAAGGTCTAGGTTTTCAACTAACTCTAAGATCACTTAGGTATTTTGTCAGCATGTGGAAAGCTGGAGAGGTGGCCTCGTGGGGTCAGTTCAGGCTGTGGCCCATCACAGGGAGGCTGTGTCCTCCGGGTCTGTAGCTGAGGGGAGAGGGGACCTGGAACGGCCGCCTCTTACTTCTCACCTACTTCCTCTACAGGCATCTCAGCCAGCGGAGACCAGCCCTCCCAGCCACCCACAGAAGCCAGCGAGGAGGAGGGATCCCCCACATTGCCTCAGGGCCCCCCAATCCCTGGTGACCCCTGGCCAGGGGCACCCCCTCTCTTTGAGGACCCTCCACCTCCAGGCCTAAATCGCCCCTGGAGAGACCTGCCCGAGCCCGCAGTCTGGCCTCCCAAGCCCCCCACAACCAATCCCCCTCAACCCCCCCGGCCTGATGACCCCTGGCCTGCGGGACCCCAGCCTCCAGAGAACCCCTGGCCGCCAGGCCCTGAGGTGGACAACGGATCTCAGGAGGAGCCAGACCTTGACCCACCCCGGGAAGAGCACAGATAGCAGCCTCCCAAGCCCCCAGGCCTCCTGGCGTCCAGCCGGAGTGTGCCTGAGTCCGCTCCGCCCTTCTGATCCCCTGACGTCTTCCTAGTTGGGCCTCTTTAATTCCTTGTCTTGGCCCTTCGATTTTATTGTGACCCTGAAGGGGTCATTCTCAATATTTTCGGTCACCTCTTAAAAATCTGTATTTATCCCCCTCATTTTCCCTTCTTTTTTGTCTGACAACCTGAACTACACCCCTACCTCATGTCCACTCCTCTCCCCTCACTTCTTCCCTGTCATTGGGGCAGGTTTGGAGTTGGTGACACTGTGTTGTCTGCTGCCACCTGGTGGCAGACACTGGGAAGTGTCAGGAAACAATGGTGCTTCCTTCAAATGGAAAAAATAAAAACCATGTTTTCTTAAATTTGTTTTTTTTAAGATTTATTTTATTTTACTTATGCACAGAAGAACCCCACAGAAAAAGGACAGAGAGGGGGGTGTGAAGATTCAGCAGAGACAGTGGGGAACAGAACAGGAGGCTCTACTGAAATACACTGCTGAAGGGAGCAGTGGATGAATCGGGATGTTGGGGGGTAAAGATATCCTGAATGAATTCTACAAATAGGTTTTATGGACTCCACCCCCACTCCAGACCACAGATAGACAAGACATAAGAACTACAAATCCCATAATGTTATCATCATCGAAGTGTGGATCACTGCAACCTGAGGGTGGAGTTAAGCAACCAGGCTGGGTATAAAACCAGACATGTGGGCCTTGGGGGTCTCTTGGTTCTTCCTGGATCTCAGCAGGCTGATGGGTTCCAGCTGAGCAGAACTGGTAGGATGCATTCACCATTCACAAATTTGTCTCCTTTTTTCCCCCAAGTTATTCATTTCTTCATTCCTCCTTCTTTTGTAAATAAACCCTTTATGAACTGTTTGTGTGTGCCTGCAGCTGAGTCTCATTATAAAATACCTTTTAAGTGCATGGGTGAGGACCCACAGTCAGGCAAACCATTTATTTCAGGGTTGCCCTGTAACAGGGAGAGGTCTGCTGTGCCATTTGGGTCAGCTCCCTGGTGGGGGATCGAACTTGTGCTACAGTGGCTGGTGATGGCTGAGAGCTGAGACTTAATCTCTGCGCCACCAGGGAGGCCCTGCTCACTGACATCTTGAGTTTTCTTAATTTTGAACCTAGGCTGCTGCTTTGACTACAATTAGGTCAAGTTGATGATTAGGACAACATTCACATGTCCCCTCCCTCCAAACCTCCACGCCCCCATCACAAAAAGCTACAGAGATCCGGAAGTAATTTCAGGTCCTGTCTTAACCATATGCACAGAGATGTGAACAGCAGCGGGAGGGTTGGAAATACCATTAGAGCCGCAGGGACATTCAGATCCAGAGTTGTCCCACGTTGGGACCGCTGTTTTGAGAACAAGCAAATCAGCCAGGTTGCTCTTTAATAGCTGGCTCTGAGTTTGCAGATCCCTAGTTGAACATGAAAACTTTCCCAGGGATGTGGGCAGGACCAAATTTTAAGGGCATCTGTTTCCAGAAATATACGCGCCCCGTCCTAAAGTAAATATGCTGAGGAAAGTTTCTTTTTTCCACATCCCTCCACTAACAAATCATCCTTTTCCCACTATACAGAGAAAGGCCAAGTTCGCTCCAGCACCCTGAACCTGACTGGGGTATTCTTCCTGGAGCTACAAATGAAACACAATAAGAAATAGAAATCTGTCCTTTCTACCGCATTAATGAACCACGGTGCTCCCTCCCGTTTCTATGAATCTGGCAAGAAGAGTGGGGTAGCTCTCAAGAGAGAAACCAGGGACAGAAATACCCAAGGCCATTGTTTAAGATTTATTTATTTATGCATACAAGAGCTGGGGTACAGGCCAGAGGTGTGTGGGGGTGGGGGTGAGAGGATTCACCAGAGACAGAGCGGGGAACAGAACAGGCAGATTGACTGAAACACACTGCTGAGGGGAGCAGAGGGCGAGGCAGGAGAGGTCTGCTGCGCCATGAGGGTCAGCTCCTTGGTCAGGGATTGGACTCCTGCTGTACTGGCTGTGGATAGCTTTATAGTGCTGCAACTTAGCCCCTAGAGCTGTTAAGAGGAAAGGTAGTTCTAAATAAATTACACAAATAAATTTATAAACTCCAGCCCCCACTTCAAACCACCAATATTTCAAAACCACAAGTCCTATAAAATAATTATCAAAAAATAAATCACTAAAACCTAAAAGTAACGTTTAACAGTCAAACTAAACATAAAACCAAACATATAAACCTTAAAAAGTCTCTTCGTTCAAAACCATTGTTCTTCGTTCAAAACCAGCTTTCAACGCGACATTAAGTTCCAGTTCAAAAAATCTAGTAAAATATTTACAAATTTATATCCCTCTCTTCTCCCTGTATTATTACCACTTTATTTCCCCTTCTTTTATAAAATAAAACCCTTTATTAACCTTTCTCATGTATGCCTACTGTTAATGCTTATTCTAAGTGCCTTTCAAGCACACAGGTAAAAACCCAGTCAAGCAAACCCATTCAATATTAAAGTTATCCTGTAACAGAGTCAGCAGTCACAGTTGACAAACTGTGTTTCAGGCATAGGGCCCTAAGAGCATTCCCTGTGCTCAGGGTGACCTCTCCTTGCCCAGAGGGAGAAAGGACTATGGAAATGGAACAGAAAAGTCTGGCTCGTGGTTAGACAGCATTCAGAAGCGAGAGGTGATCAGTTTCGTTGCAGATCTTTTTTTTTTTCTTTAAAGTTTTATTTATTTTGGGGGTATAGGCCAGAGGTATGGGGAGTGAGAGGATTCACCAGAGACAGAGTGGGGAGCAGAACAGGCAGATTGACTGAAACACACTGCTGAGGGGAGCAGCGGATGAGGCAGGAAAGGCCTGCTGTGCCATGTGGGTCCCCTCCCTGGCCAGGGATGGAACTCGTGCTGCAGCGGCTGTGGATGCTTCATAGTGTGGTGCTTAACGCCCTGCGCCACAAGGGAGGCCCCAGCATTGCAGTTCTTGACCCAGATTCTAGTTACACCAAATTCAGCAAAAAGCAACCAGACTCTACCAACTTATATATTTTTAATACTATTTTTCTTCCCCAACTCCTTAGATATTGCTCAAAGTCCTGTCCTTGGTGAGGTGATTTGAGGTTTTCTCTTGCCTCTTTGCCAGTCCCATGTAATAAAGCTCTTTATTTTCTAAAACTCTGGGGTCATAACAGTAATTGATTTTATGTGCACCAGGCAATGAGCTTGTTGCTCGATAACTTTATTATTATTACTATTTTAAAAAAAATATTTATTTATTCAAACAAGAACTGGGGTACAGGCCAGAGGTGCTGGGGGTGGGGGCAGTGAGGGGATTCAGCAGAGGCAGAGTAGGGAACAGAACAGGCAGATTCACTAAAACACACTGCTGAGGGGAGCAGCGAATGAGGCAGGAGAGGTCTGCTGCACCAAGGGGGTCACTCCCTGGCCACAGGGATCGAACTTGTGCCGCAGTGGTTGCAGATGCTTCATGGAGCAGTGTTTAACTGGATGCACTACCAGGGAGGCCCCTCAGTAACTTTAAAAGATGTATGTTCTTTTTTTTTTTAAGATTTATTTTTAAAAAATTATTAATTTATTAATAAGTTTAATTTAATGAGTGATTAATGTGTAGAAGAACTGGGGTATAGGGCAGTGGTATCTGTGATTGGGAGGAGTACACAAGCTCCTGGCCAGGAAGATGACCCAAATGGAGCAGCAGATCTCTCCTGTCTCACCCACTGTTCCCCTCAGCAGTGTATTTCAAGAGGTCCTCCTATTCTGCTCCCCACTCTGTCTCTGGTGAATCCTCTCACCCCCCCACCACACCTCTGGCCTACACTCCAGTTCTTGTATGCATAAATAAATAAAAAATAATGAGAACATTTAATAACAAAGCAAAACTATCTTCATAAGGTTCTTCAAAACACTAAAAATAGATCTACCATATGACCCACCATCCCATTCCCAGGAATCTTTCCAAATGACATAAAAGCACTAATCCGAAAGGAAACCTGCACTCCTGTGTTTGTTTTAGCACTATTTACAGTAGCCAAAATATGGAAACAACCTAAATGCCCCCAAACAGATGACTGGCTCAAGAAGATGTGGGATATATACACAATGGAATACTACTAAGTGATCAAAAAGATAAACTCTTGCCACAACATGAACGGAGTGGGAAAGGATTATGCTCAGTGAAATTAATCAGAAGGAAAAAGATAAATATTGGATAGTTTAATTTATATGTGCATTATAGAGACATGGAAAAAATGGTCAGGAAAATACCAAAATTTGCAAGCTGACTATAGATCTGAGGCATTGGGGGTGGTAGGTGGGGGATAGGTGTCAAAACAAGGGAGGGAAAAGCACAAGGGACTGTGGAGGTGCATCACAGGTGCTACGGTGATGGGAGAACTAAAGGACTACACCTGGGGGGAGAAATCAAATCAAATACTGTCTAAAAATTAACAACGATGTAAGAAAGTATAAAAAATAAAATTAACAAGCAGAACAAAACAAAAACACCCTATCTGTGACTGGTTTGCACACACATATAACCCAACACACATCCCAAGGTTTAGGCTAGAATTGTAGAAGTGAGCCTGGAATTTAATAGGCTCCAAAGTGAATGAAATTCACTCATTCATTAATAAATCATTATCTTATACCCTTAATATGTCCACTAATGTCAGGTGAAATGAGAAAATATAAAGAATAAAAACTCTCAATAAACTTAAAAATTAGGGGTCATCCTGGTGGCGCAGTGGGTTAAGCACTGCACTATGAAGCAAGCCACAGCCACTGCAGCACACGTTTGATCCCCAGCCAGGGAGGTGACCCACATGGCGCAGCAGACCTCTCCTGCCTCACCCCCTGCTCCCCTCAGCAGTGTATTCAGTCCATTTGCCTGTTCTGTTCCCCACTCTGTCCCTGGTGGAATCGCTCACGCCCCACACCTCTGGCCTGTAGCCCAGTTCTTGTGTGCATAAATAAATAAATCTTAAAAAAAAAAGAGAAAAACTTAAAAATTAGGTCCGGGAAACAGAATGTGTATACAAAGTTACATAACAACGTGACAGACATTAGGATGCATGTAATTAAGTAATTACACGCCTAAGTGTCCAATTAATAGTCTTGGCAATAAATGCCTTGCCATATGAAAAAATGCTCAACTTCTCTTGTCATCAGAGAAATGCAAATCAAAACCACTATGAGATACCACCTCACCCCAGTGAGAATGGCACATATCA
>JAGFMF010011724.1:251576-274667 GCA_019455555.1 Galemys pyrenaicus
GTGATGGTGCACTGGTGAGATGGTGATGGGGAATACATGGGGATTACAATTGATGGCAAGTATATGTAAATTTTAAAATATTTTAATAAAAAAAAAAACGGGAAAAATGCCTTGCAATAGGCCTGGAAGGCTTCCTGGAGGAGGTGCTGGCGGGACGGCGGGAGGCGCTCTCAGAGAGGGGCGGAGCCAGGGCCTCAAGCCGGGGCGCAGGCGTCTTGGGCCGGTTCGCCCGCCCCTTGCTGCGTGGTGGTGGGCGGCGGATGTCTGTGTGCGCGCTGTGTGCTGCTCCCTTCCCTGGAATGGCCTTCTCCCGTCGGGCGGTATTTGTGTTTGGTGACGCCTTTCCACGCCCTGCACCCCCAACTCCCGCCCCGTGCCACCCTGTTCTGGGTGTAGCAGTATCTGGAGCAAAACTCAGCTGGCTCGCCTGCCCTTCCTAGATCCCAAGCTTCGAGGGGGCAGAGAGTTCTGAGCATCCCACTTTGAATCCCTTCACCCTTCGGTTCCTGCTGATCCCGGCTAACCCACCTATACCTCATCATGCTGGGACTTTGCCAGGCGCCAGAGTACTGGAAGCACCTGGAAATGTTTCTCCCTTTCAGGCAGAAGAGGCCACCCTCTCCTGCATCCACAGAGCCTGGGAGGAGGACTCCCCAATATTGCCTCAGGGACCCCAATCCCTGGTGACACCTGGCCCAGGCCATCCCCTCTCTTTGAAGACCCACCACCTCCAGGACCCAGTCACCTCTAGAGAGACCTGCCTGATTCTGGGTCTGGCCTTGAGGTGTGTTTGTGGGGTCACTTTAGACTGTGGTCTGTCCCAGAAATGTTATGTCTCCTGGGTCAATAGCTGGGGCAAAGGGGTATGGCCCTCTCTACCTCTTACCTTCTCCTTCTTCCTCTGAAGTCATCTCAAACATTGGGCCTCTGAGCACCCCACAACCAGTTCCCCTCAAGCTCCCCATTCTGATGACCCCTAGTCTGGAGGATCCCGCTCCAGAAAACCCCTGGCCACCTGACCGTGAGATGGACACAGCTCTCAGGAGAAGCCAGACTTGACTTACTAGGGGGAGAGTACAGATTACATGACCCCTCCCAAGAGGCACCCCAGAATCTCTGACATAGGAAGAAGCCTGACGTGACGCAGGCAGAGATCTGGGGCTCTTTATATCATGCTTATTTGACTTCCACATTATGTTGGTCTCCTTGTTTTCCTCCCCTTATAAAGTATGAACTCCTTTGGGCAGGAACTTTATGTCCTACTTGTCTGTGTCCTCCCTGAAGGTGTTCAGCAAATTACCTGCCCCACTTCACAGATGAAGAAACTGCCGAGCGAGGTAACACCTGTCTGAGACACGGCACGTGCTGACGTCACGACGGGATGCAGGACGGCCTGGCTCCTGGCCACCTCGTCCCAGTTTTATGAACTAGGTGGGTGAATGGGAGAAAGAAGGGGGAGGCGTGAGATAGCCGGAGCATTTACTACCTATTACTAGACAGCAGGGACTGGCTCCCAGGCACGGCGTGTTTATTATCTGGGAGGAGACGGAGTGGGATTGGATGGTATGGTTATTAATACAGGGCGCCCATTGTGCTGGCTTATCCGTTCAGATTAGACACGGCTGATCCTCCCAGTCTTCCGTGCTGACCTCACCTGGGAATGAATGTGGTGGGAACGTGGTTAGTTTTATGTCACCTTGGAGTCACAGAATTAAGTAACAGTCAAGATCACAGATCTGGAAAACAATAATAGATCAGTACCTTGGAGATGGCAGGTCGTTGGTGAATGTTTGGCCGATGAAAGAAAGCAGCCAGAGCATGTATCATATAATCTAATTATAGAAGCCAGGTTACCTGACAGAGCCCCAGGCACAACCCTCAGCCTTCGGGCAGGCAGGTGATGCTTTGGACTAGACAGAGGAGATGGTTGTCTGCTCTTCTTTGAAGCTCTCTAGGCAGAGAAACTCCAAGCCGTTCATTTGTTCATTCACCGCCCGCCTGTGCTCTGAGCCTTTATTGAGCATGTACTGTTTGGGGGACCAGGGGGTGGGGACAGTCCTGGGGCGTAGTTTCAGTCCTCCCTGCCCTCCAGGAGCTGTGTGTGCAGGGAGAAAACAAACTTGTAAATTCTGGCAATAAAATGTGATAAAAGTTAAATCAGAGGGGCACACCCTGGGGCGGGAGCCGAGAGGAGAAGTGCTAACTCATGGTTTTGTTTTGTTTTTTTTTAAAGATTTATTTATTTATGCATTCAAGCACTGGGGTACAGGCCAGGGATGTGGGGGTGGTGAGAGAATCCACCAGACAGAGAAGGATGCAGAACAGGCAGATTGACAGAAACACACTCCTGAGGGGAGCAGCAGGCGAGGCAGGAGAGGTCTGCTACGCCATGTGTGTCTCCTGCCGGCAGCAGGAATCGAACTCGTGCTGCAGTGGCTGCAGTCTGCTTCATAGTGCGTTGCTCAACCCACTGCGCCACCAGGGCGGACCCCACTAACTCATGTTATAAGTCCATTTGCTCGAAGACTGGCTTTGGTATAGACGTCCACTCTCTTACTGTACATTTTCTTCCTTAATATTTATTTTTAAAGAATTTATTGATTTATGCATATAAGAACTGGGACACAGGCCAGAGGTATGAGGGGTGAGAGGATTTGCCAGAGACAGAGTGGGGAGCAGAACAGGCAGATTGACCGAGATACACTGCTGAGGGGAGCAGCGGGCGAGGCAGGAGAGGTCTGCTGTGCCATGTGGGTCCCCTCCCTGGCCGGGGATCCAGCTCGCACTGCAGTGGCCGTGGAAGCTCCACAGTGCAGCGCTCAACCCCTTGTGCCACCAGGGAGGCCCTCTTCCCTAATCTTAATCAAGTCCCCTCTGGGTGCCTGGAAGTGGCTCAAAAACATACTGAATTAAACCAAATGTACCTCCTAAGGCTTTTCTTCCTAGTCTCCTCAAGCCTATCACCCTCAGCCTCCCTTGGGAGCATAATCTCAGCCTCATCATCGGACGGGCAGGAGAGCATAGGGTTGAAAGCATCACACTGGCCCACGACCTTTCCGCTCCTCTGCCACCTGTTCTCTGTGTGATCTTGGAATGTCACTTTAGGGGATTTCTTTTGTCATTTCTCAAGTCCCACGCGATGCCGAGCGCCTCATTCCTGGTGTGGGGTGTCCACGCGGTGTCACAGCAGGTGGCCCGAGACCGTGCTATGGTGCTTCCTTCTGAGTCCTCTTGTCCTGCCTCTAGCATCACGACCTCCCAGCCTGCACCTGGCAGCGCTGGTGCCTCTGAGACCCCAAGGTGGCCCCGCCGAGGTGAGCGAGGCAGTGAGGTGAGGCAGGCTCGGGGGCCCTTGGGAAAATACCCTGCAAAATACTGCTCGGCCAGGCGGTGGACACGTTCATCATCTGTTCCTTCTCCCGGGGCTTATTGATGCTGCTCCTGCCGGGAGTGAGCCAGTGCTCTGGAGCCGTGGACCGAGCAGCCAGTAGAGCAAGGGGCCCTCCCTCACGGGCTCACCTTCTGGTGGGGGAGTGAGCCAGACGCAAATAGGATGCTGCATGGCAGATCAGATGCCACGTGCTCATGAGATAGGTCGGGAGGTGCCTGGGGGAGATGGCAGGTGACAAGAAATGAATGAAAGGTAGTGAGCCTGGCCATGGGAACAAGCAGGGAGGAGGGGACGCCCAGGGATGCAGGTAAAGTCCCCATCTGCCCCTAGGCACCCTCCTCGAGCCCTGAGTTGGTGTCTGCAGCTGCAAAGCGCACACTGTGAGCTTTGTTTCCTGGGGTTGTTGAGAGGATCGTGTCAGTCACGCACATGCAGCGTCCGTGCCAGGCTGATTGTGCTCGGGGAGTCCTGTTGCTCTCTGGTTCCAGTCCCCAGTTCTGTTCTGGGGAACAGAAGAGGCAGATGATGGTCCAGGAAGGTGGAACAGGACCTGGATGCCAGCCTCTCCAGTGCATTCCGTGCTTACGTCTGACCCCTGCATTCCGGGGAGGCTGCAGGGGCCCTGGGCACATGGGGGCAGGGGAAAGCTCCCTGTGCAAGGAGTTCTCCACGGGGCAGACAGACAGGCCAGCAGGAGGGGAGAAGGTGGCCACGCCGAGCCCATCTCCTGGCTCGAGCCCATCTCCATCTCGCTGGCTCCTCCTGGCACAGTTCCTTCCAGCCTCTCCTCCTCGCACAAGCATGTTCAGACTGTGGCCTGCCCCTCCCTGTACCCACTGCTCTTCCGTCCTCCAGATCCGGGAGGGAGCCAGGTCTCTATTTCTGGGTGAACAATAGCAATAAAAAGCATTAATAGCTACAGTGGAAAGAATGACTGTTTAATAAGTGAGCATAATGAGCAGACAAGGATCTGGGGTTTCCCTAGCGCTCACTCCACAAAACAGAGGAAAAATATTATTGTACTCTGAGAGTTAATCACAGCCTCTGTGTTCGCCTCACAAGACAGGAGGGTGGGGACACATCAGATGGGACTTGAACAGAATGATGTGTCTTGGCCCAGGGAGCGAGAGTGTGCCCCAGTTGATTTCCTGCTGCTTGCAGCAGGAGGGGGTGCTAGGGGAGGGTGTGGGGGAGCAGATAGACTGGTGGGCATAGACCTCACCTGCCAAATTCTCCGGCTGCCCTGGCTCCGACCCCCATCCTCACGGCCATGTCCCAGGTGTGGCACCCAGGACCCTCGGACTGTGGTAGCGGGGCTGTGCGGGGTGAGGTCGGACATGGAAGAGGGAAGGTGGGGGCTGAGCAGGCCAGAGGTCGGTCCTAGAGGGGCCAAGGGGGGAAAGAGGAAGGGGAACCACACTCATGAGTGCATTCTGAGAGAGGAGAGTATATATATATATATATATATATTGAAGATTTATGTATTTATGCATACAAGGACTGAGTCAGAGGTGTGGGGGGTGAGAGGATTCACCAGACACAGAGTGGGGAGCGGAACAAGCAGATGAACTGAAATACACTGCTGAGGGGAGCAGCAGGTGAGGTAGGAGAGGTCTGCTGCGCCATGTGGGTCAGCTTCCTGACCGCATTGAACTCACGCTGCATTGGTTGAGGATGCTTCATAGTGCTGAGACTTAATCCCTTGCGCCACCAGCGAGGCTCAGGAGAATATATTTTGATGGGTATAGACCACACCCCAGTGCCATGATCCTCAGGTCAGGGCAATGCTTTATGCTGGGGTGGATTCCCTGCGTTCCTCTGGGAACTTTTATTTTTAAAGATTTATTTTTATTTATGAATACAAGAACTGGGGTGTAGGACAGAGGTGTGGGGTGGGGGAGAGGATTCACCAGAGACAGAGTGGGGAGCAGAACAGGCAGATGGACTGAAGTACACTGCTGAAGGGAGCAGCAGGAGAGGCAGGAGAGGTCTGCTGTGTCATGTGGGTCACTCCCTGGCCGGGGATCGAACTCTTGGCACAGTGGTAGGCTGTAGCTTTATAGCGCTGAGACTTTAATCCCTGTGCCGCCAGGGAGGCCCCACCGTGGGAATTTTTAAAGTGCACAGCCCTGTCCTGCTGTGTGCTGGGGTCAGGTTAACACCTTGTACGGGAGGGAGCCCGGCGTTTCCTCATCGCAGCCACGTGAGTGCTGCTGTTTGTTCATGGAAGAGTTTCATCCCTCAGAGAAAAGAGATCATCCAGTGGAGAGGAGAGAGGCTCAGTGAGACGGTCACCCCTAAGGAATGAAGGCGGGACAGACGGCACACGAGGGCAGAGTGACTGGCTCTGTGTCAGAGTCCAGTTCGTGTGCCTGCTGCATCCCCACCTGTCAGACCACTCCTGGCGGCCAGGCCTCAGCATGGGTGGATCCCGCCAGCCCTGGCGAGGGCTCGGCGTGCAGGGGAAAGGGCTGGGAGGGGCAGGGGGTATGGAAACCAGAGGCGTGGAGATGGGCTCCAGGTGAGGGAGAGAGAGGAAAGGTGACCTGGGCACACTCACTCATTCATTCTTGTGTTCCAGAAAATCACCGAGTGCCTCCATGGCCACGTGCCGGGAGTTCGGTGACCAGACAGGCATTTTGGCCGACTTGCCACACTCCAGGGCCAGGGGTTACTCTCACACTTTGAGACCATGGGGGCACTGAGAGGATGACGGGCTATGGGGTCAGTTTGAGAAGAGGGCAGAGAGTCACCCGTGGCTCTGTCCTGGTCGTCTGCCGCTGGAAGAAACCACAGACGCGAGTGGGCCAACTCCCAAGAGGCAAGCAGACGGGAGTCTACAACTGGGTCAAGTTTAACCAGGCGCATCAGCATCCCTGGCTATGCAGGCCCAGCGCAGACCCGGTCCAGACGCCTGCAGACGATGCCTCCTCCCCATCGCTCTGGGCCGTGAGGGGACCAGCTAGACAGTGTGGTGTCTCAGGCTCTCCCGCCCCCCCCACAGGCAGACCCAGCTGGGGTGGGCCAGGAGCCTTACTAGGTGAGGGGGGTATGGAGATTAGAGGGGTGAGCCCTCCACAGGTGAAGGGGGAAAGAGAGAGGAAAGGAAAATGCCTTTGGAAACAGAGAGAGTGGTGTAAAATAGCGGGGCGCCCCAGGGCCTGGCCTGGGTGGTTCTGGGTGACCTGTCTCCATCCTTCCCTGCCACGAAATCAGCTCCTCTTTCAAGTTTTTTCTCTTCCTATTCTTTTTACTCCCATATTCCCTCTCTCAAGTCCAAGCCCTTGGTCTACCAAGGACCTTTGTTTGGAAAGTTTGTTCTAGAAGTCTGTCCTGGCTGTAGGGTCCACAGATGAAGTGAAGAGGAGAGCGGGTCAAGTGGGGGGAGTGGCAGGGGCCACTGACCTCACCCTCAGGGCTTCTGATCTTTGCAGCTGTGATGATGGCCAGTCTGCTGTGTCTAATCTAAAGGATTAGACACATGGGGAATTGTATGTGCATTATTTTTTTTAACATTTATTTATTTATGCATACAAGAACTGGGGTATAAGCCAGAGGTGCCGGGGGCAGGAGGCGGGGAGGATTCACCAGAGACAGAGTGGGGAGCAGAACAGGCAGATCTACTGAAATACACTGCTGAGGGGAGCAGCGGGGTGAGGCAGGAGAGGTTTGCTGGGCCATGTGTGTCAGCTTCCTGGCTGGGGATTGAACTCATGCTGCAGTGGCTGCAGATAGCCTCATAGTGTTGTGACTTAACTGCTTGTGCCAGCAGGGAGACCCCTGTACATGCATTGTTACAGGGTTTAAGGAACCTCTGAAGTCTGACCACAGACGCCTGCCATTAAGTATGGCCTGCTGTCTGCTGTGTGGCCTTGTGGGCCCTGCATGGGCTCTGGAGTACCACTTCCTCGGTTTGAGTCATTTCCAAAGTCCTTTGCTTGCCAACACATTATGAAGCAAAATGCAACCACTGCAGCATGAATTTGATCCCCAGCCGGGGAGGTGACCCACATGGCAGGGCAGACCTCTCCTGCCTTGCCCGCTGCTCCCCTCAGCAGTGTATTTCAGTCGATCTGCCTGTTCTGCTCCCCACTCTGTCTTTGGCAGATCCTCTCAGCCCCCATACCTATGGCCTGCACCCCAGTGCTTGTATGCATAAATAAATAAATCTTTAAAACAAAAACAAACACAAAGTCCTTTGCTTGCTATTGGCTGTTTGGGCAAATCATTTAAACTCAGTTTCCTCACATGTGAAATAAGAACAGGAAATCACCCTGTAAGGCTGCTGTAGGGATTGAAATTAGAGCCCACGGGAGAGCCTGGGGCCTTGCTGCCCTGTGGTCCGCAATCGGAAACGTGGTTCCCCCTCTCCAAGCCTCTGTTGAGGCCCTTTGGTCTGTGCCTTCTGTGTGTGCTTGTCTGGTTGCCTGGTGTTCCAGCTCACCTACGCCGGGGCCCAAGCAGCCTGCCTTCCTGGCCCCGCTGGGCCTCTGCATAAATGCTCCCACGCCGACCACGCCAAGCGCGCATTCTAAGGAGACCGGCAGCGCTGCTGGGCCCAGGCCTGACCGCCTGCTCTCTGGTCCTCTCGTTCCCAGGGCCCAGGCAAAGTCCTGCCACTGCCTCGAGTGTGTCCCTGGTGCTCACCATTCGCCCTTCCCTCCACTCCGGCCATGACAACCTGAAGCTAACGGGGCCGCAGCGGGGAGGGAAGGGCCCAGTGTCTGCCCTGGCCAGGGCGCCTTTGGAGACACTGAGTTAGGCAGTGCCCAGGGTAGTGCAGGTGCAGGGTAGTGCTGCCCCCTTCCGCACTCTTCCCAGCCGGCCTCAGCCCCTCCAGGGCCGGACAGTTCATCTTCCTCTTGGTTGCAACCTCCAGAGCTCAGTGGCATGTGTGGTGAGCCTGTGTCCAGTGTGGGACGCAGCCCCAGCGGCCCAGGGGACCTGAGGTGGAGGCACCTGCAGTCCTCGTAAATACAGGCCAGAGGCTCCATCCCTTGGCAGTGGAAGCAGGCCTGCACTTGATTTTCACTGGTGGGGGTTTGCCCTGGGCCACCCACACCCACATCCCATCCATCCACCGGGGCCCTTGCTGGCGGAGCTAGGGTACACTGTGCCTGGGGAGGCAGCAGACCCATCTGCACTGCCCTGGGCACTGCCTAACTCGGTGTCTCCAAAGGTGCCCTGGCCAGGGCGGATCCTGGGCCCTTCCCTCCCCCCTGCGGCCCCGTTAGCTTCAGGTTGTCATGGCTGGAGTAGAAGAAAGGGCGAATGGTGAGCGCCAGGGACACACAGAGTAAAACACATGAGCGGTAGCAGCAGGGAGAGCAGAGCAGAGAGGCTCAGAGGCCCACACCTGGGCAGGATAGGGAGAACAGGGCAGGTCTGAACGGTGGGAAGAGGTGGACGGCGTGGACAGGATAGCAGGGAGAAAGGACGGCAGGAATGTGGCTGCAAGGCCGGCCAGGTGCGTGGGTGGCAGGAGGTCTGGCGAGAGGCCCAGAGAGACCGTGCCTCCTCCAGCTGGCTGTCCTGGCCAAGGTCTGCCAGCGCAGGAGGGGTGGGTAGAAGCCAGCAAGACAAACGCCGCCTCTGTTCCTGCTGGAAGAGAAACCCACAGCCCCCGCCCCCTGTTCCTTCCCTCTCCCCACTCATAAAGCTCCCTGCACCCACAAGTTTCTTTGCACCCACAAGTCTCAGGCATCTCTTCTCTCGGGCACTCCCTTCCCTGATCCCAGGGCTCCCTCCCTCCTGGAGCTGGAACCCGTGGGGCCTGAGAGTCTGGGGTGGGAACAGACGTGGCCTGGCCGGGAGACACCCAGGAACTGAGGTTCAGAAGGAGCAGATTCATTTTAAATAGCACCCCTGTCTGCTGCTGCTCTGCGGGAAGACGAGGGTGTGTGTGTGCAGAGGGGCTGTCTGGGTAGCTGGGCTGGACTCTACAGAGAGCCTGGGCTGCGGGAGAGCCCGTTCTGTTTGCTCCCCCAGTGGACACAGACGGGCCAGCAGGCTCACTTGCTGAGACCCTGTGCCAGGAGGGCCGCCATGCGATTTGCCGATAATTCCACATGTGATCGTCACATGCATATGAACAGGTATGATTTGAAATATCACAAGTTAAGGATGAGGATGTTGTCATTCAGAAAGGTTTGGTGAGATGGCCAAAGTCAGGGAGCTAGCTGGGATGTGAACCCAGGTTACCCCGATTCTACAGCCATTTCTCACCCCACACATTACATCAACACTCTGCAGAGGACACTCTCCCATGACCTCCTCTCTCTATAGTGCCCAGAGCCCCTCTTCCTTCCTGCACACACCCCCACCCCCCACCCCATGAGTGCTGGCAGACAGGCAAGGGCCCAAGAGCTGATAGTAGTTGCTAGCTGCCTGTGGCTATTTACATTTAAATTCATCAGAATTAAGGGGCCTCCCTGCTGGCACAGGGGTTAAGTCACAGCACTGTGAAGCTATCAGCAGCCACTGCAACATGAGTTCAATCCCCGGCCAGGGAGCTGACCCACATGGCGCAACAGACCTCTCCTGTCTCACCCGTTGCTCCCCTCAGCAGTGTATTTCAGTAGATTTGCCTGTTCTGCTCCCTACTCTGTCTAAGGTGAATCCTCTCACACCTCTGGCTCGTACCCCAGTTCTGTATGCATAAATACATAAATCTTTAAAAAAAATAAACTCATCACAATTAAGCAAAATTAAAAACTCAGTTCCCTGGTTGGTTAAACTGGCCCCATTTCAAAAGCTCAGTGTGGCCAGTGAGCGCCGTACAGGACAGCCTAGATTTGGAGCATCTTCAGCATGTCACAGGTCCTGCGGGCAGTGCTGGGCTAGGTTAGAGGCAGGGCAGGAGATGGACAGAATGGGAGAGTCCTAGAAAGGCCTGGGGAAGTTTGGGAGTGAGGCCCGGTGGGCCTGGAGAGGGAGGAGGACAGGGCAGCTTGGCCCAACTCCTGGCCCTCCCTCCGATACTGATACTCTGGGCAATACCAGTGAGCAATTAATTGGCTGGGGTGGGGCCAGGGCCAAGGCAGGAGGGAGGCAGAGGTGATGGAGTAGGAAGCACCCTCTGCTCTTAGCAAGTCCCAGGGCTCTGGCCCTCCGGTCCTGCCTTTCCATCGGCCGGGCCCTCCTTTACCCGACCCAGTCGTGAGCTGGCTTCCTGTTCGCTCATCCAGGCCAGGGAGCGAGCTAATGGGCCAGCACCTCCCCAATTAGCCTTATTAGCCTCTTGCTCACAAACTGGAGTCAGGTCATCCCCAGCCGTGGGGGAGGGGCTGTGAGTAGCCTGTGAGTAACCAAGGCCCAGCGATGACAGGGGTCCCCAGCCTTTCCCCCAGGTCGAGGTGAATCTAGGTGCTGGGTTCCAGCACCCCTTTGGCTCTCCCTGGAGCCCCCCAGAAGCGAGCGGTGTAGGAGCTGGCTTTCAGAATGCAGGCTCCTAGTATCTGAGAGGGAAAAGGCTCCTGATGAAGGCACACCTAGTTGGGGTGCGGCAGCGTGGTTCTTGAGTAGCGACAGTGGGGAATGGGGAGAAGCGGGGAGTGTTTTCATCCCTGGGGGAGGTGAGTGGGGCCGAGTGAGGGATCACAAGAAGAGGGCCGGGGCCCTCCCTGGTGGCGCAATGGGTTGAGCAACGCACTATGAAGCAAACCGCAGCCACTGCAGCACGAGTTCGATCCCTGCCGCCTGCTGGGGAGGGGACCCACATGGCGCAGCAGACCTCTCCTGCCTCGCCTGCTGTTCCCTTCAGCAGTGTGTTTCGGTTGATCTGCCTGTGCTGTTCCCTACTCTGTCTGGTGTATTCTCTCATCCCCCGCACTTCTGGCCTGTATCCCCATGCTTGTATGCATAAATAAATAAATCTTAAAAAAAGTTTTCATAAGTAAACACCTTATTAAAAAAAAAAAGAAGAGGGCCGATTGGGGACCAGGCTCAACCATGCGTCGGGGGCGGGGTGGAGCAGACACCTGGAAGGAACAGATGAAAGCACAGCCCGCACATGGGCATGGGGAGCTGGCCCAAACGAGGAAGGCAGACGCGAGACAGGTGAGTGGGCCCCAGGGTGAGAGTGGCCGCCCCGGAGTGGGCGGCCATGGGGCAGAGCGCCTGGTTCCAGGTTAGGCAATGAGGAGCCGGGGGAAGGCCAGGCGGGGAGCAGCATTGCCAGGGCCTCGTGGCCCGGTACCCACACGGCAGCCACCTCTGCTGCTGAGTAGGCAGATGCCCGGGCTGATTACATCAGCGCCTCCCGGCCACACCAACTTCCCCCAGGCACCCTCCCCTCCGCCTCTCTCCCCTCCCCACTGTGACTCCTGCCCAGAGAATGTCCATCCTGGCATAAAGGCCCCGTCCACGAGCTGCTGTCAGACAGAAGGCTGTGCAATGGAGATGGGCTCCTCTCGGGCATCCCGGATGGGGCGTGTGGGAGGGCAAGGAATCGTGGCACTGCTGCTGGCTGGTCTCCTCCTGCCAGGTAGGAGGCTGGGGACCCTGAAGCCGGGAGGAGGGAGGCAGACACTGGGTCAGGGCAGACAGGGGTCCCAGCCAGGGGCAGGGCAGGGACTGGAGTCTGGGCTGCTCTTCATGGCCTTGATGCCGCGGGCAAGTTACCTACTAGGACTGGGCCTCAGTTTTTGAAACTCTGAAATGGGGATCGCAGTAACACCTGGCTCTCATCGCTGGGAGCCTCGCCTAAATACGATGTGTGACAGGTGCTTGGGACGTGCTGGAGGGTTCTACAAGTGTTGGTTGTTGATGTTATTAGAGCACTAGAAGATGGGGCACTTTATAGTCATTTACTGAGCCCTGTTCCTGTGCCGGGCGCTGGTCTAGCACTTTCCATGTTTTAGATTACCAACACTTTGGGTCATTAGAAGCAGCCTGTGAGAGAAGACTGGTTATCCCCACTCTCCACAAGAGGGCGCAGGGCTTGGCGAGGCTGGGGAAACTGAGCTACAGGCCAGAGAGCAGTAAGGCCAGGTGCGGCCCCAGGCTGGGCAGTTAAGCACCGAAGTTTTTGGTGACCTGGCCTGTGGCCTGAGCGAGGAGCGGGCTGTGTGGCACCTGGGGGCAGAGGAGAACCCCCGTGGCTGGGGGAGCTGAGTGAAGGGGGACATGGCCGAGTTGGGGTTTGGTATGGAGGGGACACAGATGACTTCTTTTTAAGGAGAGAAGGGGCAAACCACAGATTGTGGAGACCAAATCATAGGTGGAGGAGCGTTGAAGAACCGCAGCGGTAGTAAATCATGCTGTCCAAAGCCTTGATTTTTAAAGCACCTTCTGCAGAGATAGTCACAGCTCCTGGTATGGCTACGAGGAAGGCAGGACAGATTCCAAATATGTGAAATGCCTTCCTCTGTCTCTGCTGCTCGAGACCTAGGGGCTGAGGTGGGGGTGGAGGAAGGGTGGGGTGCAGCAGGCCTGGGGTTAGGAGCACAGGGTCGGTTAAGCAAAGAAATGGCTCCACATCCACGAGGGAGGTAGGGGCAGCGGCAGGCAGATGTGGCCTGGTGGGAGTCGGGGGCTTGGTGGCTGCATAGGGAGAGGGCGCTGGTGAGGCTGGTGAGCCTTGGGGAGGTTTCGTCCCAGTGGCCCTTGGCTGGCCCAGGAGGGCAGGGGTGGCTTGGGGTGCGGTGCCCTGTCACACTGGTATCAGCAGGTTCTGTGCCCCCACATCTGGAACCCCACCCAGCTTTCCTGGCATGGGCCGCCTTGAGGTGGAAACAGCATCTCCATCCTCGACCAAGCCTAGCCTCACTCGACGGGGCTGGGGCTGAACTCAGCCCTCAAAGGGGCCTGTCCTGAACTCAGCCCCTCTGCCAACGACCTTCTCTTTCCCAGTCTCCTTGCTGCTGCTTTCCCTCCCTGTCCAGTCCGCTATGGCTTTGCCATTTGTCTTCTCCTCCAGTTGGTTCCATTTTCTTCCTTCGGGTTTGTGCCCTACCTCTCAGTCTCCGGCTCCCCTGCTCTCTCTGGGGTCCTTCTGGTAGATCCAGTTGTGCCACTGCTTCTCTCGTCCCGTTTCTTTCTGTCAAGGCTATCTAATTCAGTGTCTCATTTTTTCCCCTCTGGTAGATGTTTGGGCTTCCTTCTCCCCACCACCCAGAACAGTGAAATTGCTCTTACTGTGCCCGCTCATGTCAGCCAGTTCTCCCTCCCTGTCCACCGCTCTCCCCAGGCTCTGCTCAGGGGGAGTCAGAGTGGCAGGTGACACAGAAGGGCCTGGACGGCGAGGGAGAAACCAAGGCCTCAGGTCCTTACTAACCGCTCCTTTCCTTCCCAGGGACCTTGTCTAAGAGCATCAGGACCTTCTCAGACCCCTGTAAAGACCCCTCACGTATCACCTCCCCCAATGACCCCTGTCTCAGTGGGGGCTCCAGTGGCTTCAATAGTCACAGCGGCTCCAGCAGTTCCAGCTCCAGTGCCGGAGGCAGCTCCAGTGGCAGCTCCGGTGGCAGCTTCGGTGGCGGCTCCAGTGGCAGCTTCGGTGGCGGCTCCAGTGGCAGCTCCAGTGGCGGCTCTGGTGGTCTTTACAACAGTGGCTCTAGTGGTGTCTCCAGTGGTGTTTACAGCAGCAGCTCCAGTGGTGGCTCCAGTGGCTCCAGTGGTTCTTCAGGATCTTCAGTATTTAAGCCAGGAGCAGGGTATCCCCAAGGCAGCTACTCCTCTGGATCCGGCTCCAGTCTACAAGGTGCATCCAGCTCCTCCCACTCGGGAAGCGGCAGCTACCACTCGGGAAGCAGCAGCTACCATTCGGGAAGCAGCAGCTCCCACTCGGGGTCTGGCTCAGCCCTACCAGTCAACGATGGCTCTTCCCGCTTGGTAATAAGCTCTTCCCAGTCTGGAGGAGGCTCAAGCTCTTCTGGTTCCCAAACTTCCTGGATGTCCAGCAGCAGTGGCCAGAAGGCCAGCTCCAATGCACGCCCCTGTAGTTCAGATGTCCCCGACTCTCCCTGCAGTGGGGGGCCCATCGTCTCGCACTCTGGCTCCTACATCTCTAGCTCCCACTCCGTGTCGGGGGGTCAAAGGCCAGTGGTGGTGGTGGTGGAACAGCACGGCTCTGGGGGGCCCGGGGGGGCGCAAGGTGGCCCCTGCGGTAGTGGTGGCCCTTCCGGCAAGCCCTGCCCTCCCATCACCTCTGTCGACCAGTCCTACGGTGGCTATGAGGTTGTGGGTGGCTCCTCCAACAGCTACCTGGTCCCGGGCATGACCTACAGTAAGGGCAAAATCTATCCCGTGGGCTACTTCACCAAAGATAACCCTGTCAGAGGCTCTCCAGGAGTGCCCTCCTTTGCAGCTGGACCCCCCATCTCTGAGGGCAAGTACTTCTCCAGCAATCCCATCATCCCCAGCTCTTCTGGTTCCAAGTACCCATCAGGAACTTCCTCGGTCATTGTGTTCCAGCCAGTGGGCTCCGGAGGCGTCCAGCCCTGCCGAATTGGCTCCATGAGTTCTAAGGGGCCCTGCATGCCCTTCGGGTCCGGTTCCGGTTCCGGAGTCCAGAGCGGCTCTAGCAGCTCCAGTTCCTCCTTCCATCCCTGTGGCGGGGTGTCCCAGGGGCCCTGCTCCTCGGCGGGCACTGGCTCCTTCAGCAGCAGCTCCAGCTCTCAGTCTGGCGGCAAGATTATCCTGCAGCCCTGTGGCAGCAAGTCCAGCTCCTCTGGTCAACCTTGCATTTCTGTCTCCTCCTCAACATTGAGTGGGGGTCCCGATGGCTCCCCCCAGCCAGATCCCTCAGCCGGTGCCAAGCCCTGCGGTTCTGGCAGCTCTTCCAAGATGTCCTGCCGCTCCATCCGGGACATCCTGGCCCAAGTGAAGCCTCTGGGGCCCCAGCTAGCTGACCCGGAAGTCTTCCAGCCCCAAGGAGAGTCACCAGACAGCGCATAAACCAACTTTTTATACACACAAGTGCAGGCACGTGCGTGCACACACACACAGTCTCCCCACAGGGACAAGCCCAGGGGCCCACACGTTCTCCCACACAGTTCTCCCTCTCAGGAGAGCTGCTGTGCCTTCTCCATGCCCCATATGGCAGCCTCTCCTTATCAACTCTAGTTCTTCCTTTTCCCACATGGTGGACTCCAAATCCTCTCATTGTCTCCTGCTGCTTCGATTCCCTCTCCCAGCCAGATACTCCCAAACTACTCTCACTGTTTCTTTGAAACGGTCACTGCACGTTCAGAGTGTTAACTGGGGATCCCTGAAGATGCCCCAGAAGGTATCTGATACTTGCACAAGTCATCCCACCTCTCCCCCTTGCCCAGCGCAGTGCAAACCATTAACCACTTTTTACTGGCCTCTCTGCGGATCTGGTCATGCCACGGGATAGGATGGCGGGTTCGCAGGCTCCCTGGCCACGCCCACCTGTCCTCACGGGGCTCACCACGCCCTCTGTGACTTCCCAGCACAGCTCCGAGTCTCCACCTCCGCTCCCTTTTCTGGCTGCCATTTCCCTCAAGACCAGATATGTCCCTGAGTGAGGCAGATGCGGGTGTCTGGGGAGATTGGAGCAGGCTCCCTGCTCTCTCTGGATCGCAGGCAGATGTCTCAATAAACTGTGTGAAGCAGATACAGACTTTTTGCCTTCTTGGAATCCTGGGTCTCCTCTGAAGAGCTGGATGAGCTCTTTCATGCCTCCACAGGTCTCCATGTCCCCATTTTCATCCAAAAGTTGGTCCATTATTTCTCCTACCTACGGCTTCTCCCACAGTGGACATAAGTAAATAATTTGACAAATTGAAAGCAGGGGCTCCTGGTTGCCCAGCTCCTTCCTCCCACGCCTTCCTCTCGTTGCTGCAGGAAATCCATTTTCTCTCCACTTCCCATTCACCCTGCCATCCTCCCCTCTCCCTAGATGGAGCCCTAGTTATTTCCTCCCCCTCCCACCCAAGCTTCTCCTCTACCATTTGTTTGCCTCACCTAGACGCCGTTCTCTCTGAGAGTCCAGGGTTTCTGGGACGCCATGGATCTTGGGGAGCCTGGAACACCCCGGACCAGATTCCTGGTGACTGAGTGGGAGCCCAGGCAGGCGTTGCTCTGGGAGAGGGAGGTGGAGAGAGCAACAGCAGAGGGTGGGAGCATGTCGGGGAGTGCCGCCAAGCACGCTGACTCACCAGCCTGTGTAAAAAACGCCCCTGCCGTGGCAGAACAGAGCCAACGGTGTCCTCTGCAGCACCACGCTCTTGCTGTCTCTGCTAGGCGCTCCAGTGGGCTGGGGGACTGAGAGGCAGAGGATCACTATGGAGAAAGTGAGGGGCCTTCGTGGGAGAAGAGGGAATGTGGAGATGGGGGTGCGGCTTTGTCCTGGAGACAAGCAGGTGAGGGGCAGAGCTGGGAAGGTTCTTCTCTCCCAAAGAGGTGAGTGGACTTCACTGGTCCCAGTAAGAAGGGCCTCGCTCCAAAGCACCGGTCACCCCTCAGATCCTCTGCTTAGCTAAAGTAGAATTCACTCCTACCCCAGGATGGAACCAGTTTGGTCCTATGGAGCTAGCTGGTCTCGATAGGACTAATGTTGACATTCCAAGTCCCAAAGGGAGGAATGTGTGACATTGATCAGAAATGACCTGGGGCAGCTGAGCCCACCTGCAGGGTTGAAGTCCAGCTCCCGCAGAAGGCCAAGGTTCCCGAAGGATGCAACGGGGTTGGCGTGAGGGGAGGCGGGGAAGAGCACCAGACTTGCACGGGGTTTGGTATCTGTCCTTCCTCGAGTCTCAGCAGGTCTTTATTTATACATTACAAGCAGGCAGTGGGATTACATCAGCGCATGCATAGAGCAGGAAGTTAACAAACATCACATTTTTTCAAGAACAGCTTGGGTCCCGCGGCCTCCATTCAAGTTTTATGACACATACCATTTTGAAGTAAAGTTTACATCCGAAACATGTTCTTAACGATATCTTAATCCACACGGTTACTGATCAATGTTAAAGCAGACAAAGCAACTTTGTGCAAATACAAGTAAATATTTTGTTTACTCTAGTGCAAGATAGACTATCAGTCACAATGTCTATGATCAAACTAGTGTCAATACCTAAGAAGCTACAGGCCCCCAATCAAAGGGAAATACTAAGGTCTAAGTTATCTCTAAACCCAACATTTAGTCTTTCAAGGGAATCACTAACCTCATTCTAAACCTAAAACTAATTTGTAATTTTTTTTTTTTGCCATTTAGAGAGTTTCTGTGTATAATTTCCACTTAAGTAGAACAAAGGCAAAAGGAAGAGGAGGAGGGTAGGAAGAGTCTAGGTGACTCCTTTATCACCTGGGAGACACAGAGCCTTCCACAGTGGGCCAGGTCACAGAGGTCTTTTTTCATTTCCTAAGGCCAGTTTCCCATAGTAAATTTTTAAGTCTGGGAGGGTGCCTAAAGACTAAACTTTTGGGTTTGTAAAACAACCATATTTTAATTACATTTTACTCTGCCTGGTTTTATGGCTTTTTAAAGTTAGAGGCAGTATTTATCAATTGTAAAGGTTTGTGTTGGAGTGTCTGTCAATCAGTAAATGCATTACATCCAACTATTTTGTTTAACAAACAGCCAATTTGTAACTACTCCCGTGAATTATGTCTCTGTGACCACACATTAAGAGACTCACAGAACTGCAATTATAAAGTTAGTCAAAACAAAAGGAATCTGGCAGGGGCCAGCTATGGAGTCCCTGATTTTTCAGGAATATCCCTCATACCGGACTTTTGTCACATAATATGGGTAGCAAGGCCAGCACCAGAATGCAGAATAGACCCGTTTCTGTCTTCACTGTGAGTCACTGTTGGTTGGGCATTTGGCTTCTGGACTCAGTCAATGGCAGGAGTCAAAGCCTTCTTGCAGTTGTGGAGAGAGATGGTCTGGACAAAAGCTTTTGCAAAACTGCCAGCTTTCACTGAAAAGGCTGTTGCTCCCCAACCTTCACCTATTCTGGAGAGGAGCGCTTCACTCTCCCAGGAACTAGCCTGCAGGTGCTAAGGATGTAAATGGAGCAGTAAAATCTAACAGCAAGTATTTAGACTTCATGCAACCAGGAAAACCTAGACAGGCTGCATCCTCAAAGCAATAGAGGAGAAGGAAGGCATTTAAACACTTTTTACTGGAAAACCTTCAAACATACTTAAGAGCAGGCAAATAGTTAATGAAGCCCTATGCTCCCATCCCCCACCTTAGCAATGACCCATTTGACAACATTTGACATTAAATGACCTCCTCTAAATGCAAATGGCCAACAGGCATATGAGAAAATGTTCAACACCACTTACAATCAGGGATGTGCAAATCAAAACCACAATGAGATGCTACCTTACACCAGTGAGAATTGTACACATTAAAAAAATGAACAATAACAAATGTTAGCGAGGATGTGGAGAAAATGAACATTTCTACACTGCTGGTGGGAATGAAGCTGGTCCACCTACTTTGGAAAGCTGTGCGGAGATTCCTCAAATTGGAGCGTCCACATGACTTAGCAATTCCACTCCTAGGAATCTACCCATTGGGCACAAGAACATTAATTCAAAAGGAAACCTGCACCCCTGTGTTTATAGCAGCACTATTTACAATAGGTAAGATATGGAAACAACCCAAAGGCCCAAAAATAGATGATTAGATCAAGAAGATATGGTATATAAACATAATGGTGTATTACTCAGTGATCAGAAAAGATAAATTTGGGTCTTCCCTGGTGGCTAAAGGGGTTAAGTCTTAGCACTATGAAGCTATCAACAGCCACTGTAGCATGAGTTTGATCCCAGGTAAGGGAGCTGATCCACATGGTGCAGCAGACTTCTCCTGCCTTGCCCGTTGTTCCCCTCGGCAGTGTATTTCAGCAGATCCACCTATTCTGCTCCCCATTCTGTCTCTGGTTAATCCTCTCACCCTCTGCACCTCTGGCCTGTATCCCAGCTCTTGGATGCATAAATAAACAAATCTTTGGAAAAAACAATAAACTTATGCCATTTGCAGCAATATGGATGGCGCTAGAAGGGATTATGCTCGGTGAAATAAATCAGAGAGAAAGAAAAAGAAAAATATCAGATGGTTTTGCTTATAGGAGAAATGTAGGGGAAACAAATAAGGGAGCAGGAAAAAATAATTATAATAAATTAAAAAGCAAATTAACAGGCAACTAAAAATCAGAGATATTCTGTGGGGACGGGGAGGGAGAAGGATCAAAACAGGGGAAGGAAGAGCACAAGGGACTATGGTGATGGGTCACAGGTGATTGGTGGTGGGAATTTTATGGGGGCTCCACCTGAGAGGAGAAAGCATACATTTTACAAAAAGGAAGAATGATGTAAAATATATATATAAATAGTTTTATTTGACCCAGAGCACCACTTTACAATATCCCCTTGTGTTTATAGTTCTTGGCAATGAGAGGAAAAAAAAGTCCTGCAATCAAATTAGGACAATCTGCATGACAGAAGTATTAATAAGAGACAGTGGAGGCTGGGAATTGTTGATGATTTTGATTATCTGTAATGCTGCTGAGAGCTTTATTAAAAATTTTTTTAAAAAAAATGTCCTCCTCGAATGCAAAGGAACAATAAGTACAACAACAACAACAAAAAAAAAAAAAAAAAAAGAAGAGAAAGCTCAAGGAAATGAACAATTACAACCACAAACAAACAAACAAAAAATTCAACAAGAACAAAGGTCAACGATAAACCAAAGGGATCATTGTGGGGAAGGGAGAGCAAAGATGGGGATGAGGGCAGAAAGAGCACAAGGGACTGAGGTGATGGTGCACGGGTGAAAGGCGGTGGGAACTCCCCGGGGAGTACAAAGGATGTCAAATATAATTAAATAAACCTAATTTTAAAAAGTCCTCCTCTACAGTTAGTTGGGAACATTTCTATATCCTGTGGACCCGTCTGTGGCAGGCAGAATAGGGCCCTAGCTCTAGTGAGGTTCTCTTCCTAATCTCTGGAAACTGTGACTATATGAGGTTGCATAACAAAGGGAAATTAAGGTTGCAGATGAATTGAAGGTTGTTAGTCAGCGATTGTTAAGTGGAGAGATTAATCTGGATTATTTGGGTGGGCCCAGTGGGTCTTCAAATGTAGAAGAGGGAAAAAGAGAAGTCACCTGTGGTGCAACGTGAGAAGGTCCTGCTGTGTCTGGTTTTGAACGTGGAGGATAAACCCATGAGCTCAAGAATGGAGGTGGCCCTTGAAGAATGGAGCTGGAAACTCCAGGAAATGGATTCTGCTGGAGAAACTCCAAAGGTTCTTGGCACCTTGATTTTAATCACATGAAACCATGTCAGATTTCCGCGCCTTAAAACTGTAAGGTAATAATAAATACTGTGTTATTGTAGCCATTAAGTTTGTGATAATTTATTTTATTTATTTTTTGACACATTAATTTATTCAATACCTTAGCTACACATGGTTCAAGAACATGCAAATAATAAACTAAATATAATCAAATGTTAGAGGTGGGGCTGCAAGCATTACAGCCAATGAGGCTACGCTTGCCTATGATCTTGTCAACACAGAACCACACGCACACCCAGAGGCCACCAAGACACTTGGCAGCGTGTCCTTAACTGTGAGCTGTTTGGAGCTATCAGTCTTAGCATGACTGACTATTTTTTTCAAGCTGCAGTGATCTCAGCAGGGGTAGGAGGAACCAACTTAACTTTATCGTAGTTCCAAAAAGGCTAGGAGAGGCTCCAGTAAGTCACAGCAGTTCTTACCAGCTCTGGGGCCTTTTATGCGAGGTTATGGACAAATCAGGCCAGGTTCTAGAATGGAAAGTCCATGCCCTGAACAGCTGACTGTGGTGTTATTTTATTTTTAAAGATTTACTTATTTATGCATACAAGAGCTGGGGTGGAGACCAGAGGTGCAGAGGGTGTGTGGGTGTGGGTTAGAGGAGTCACCAGAGACAGAGCGGGGAGCAGAACAGGTGGATCCACTGAAATACACTGCTGAGGGGAGCAGTGGGCAAGACAGGAGAGATCTGCTGTGCCATGTGGGTCAGCTCCCTGGCTGGGGATCTAACTCATACTGCAGTGGCTGTGGATAGCTTCATAGTGCTGAGACATAGGCCCTTGTGCTACCAAGGGAGGCCCAATTTATTTTAGCAGTAAGAAATTAATACACCATCATCATTTAAGGATGGGAATTAGGTCTATTTCCTCAGATACAGCTCCTCATATGGGGGCTACTGCTGCACCCAGAGTCTCCTTCAGGTTGGGGTGAAGGCAGAGGAGCTATGAGATACATGAGGAAGGGCTGACAGGAGAGAAGGAGCTGGATCAGACCGGAGAATCAAGCGTTTCTATTGTGGAGAGGCACTGCGGAGATGAGGGTGGACGGCCTCGTGTGCTTGGTGTAGGGAACCAGCGATGCTCCGGGAGCCAGCACACCCGGATGAGGAAAGGGCAGGAGCTCAAGGGAAAGAGCCCGCGTGGGAACACCCAACTTTCCTGGGACATTCAAGTGGCACCTGTTGCCAAAGCCTGAGTTATGAGTGAGGGTGGAATGTGGAGACTATTGTCTGCACAGCACTAGCCCCGCCTCTTTCTGCCGTCCCCCACCCCACTAGCAGGATAAAGGGCTGGCCGGCTTGGGGCTGAGGGAGATGCTGACGCTGAGCAAGATGCAGGGCCGCATGGTGAGGAGCTGGGCTCCTCTGGCTGTGCTCCTGGTCTGTCTGCATCTCCCAGGTATGGAGGCTGCGCTGGCCCTTGTGCAGGAGGGGGTGGGCGCCTTTGGGTTATTAAGAGAAGAGTAAAGGCACTTGGGTACCTCGGAGAAGTGAGAGCAGGTGTAGGGGGAGGAAGGGACTTGAAGGGGTCAGTTGGGGAGTCGGGGAAGGGAGGGCACTGGGACCAAATATTCCATTCTTTGGCTGCCTCCTTTCCCCTTTCCTCAGGCCTCCCTGCCCGGAGCATTGGTGCAGCGGAAGAGAAAGCTCCTCAAGACTTAGAGACCAACTTGCTTCTGCCTGGACAATCTTCCTCAACTGGCCCCTCCAACTCTGAACAGCCTCAGTCCAAACCGGAGCCCGAGTCTAATGATTTAAGGAGCGTTCCTCTGAATCCCAAGGCCTCTCAGTCAGATGGCTCCCAGCCTGCAGGGGCTCCTGGGGTTCAGAGCTGGCTATCTTGGGGGCTGCCGCATGTGGATTCCTGGACCTCTGAGGATCCTTGGCAGATGACGGCCACTGGGGATGAGGACTACGTGGGGGAAGCGCTGCCCCAGAATATGTATTTCTTTTCTAATAATGGTGACCTCCCTCCAGGCAGTGATCCTTCCCCTGCAGCATCCTCAGAACACCCCACAGGGGCCCAACCTGAGACTTCACTCTCACAGAAGGACCCTGACTCCAACCAGTCATCCCCTTCTAATATGGGGGCCCAAGGAGAAACTTCTGCCCAGCGTCCCTTCTGGAATCTCATCAACAGGATCCGTCAGTCCCTTCTGCCTGGCCGCCCCTGTGGGCTGCTGAAACCCAGAGGACCCTTGGGAGGTAAAGGTCCTGGACTCGGACTGGGGACAAGGCCCATGCCACACCCCGGGGGCATCGGGGGTATCAAAAACCCACACCCAAATACTGGTTGGGGAAACATTAATCAGTTTCCTGGTATCACGGGGGGGAATATTAATCGGGTTCCTGGTATCGGTGGGGGGAATATGAATCTGTCACCTGGTATGGGTGGGGGGATTATTAATGGGGTTCCTGGTCT
>JAGFMF010011724.1:275210-285696 GCA_019455555.1 Galemys pyrenaicus
ATTCCTGGTCTTGGGGGAATTATTAATCGGATACCTGGTCTCGGTGGGGGGATTACTAATGGGATTCCTGGTCTTGGGGGGATTATTAATCGGATACCTGGTATCAATGGAGGGAATATTAATCCATTTCCTGGTATCACGGGAGGAAATCTTAATAATGTTTTTCCTCCTGGAATTGCCCATCCCCCTGGCTCTTCTTGGAGCGTCTCACCTGGCTTGTCCAATCCTCAAAATGTTGAGTCACAGTAGTCTGGGAGAATCACTGAGGGGATTGGAGTTGGAATCAGAGAAGGGAGCTCTGCTTTCTCTTTAGCTGTGTGAGCTCCATCAAGATTTAATCAATACATTTTCCAGAACCATCTTCTCTTTTCCTGCCTCTTCTGTTCCCCCATGCTGACCACCAATAAAACACAAACTGTTGTTGAATCTGCTCTTTCTCAGTGTCTTTGTGGGTGCAAACTGAAGTGAGTTTTGTCTATCTTATTTTCTAGCCACATACCCCACTCCCCATCTCTAGGACCCTCCCAATGCCTTCTTGTCCCTAACCTTTGCAAAAGATCAAAGCCCAGGTATTTGGGGGTGGATGCCAGGGTCTCCCTGGGACCAAGTGGAAGGGTTGACTCTAGAATAGTCTTGGAATCTGAAATGAGGAGGAAGGGCAGTGGGGTTCCTTGAGATGGCACCAGCAGAGGAGGGAAGGGTGAGGTCAAGTTGGTACCAGGGCTGAATGGAGAAGAAATATTCCTAAATTGGCAGAGAAATAGTCAGAGTAAGTCATTTGTCTATGCTTACCTTTCCTTCCCCAGAAAGCCAAGCTTTTTAAAATCGGAGGATGCTCTCATCTCCTCCCTGACATATATCACTTGGCACATCATATCCCCGAGAACCACAAACTTTGAACATTTGCTGAATAAATAGCAGACCCCAGTAAGAGAATAAAGGAAAGGGAGGAGAGAAAGGAAGAGAAAAATCCTACCTGCTGCTGCATTGGACACTTTCATCTAAAGCAATGACACAACTTCTTTTGGTCACACTGTTGTCTCTGTCCTCCCTTTGGTTTTCCCAGGAGCCAGTGTCTGACTACAGGAGTTGGAGTGAGGTGGGGAGGGTAATTTTCAGAAAGTGTGATGGAAGGTAGCAGGATCCAACTGGGAGTGCTGGCGTTTCTGGTGGCCACTACTTCTTTCTCCCCTGCTGTGCAGGTACTTCCTCAAAGGGATCCAGGTATATTTGCTCTCCACACATCCAGGGTATCACCCAAAATCCTGGGATTTGGACAGGTGGTGGGGAGGAAGTAGGATGAGGATATAGAGCAGAATTGGAGAATAGTTTGCTACCTGCCCAAGTGCAAGGTGGGTGTTCTCAGAAAATATTCTCCTGCCCCAGTTATTACCATGAAGCACTATTCTGAGTCAAAAATTTCCTCTTGAGATATGTTTGCATTACCAAGCTCCTCCACCAATTTTTCCCACCTTGGACTCTCCGTTTCCCCCTGTTCTGGGGTGGGGGTTCTGTTTTCGGCACCAGCCTCTTCCACAAGCCTGTTTGTTCTCTTAGGCTTGGGGTCTGGTCTCACTTCTCTTTGCCCCACTTTCTGGCTGCCTCCTCTCTAGTCACCCCTTTTTGCACAGTTCATTGCTGTGTTGTGATCTTCCTCCTCTTTCCCCACAGTCCCTTGAGCAAGCACTCTAGGACTTTGTGTTACTGTTTAGTTAAAACATCCTTGTTTAAGACCAAAAGGTCAAAGATAAACTGAAGGGACCATGGGGGAGTGAAAGGAGGGGACAGCAAAGATGGGGATGAAGGCAGGAGGAGCACAAGGAACTGAGGTGATGGTGCACAGGTGAAATGGTGGTGGGAACTCCTTGGGGACTACAAATGATGCCAAATATAATTAAATAAATCTAAAAAAATTTTTTAAATCCTTGTTTATTTTTTCACAATATAAGGTCTCTCCCCTCAGGTGCCATCACCATAGTTTTCCCACCACCAAATCGCCCACCATCCTCCACCATACTCCACATATTGCTCCCCCAGCTTCCCACGTCTACTCTCCCCTTCTCCCTTCTCCTACCCCTCCCCTCCTGGATGTCTTAGATCTAAGGTCTGCTTTCAAGAGTCTGTCTTACAGTTTGTCTTTGTTTTGACCACTGCTGTACCCCCAGCACCACGGACAGTGCAGCGTCTCCTCCAAGGTCAGCACTCAGCAAACACTCTCTCCCTCCACTTCCTTGCTGAATTCCATTTCCTCTCTTCTACCTCACTGCTGGGCCTTATACCCCACACTGGTTCTGATCTGTACTGTTCGGGGCGCCTGCCCAGAGCCTCTCTGACACTTCCTTACAGACCCCATGAAACCCTTCTCATGTTCTGTATGTTCCAACACTGAAACCTCATTACTCTCTGGGAGGAAGGTATTAGAAGATGAAGAACTGAAGGGTTAAGCAAATTACAAAAGGTTACATAGCTAACAAGTGACAGACTCTGACTCAAACCAAATTCTCCTCATTAGCTGTCCAGGGAGTGTTCACATACAATACACAATTAGCAAACAATTAACAAACACCCATCTTACTTGTATTGAGTAGCTACTATGTGTCAGGCTCTGGACAAGGTACTTTTACACACCCCTTTAATCCCCCCAACAGTCCTATTGGGTAGGCAATTTTGGGCCCACTTTACAAGTCAGGAAACTGAGGCCCAGTGTAGTTAGCTAACTTTTTCAAGGTCACACAGTATGCGGGGGAACTTGCTTCTGATACCATTTGGAAACTGCAAGCCCAGTGGGCACATTGCACAGCAGCGAAGTGAGTGTCTGCAGTCCAGAGAGCTTACTCATCCTCTTCCTCTGACTCGTTTCCAGCCCTCTCTTAACGTCAGGCTTGGTTGTGTCTCTCTAGACCTAAAGCCTACCTCCTGGGTTCCTCTTGTTATTCGGTCAGAAGGATGTCCCCTTTTGCCTTTTCTTTTTTTTTTTTAAAGATTTATTTATTTATGCATACAAGAGCTGGGGTACAGGCCAGAGTTGTGGGAGGTGAGAGGATTCACCAGACAGAGCGGGGATCAGAACAGGCAGATGGACTGAAACACACTGCCGAGAGCAGCAGCGGGCGAGGCAAGAGAGGTCTGCTACACCATGTGGGTCCCCTCCTCTGGCCGGAGGCAGGAATCGAACTCCTGCTGCAGTGGTTGTGGTTTGCTTCATAGTGCATTGCTTAACCCGCTGCGCCACCAGGGAGGCCCCCCCTTTTGCCTTTTCTAGGTCAGCTTTCTCCTTTGCTCTCAGCAAACTGGTGAACTCGCCTTTACTGACACATGTGTGAGTGAGCACACATGGCCAGACACCAAGGTTTTCTATCCTACAGACTTACAGGAGGAGGTCAGGTCTGCACATTCCAGGGGGAGGAAGAGGGAGGACAACAGGGGCTTCAGGCTTAGAGGAACCAGGAGAGAGGGACTGTTTCACTCCCTCAGGAGCAATGCCCATCTCAGGGCTGATGTTAGTCCCCACAGGTCAAGGATATGGGTTAGTCTGAGGCAGTAGCAAGTGTCAGGGCTAGAGTTGTGTCTTCTAAAAGAGCGGGCTCTAATCTGCAATAATCTGCTCTCAGGGTTTTGACCAGGTAAACTGTACTGTGGAAATGTAGTTAAACAGTCATGAAATCTTTTGGGGGGCATCCCTGGTGGCATAAGGTGTTGAGTCGCAGCACTATGAAGCTATTGGCAGCCACTGCAGCATGAGTTTGATCCCTGGCCAGGGAGCTGACCCACATGGCACAGCAGACCTCTCCTGCCTCGCCCGCTGCTCCCCTCAGCAGTGAATTTCAGTAGACCTTCCTGTTCTCCTCCCCAGTCTCTCTCTGGTGAATCCTCTCACCTTCTGCAATTCTGGCCTGCACCCCAGCTCTTACATGCATAAATAAATAAATCTTTTTAAAAAAGTCATGCAATCTTTTTGAAGCCACTTAGCTGGTCCTCTTTGGCTTTAGGACAACAGTCAAGCCCAGTGGAGTGGACACTGCTGTCTCCTCTGTCCATTTTCCCCCCGCTCCACGCTGCCTCACCACCCAGGCTCCCAGTCAGGGGTCCCCTTGGGTTGAGTCTGACTCCCTGTCCCAGGAGCTCTTGCTTCACCCCACTCAAACCTACCTCTCCTGTACCCCATTTCTTTGGGGCTCTCTGCTCACTGTGGCATTATAATATGCTGCATCAGAAGAAATAACTGTGTGCATTAACGTGGTCGAAGTTGATGAACCTAGAGATATAAAACCAGCCTACTATGTTGGTGGACCTGAAATTGTCTTCTATCTTTCCACAAAGATAGAAAACTCAGGTTTTCTTCTCCCAGGATACACTGCCCTGGTCTAAAGGACTTTGAGGCATTTCTATTTGGGCAAATCTCAGTTGTGACCATAATATTAGTTAATATAATAGTCCCCCTAACCCACAGTTTAGCCTTCCTTATTTTCATTTACCAGCAGTCAGCCTTGGTCTGAAAATAACACATACAACTTATTTTGAGTGAGACACACACACACACATACACACAATGCTGTTGCATTTTTTTGGTGATTGACAAAACAGTCAGAGAAGGCAGTGTCGTGTGCTTTATTGAGTTCAATATTTATTGAGGGCCAAGTTATTTGTTATATTTTTTATATCTTTGCAATTCATCCCTTTTAATAATTTAAGTCTTCTCAGGAATTATAGTTAAAATCACAGGTGCTAGTGATATTGGTATATGTAGGAGAGGGGAAAGGACTTTCTATAGTTAGAAAATGAGACTTTGTGTATCTGTTATCAAAATGAGAACAGTGCCACCAGGCATTTTGAATTTATGATTCAGACCCTCAATTTAAATGCATAATTATAGAGGAAAGCACTTTCTCTTCCCACAAAGACAGCAAATTATCTTTCAAGGTCCCTCCCCAATTGACCCACCCATTCAGTTTTAGAGACTTTAGATTTCTACTTGCTCCAAGAACTCATGAATCCAGATCTCAGAGGTTTGGGACTCAAATTTTTATTTCAGTCAAATGTCTCCTTCAGGGTTTAATACCATGGTTTGAGAAGACTGTGCCTACTTTTAATAAAATGCATTTGATGTAAAAAAAGAGAAATTTCTGTTCAAAGTAAAGCTTGTTATCCTTATGAATTTATTGTGATTAACATTTAAATATCTCTATATAATACACAACTACTAGAAGAAAGTATACATTTAATAAACCAAATACATTCAAACATTAAATTTTTAAAAAAGATTTACTTATTTGGGCCTCCCTGGTGGCTCACGGGTTGAGCGCCACATTGTGAAGCAGCCGCTGCACAGCAGAAGTTCGATCCGCTGGCTGGGGAGATGACCCACATGGCATGGCAGACCTCTCCTGTCTAACCCGCCGCTCCCCTCAGCAGTGTATTTCAGTCCATCTGCCTGTTCTGCTCCCCACTGTCTCTGGTGAATCCTCTCACCCCTTGCACCTCTGCATGTACCCCAGCTCTTGCATGGATAAATAAATAAATACACCACCAGGGAGGTCCCAAACATTAAATTTTTATGCTGAAATTAATTTAAGAATTTTATTTAAATATCAAGTCTGACAGTAAGGTTCACTTAAATGTCATAAGAAGTAAACAAAGGCAAGGGCTAATATGATTGCAAAAGGTGATTACTACCACTGAAAACCAATTATGAAAAGCTGGATCCGTGGATTTAAACTTCTTTCTTCATTTTTCTCCTCGTTCCTTTTCTATCCTTGGGTTAGACTTCTAGGATGTCAGTGTATTTTATTTTGAAAACTTCCAGCAGTTTTCAGTAATCTTAGGATCTGCATTTTGACACCTGGGTCTAAATATGAGGCGGTTGCACAGTTTGCAATTCAAATCTGGGCTGCTAGTCTCCAGCGTGAGCTGCTCCCCCACCCCTCCACCTCATCCCTCTCCTCCATTCCTCCTTCTTCTCTTCCTCTTCTTCCCTCTTCTAATGAAAGAAGACTAGTTAATACATTTTTTTAAAAAATGACGGAGATATTAGTTAGTACACTGCACAGTTTGCTAGTTTCTAATTCAGTGGGTTTTATTATGCTCCCAGCCACAGATGGTTGTGGTTCAGCCAGCATCACAATCAATTTTATTTTACTTTTTTCTTTTTCTTTATTAATTCATCTATTTTCCCTATAACATTTGCTTGCTTTTCTTGGTGTGGTCCCCTTAGGATTCCTAACACCAACTCACCCGTGCACCGTCACCACAGTCCCTTGTGCTCCTCCCATCCCCGCCCTGATCCCAGTCCCTTCCTCTGCTCTCCCTAATGTCTCTGATTGTAGTTGTCTGTTCATTCTTGTTTTGTTTAGTTGTGGTTTTGTCATTGTTGCTGATTTTCTTGTCATTTTTCTTTTCTTATTCACCTATATTTCTCCTATGAGTGAGACCATCCGGTATTTTCCTTCTGACTTATTTCACGGATCATAATCCCTTCAAGCTCCAGCTATGTTTCTATGCATGTGTCTAGTTTGTCTTTTTTGCTTGCTGAATAGTATTCCATCGTGTATACGGACCACATTTTGGGCATCTTTTTTTTGGGCATTTGGGTTGATTATAGTCTTACTGATTATAAATAGAGCTGCAATAAACATAGGAGTGCATGTATTCTTTGCCACAATCAATTTTAAAACATTTTCATCATCCAGAAAAAGAAATTCTGTACTTGTTCATAATCACTCCCCTCCCCGGGCCCAGCCCCCAGGCTGCCAGCCCTCTGCTTTCTCTGTCTATGGATTTGCCTGCTGTGGACATGCTATGTAAACACAATGACTCAATCTGTGTGCTTTGTGCCTGGCTCCCTCCACTCAGCACAGTGTCTCAAGGCTCATCCACGTTGCAGCAGGTGTCAGGACTTTGATTCTTTTTATTGCTCAGTCCCTTTTCATTTTGTTGTGTGGATACAACACATTTTATTTATCCGTTGTCAGTGTATGGATATTCTGACTACTTTTTGGATATTATAAATGATGTTCCTGCAAATATTTATGTGCATGCTGTCGTGTAGACTTAGTTTCATTTCTCTGGGGTGTGTGTACGTGTGTACTTGCTGAGTCACGTGTATTGTCTTTGGAGGAAGCGCCAACCGGCTTTCCAAAGCTGCGGCACCACTTCACATTCCTACCAGCAGTGTAGGAAGATGCCAATTTCTCCACAGTCTTGTCTACATTTGTTATTCTCTGCCTTTTGATTAGAGTCAGCCTTGTGGATATGCAATTGTATCTCACTGGAGAATAGAACTTTCTAAGCACACAGAATTTAGAATTTTGCAAACTATTTTCTCCCATTAATATAATACACCTTAAAGAATCTCTCTTGACCAGTGTAATATAATGTGTTTTTTCCTCATGACTTACTATCAGCATTATTAGCTTTATTGACTCTCATGCATTCTTTAATTGTTTTATTATAATTGACAGAGCAATCTAGATATTTAATTTTCTGGGAGATGAGGCATTGAGCTCACTTTATTAGTCCTCCTTTTTAGTTATTTTTTTGGGGGTTAATTTACTGTCTTGCTACTTACTACTTAAACCATCTTCTCTTCCATCATTACCTCTGACATCATCCCTGGTCAGACATCCCAACCATTTTTGCTAACATTCATGCTGAGAGTGAGGTTACACAGCTTTCTCACCATTCCTGTGGTTTTCTGTCCTGCTTCATAAATGAAAGTAACTCATCTTGCTTTATAAACACACACATAACTGACAGAAGAGACAAAATGAACAATTCTTTTTTTATTAAAACCAAGCTTTAAAAGCTCCATTATTTTCAGGCCTCCCTGGTGGTGCAGTGGGTTAAGCAACACACTATGGAGCAGACCACAGTCACTGCAACACAAGTTCGATCCCTGCTGCCTGCAGAGAATGTGACCCACATGGCAAGGCAACCTCTCCTGCCTTACCCACTACTGTCTTCGGCAGTGTATTTCTGTTGATCTACCTGTTCTGTTCCCGGCTCTGTCTCTGGTGAATCCTCTCACCCCCCCACACCTCTGGCCCGTACCCCAGTTCTTGTATGCATAAATAAACAAATCTTTTTTTTTTTTAAAAAGCTCCACTACTTTCTATTCCAACATCACTTATTAACCTTGCATTAACTTTTGTCTTTTGAAAACCATCATGACCTCAGAGCCTTGACAGCCCCAATGTGCCACAGTGAAATGTCATTACTATTCTTTACACACACACACACACACACACACACACATGCACACACACCACACACACCACGTCTTTCTTCCCCTGCTAATTGTCTCAAGATGAACAGTGGGAGCTCCTCCAGGGTGGTTCCTTTGTCCTTGTTTGTACTTTCTTCGCCATTCTTGAGCATTCCTGCTTTTTGACAACAACAGGGCACTCAAGTCCTTCCCTGATGATTTCCTACCCCAGCTATCACCTAAGTTTGAGTTCTAAGGGATCCCTGTTTCTTTAAGTGAAGAATGACTAAATGAAACCAAAGGCCAGGTGCTGGGAACTTCATCTGAGAGTTAGTTAAAATGCTACCTTCTCTGTTGGTGGCTTTTAAAATAGACAATTAACATCAAGTTTGCTAATTTAACATGTTTATTGTTTCCTATTTTTATCAGATTAATAATAATCATGAAGACTTTCAACATCAGGAGACTGAGGAGAGGAATGTACCCTGGACCAGGTGGTGTGGAGTATGAAGTGAAGACACAGGTGGAGGCTAGCGTGGGAAGGGTGGGTTAGGCAGCTCTCAGGCAAGGTGGGGTTAAGGATTAGAGCCAGCTCATTCTAGAGAATTTGAAGTCATCACATTGTGTTAGGATGAAGTGCCAGTAATTTTCCACCTGTCATTCTCATCTGGCCGTTTGCGTTGCAGCCATTTTTGGTGAGAATTTGTTCATGGTTGAACAAGGTGGGTGTCCTCCCAAAACGACATGCTGAAGTCCTAACTGCCAGTACCTAAGAATGTGCCTGATTTGAGACTAAGGTCTGTAGTGTCAGCAAGCCCAGGGCAGGTTCTCTGTTGACTCGGGCAGACAGATAAAGGCGTGTCCCAGAGCTCTCAGTGGACTTTCAGGCTTTAACGCTCTCTTAGGGAGCCAGGTGCATGGGCTCACCAGGCAAGGAGGCTGGGAGGCAAGGAGGCAGGCACAGCTGGGCAGGTGTCCCAACCCCCTATGAGTCTCTGTGCGTTCTTTCATGGGCTTGCCTCTCTGTGGTCACGCAGCTCGTCCTCCTGTGGCTGGCGCCTGTAGCCAATGTAGCTGTCCCTTACAGTCCCTCTCTCCTAGGCATGGGTGTGCATTCTTGTACATGCACACACATCCATATTCAGGAGTCCATATCAAGCATGCACACCCCACACCCAAGCACCCAAGTGCCTCCTGCATTAGCATAATTAAGGCTGCAGGTGATGGCCACAGAGACTAGTGGCATAAAAAGTCTGATCAGCTTCATTGACCCTACAGGACTTTAAAGAGGTACTTAAGTTAAGATGAGGTCATTCAGGTGGGACTTACCCCAGCAGGACTGAGGTCCATAGAAAGGGAAAATGCAGACACAGACACACACAGAGGGAGAGGATGTAAAGACACAAGGATGGTGTCATCTAAAGCTTAGGAGCACCTGAGGCTCCCAGAAGTAAGGAGAGGCATGGAGCAGATTCTATCTCATGATCCTGAAGAGGAACCAATTCTGTTGACACCTCGAGTTCAGACTTCTATCTAGTTCCAGAACGGTGACATAACAAATTCCTGTTGTTCAAGCCAAGTTTGCAGTGCTTACAGCAGCCTGAGCAAACCAATACAGACCTTTTAATGTGTACCTCCATTGTCTACCACCTTTCCAGGGTCACTTAAGTTGTTGCCAGTAACTACAACCAGGCACAAAGGACTCCAGGTACTCCCGTGACAGCAGGTACATTATTTCCTCCTTTAGATGTCAGTGTTGAGCACTTGCTAGTCCAGGCACTGTGGCAACAGGAGGGCCTGTGATTCACCGGGTCTCTTCCTCTCGGAACTTATAAACGAAAGGTGGGGAAAGACGGGATCACATGTGCACAGAGAAAATAGTGTATTTACATCAGTGATGCATCATAGAGGAAGGCAACCTGTGTGTGTTAGGGTGGGGGTGGAGGAGCTTAGGAAATGGTGGCCACGCCAGGCAATTCCCAGGCAGAAGAAGCACCTCTGTGAGTCCCTGGGGTCTCTACGAAAACAAGCCAGCCCGAGAGGGGACAGGGGCCCAGGGCAAGTCCTCCAGGGCCTGTAGGTCCTCTTAGAGATGCTGGATTTTATCCACATCTGAAAATCACGGGGCTTCAGTTTGAAGCATGGGCGTAACAGGAGCATATTTGCCTTTCAAAAATGATTTCTCAGTGGAATACTACTCAGCAATCAGAAATGAAAAACTAGACTCATTCATGGGAACATGGATGGATCTGGAGGGGATGATGCTTAGCGAAGCAAGTCAGAAGG
>JAGFMF010011724.1:285746-296514 GCA_019455555.1 Galemys pyrenaicus
GTGATGGTGCACTGGTGAGATGGTGATGGGGAATACATGGGGATTATAATTAATGGCAAGTATATGTAAATTTTAAAATATTTTAATAAAAAAATAAAACAAAACAAAACAAAAAAAATAAATGCAGATATAAATTAGGAAAGCAGAAGGATGGTAATTGACTTTAAAAAAAAATGATTTCTCAGGGCAGTGGGGAGAGGGATTGAAGTGAATGAGTGTGGATGAGCTAGGGGACAGATTTTTAAGATCTAGGGAGCTTCAACAATGTGTAAAATGGGTGGTGAAAAGGGCTGTTCAGCTCCTTGACAACAAGTCAAGGTGTTTTGCATTTACCAGGGACTGACTGTAGCAGGGCCAGTCACCGGGAGAGGAAATGACTCCTTGGATGGATGGGTCAGCAGGACCTGGCACAGCGCAGAGTTTCATGACTGGGAGGGGCTTTTGCTTAATTATTAGGCTTGTTTCCTGTTTCTGCCCTTCTTTCTCACATGGTGATCCTCATGGCCTCCTGCCTGGTAGTTATGACAATCTCCTAATTAACCACATACCCAAAGGCAAATGCTGTAACAAAGCACCACAAACCAGGTGGCTTAATGGAAACATGGTGTATTAACATTCTGGACCTAGAAGTCGACCTCAGTGACACAGGTGTTTCCTCATACCCACAGGTTCTCTCCAGTCCATCCCAAAGGGCAGCATGAGCTGGGTGGAGGAAGGATGGGAGACATTTCATAGGTGAATCTTGTCACCCCCCTCCCCCATACCTCTGGTCTGTACCCCAGTGCTTGTATGCATAAATAAAGAAATCTAAAAAAAAAAAAAAGATGTTACTCATGGGTTATTCTCTGGCTGGGGTTGAACGTCTTACTTTGTAACTATAGGGATTGTTTGAACTTTTCAAAGAGCATTTATATACAGTACTAGGTTTACAACAGAAACAAAGACACCAAGCAAACAAACAGTCCCATCCATCTGCAGTCTTTCCTGATTTCTGGCTAAACTCTTGTGGTTTTCTCATGACATTGAAAAATTTCAGCTATAACTACCACAACTAATGGGTCAGGCATGAAGCTCCGGAAGCCTCAGTTTCATTATCTATAAAACACAGATCATCAAGAGTTCTTATCTGATAGGTTGTTGAGATGAATCAACCAAGTAGTACTATTAGGTCAACATCGGATTGCATATAGGACGGTGGTTCCATAAAGCTATAGCATATAGCCTAAGTGTGTAGTAAACTCTGCCATCAAGGTAGGTGTGTAGGTGTACTCTATGATGTGATGTCTGTTGCTTAACGACACATTTCTTAGACCATCAGCTAGGCTTGTTTATATGTCAGGTACTTAGTACAGTGTCTGACACAATCAGAACTCAATAAAGTCTTGAGGCCATTACTAATTATTATAATGTACTCTAATTCCAGAACAACTGCTGACCTGTAACCTCATGTCAACAGAATCTATACCTGGTGTTGCATCTCGTGCTAAAAAATAGCCTAGAGTAGAAGTGGACATGAGACTTTAGAAGACACAGACTGAGGAACTAGCTTAGATTCCTGAGGAACTAGCCTGGATTCCCATCATACAACTCTGGCACCAACAGAACAGTAGGAAGTTCAAATTCTTGAGACTACTGGGGGTGATTCTTTGGTATACACTGCCTCTCTTTTATACCTCTTTTATACTGCTGGTACCAGTCCCTAATTACTCCAATGGATGCAAAAACAACAGTTGAAAAATCTATCCCTACTAAAAATCATAAATATGGAGACAGAAAGACACATCATAAATGCCAAAGCAAAAAGGCCTGAAAGTGGTGTAGACTCAGTAGACCTGGGGAGCATGATAGAAGGGGAATTCAGAGCAGTAGCTGTTCTGACAACATTGATGGAACACACACACACAGAATAAAGAAATATAAAACAGCTATAATTAGAAATAACAGAACAAAGAAACACTGCAGCTGATTAAAAAATACAACTGAGGGCATCAATAGCAGACAGAAGCAATGGAGAGAATTATCAAGGTCAAACACACAGTGTTGGAGAATGTAAGAATAGAACAACATATAGTAAAAAGAATAAAAATGAAAATGGTACAAGAACTCTGTGGAACAGTTTAAAAAGAAACACTATCAGTATCATGGGGAGACCAGGAGAAGAAAAGAGAACATCAGAGAAAACTTATTTAAAGAAATAGTTACTGAAAACTACCTCAGTCTGGGAAATGAACCATAAAGTATAACCCAAGAGGCCCAAGAGTTTCAAGCAAAATAATACCAGACAGACATACACCAAGATACATAATACCAAAAACTGTTGAGAATCAACAGCAAAGATAGAATATTTAAAATATCAAGAGAAGAAAAAGGTAACCTAAAAGGGTAACCAGTCAGGACGTCAGCAGACTTTTCAGCAGAAACATTACAAGCATGAAGCTACAGGAAGGAGATATTTAAAGTATTTAAAGAGCTCCAGTCCAGAATCTTTACCCAGAAGATTAACATTCAATATAGAAGGAAGAGTAAAGAATGTTACTGGAAAGTAAAAGTTAAAAGAACTTTTAACTTTTAACACTAAGCTACACATGAAAGAAATCCTAAACAGGTTATTATATAACAACAGGACAATAAATATCCGGGCAACAGATACCTGAAGCACTTAACATGGAGGGGAGGAAGAAAACATGAATACGGCCCTTCAGAATCAACCAGCTGTGAGACCCAGCCATCCTGTCACACAAACAACCTCAGCAAGACACTCAAGCAAAAAGTAACAGAAGTTACACATAAGATAGCAAAAATGAAACCAAAATAAAACATAATAAGAAGCCCTCAAAAATAAAAAAAGACAAAACAAAAAGCAAATAATAACAAAATGTTAATGAGTACCTATGTCTCAATAGTCACCTTAAATGTAAATGGCCAGAACTCACCAATCAAAAGATGTAGAGTGGCTACACGGATTTAAAAATAAAGATCACCTTCTGCTGTTTACAAGGGAATATCCTTATTGGCAAAGACAAGCACAGACTTAGAATTGAAGGCTGGAAAACAGTTATACAAGTGAATGGCGAACAACACAAAGCAGGACAAGCTATACTTATATCTGATAGCACCTTCAATTAAGAAAGGTAATAAAAGATATAGAAGGACACCACATTTGATTAGGTGTCTAATATAACAAGAACAAATAATACTCATAAATACATATGCCCCAAATGCCATCATTTGAGATGTATCAGACAATAACAGGACTTAAGAGAGATATTGGTAACACAAAATAACAGGGGATTTTAATACCCCATTTACAACAATAAGCAGGTTAACAATACAAAGCATAAATAAGTAAGCAACATAAGTCAATTGTCAATTAAACTACAAAGATTGAAATTATGCCTACTATCTGTTTCACCATAATGTCATAAAAATAGAAAGCTATAAGAAAAATAATAGGAAAAATGATGACTACATAGAGATTAAACAGCATATTGCTTACAGTAATTGGATAAAAGAGGAAATCAAAGCAGAAGATTTTAAAATACCTTGAGATGAACAAGAATGATGATACAAACTACCAGAATCTACGGGATACTTTAAAAGTGGTCATAGGGTAAAGATAATTGTAATACTGGCCCACATTGGAAAGCAAGAAAAACCCCAAACAACAATCTAATAGCACACCCAAAGCAACTTGGAAAAGGAAGAGCAAACAAGAACCAAAATTAGAAGGAAGGAAATAATAAAAATAAGAATGAAATAGAGACCAAAAAGGCTATATAAAACATCAGTGAAACTAAGAGCTGACTCTTGTGCTAATATAAACTTCTAGTTAGGTTAACAAGAAAGGAGGAGGGGGAGGGGCAGGGGGAGAGCAAGGGGAGAGGGAAAGTAGGAGGAAGAAGAAGGAGAATATTAATAAACAGAATCAAAATGAAAGAGGAGAAATCACAACAGATAGCACTTAATACAAAAGATCGTAAGGGGTTACTATGAACAAATACATGTCAATAAATTCAATAACTGCAGACATGGATAAATTTCTAGATTGACACAGTCTACCAAGACTAACCCAGGAAGAAACATGCATTGAACAAACCAATCATAAGCATGGAAGTTGAAATAATAAGAAATAAAATCTTCCCCCAAACAAAAGCCCAGGACCATATGCCTTTAAAATGGATCTTACCTAACTTTAAAAAAAAAATGCTAGAAGGAATGCTCCCTAATTCATCTTATAATGCCAACATTACCTTAATACAGAAACCTGGCAAGGACACCACAAAAGAAGAAAATTGTGAATCAATATCCTTGATGAACATCATGCAAAAATTTCCCTTTTTTTCCCCTGAACACAACAAATTGCTTTTCAGTATACAGCCACATCTCAGCATTTAGTGATTCTGAACAGAAAAATGGAAAAACACAGCAATTTGCCAGAAAGTCAAGTCTGCCAATTTCAGGGATCTGGCATGGACACGTAGGATTTCATTTTTTAAGTTTTATTTTTATTTATTTATGCATACAAGAGCTGGGGTACAGGCCAGAGTTGCGGGAGGTGAGAGGATTCACCAGACACAGAACGGGGAGCAGAACAGGCAGAGTGACTGAAACACACTGCTGAGGGGAGCAGCAGGCAGGACAGGAGAGGTCTGCTACCAGTTAACTCCCTGGCTGGGATTGAACTCATAGCTCTGAGACTTCAACATCAGTGCCACCAGGGAGGCCCCACAGAGTTCTTTCTTATTCCCTGCTGAGGCCCACGAGGAACAGCAGCACCACGATCAAAGTCTCTCCTGAATTCAAGGTTCTTTTTTGTCCCAGTTGTCAGATTCCAAAGTAGACTCAAACGGATTGCAAGGATGACCAAATGAGACTGTTTTAAAACATCTTCAAAGTTTGAAAATGAGAGCAATTACAGGAAAAGAAAACAATTCCTTCAGAGGCATCCTGTGTGCGCACGAAATGTCTTCTTATGGCTTGTCTCCATGTTCGGTCACCAAGGACTTCAAGGGCTGGCAGGTCAGAGTAATTCTGTGACTTCTTTCCCTTTAGTGAAACCTGAGCTAAAATTGCATCAGCTGATGGCAAGGCTGAGGACCCAATATTTATTTCCTAGGCTGGTGGACAGTAAATAAATGTGGTTCCAGAACTAAAGGCAAGAGGTCAGAGACTCTCTCGAGCCTTACCTGATGACTTCTGGCTATAGCAAGGAAGTGTCATGGAGGGTTCTGGGTGGTGATGGTGAAGAAAGGGACTTGAGGAGGAGAACAGGAGAAGCAGTACCCCTCAATAGAGGTGGACTAGAATATAGGGGAAGCCCCAAATTCCTCACCAATGGCCAGCTTCAGAGGGGGTTCCAATCTATGCTTCAGCCAAGGGCAATAGTGGAGAGTGGGGACAGGATGATGTCTTGGAAAAGAGGTTTTACTTAAGACTAGGAGAGGAAACCAGGGATTCCAATGAAGCACCCCACTCACCCAGCATTAGTCCGATAAGCTGTGACCTAAAACCTTTACATTAACCCTAATGAGCCACTCCAAGCTAGAGAACTATTAATGCAAAAAATTTCAACAAAATACTAGCAGATTGAATTCAACAGTACACCGCAAGTACTATACACTGTGATCTAGTGGGCTTTATCTCAAGGATGCAAGGAGGGTTTGAAATATGTACCTCAATCAATGTAATATCAAGAAAAGTAAATATCAATAGATGCAGAGAAAGCATTGATGACATTCAGTACCTATTTATGATAAGAGCTCTAAACAAAATGGGAATAGAAGGAATCTATTTCAATAATAAAGACCATATATACAAATCAACAGCCAATGAAATTATCAATGGTGAAAAACAGGAAGTTTTTTCCAGCACAACAAAAACAAAAAAAAAAAAAAACAAGGAAAAATCAGAAACACTTTACGTGTGGAGGGTGAGGGAGTGGGATGAGGGCAGAAAGAGCACAGGGGACTGAGGTGATGGTGCACTGGTGAAATGGTGGTGGGAAATGGGACCACAATTGATGTCAAATGTATATAAATAAAGGGAAAAAAACAGTAAAAAAAAAAAAAAAAGACCAGCATAAAACAAGGATGCCATGTTCACCACTTCTGTTTCATGTAGTGCTAGAGGCTTTGGCCAGAGCTATCAGATAAATACAGAAAGTAAAGGGAACCTAAGTATTAAAAGAAGAAGGGAAACTATCACCATTCACAGGTGATATGATATTATGTATAGAAGATCCTAAATTTACTATAAAACAATATGGTATTGGCACAAAAGTAGATACATGGATCAATGGAACAGTATCTAAAACCCAAAATAAGCCCAAATACATACTAGCAACTAATCTATGATAAAGCATCTATGACCATAAAATGGGGAAAGGACAAGTCTCTTTAACAAATGACAAAATTGAAAAACTACATATAAAAGAACATAATTGGATTCCTCAATAACCCTCTACACAAAAATAAACTCTAAATGGGTTAAAGATTTAGATATAAGGCCTGAAACCATAAAATATATAGAAGTAACATTGGTGATGTGTTCTATGATATTAACAACAAAGATATTTCCCCATGGCAAGGGAATTTAAAAAATATATGCAAGACAATTAAATAAGCAATCTATTGAATGGGAGTGACTATTTATATAATATATAACTGATAAGGAATTAAGATCTAAGATACATTTTAAAAAGCACACAATTCAACAACAACAAAAGAACCCCCAATTAATAAAAGGGCAGCAGACATGAACAAACAATTCACCTAAGAGGATATCCAGAATGCCAAAATACATATAAAAAGGGTTCACTGTCATCTATAGTAAGAGATACATAGATTAAGAGCACAATGAGTACCTCACACCCAGGAGAATGGCACGTGGTAAAGAGACCCCAACAGTGTTGGAGAGGATTTGGAGAAAAAGGAACCCCATGGCACTGTTGGGCATGCGGACTGGTGTAACCATTATGGAAAGCAATCAGAATTTACCTTAAAAAGCTAAAGATGAAATCACCCTATGACCCGACAATCCTACTCGTGGGCATAGATCCACAGACTATGAAACCATCAACAAAAAAACCCTTCTGTTTCACAGTGATCCGAGCAGCTTTCATTATTTATAACAGCTAGGACATGGAAATAGCCTTAATGTCCACTGGCAGATAATTGGGTCAAGAAGACCTGTATAATTAACACACCATGGAGTATCCATAAGATGAAAAGCAGCCATTTTCAACAAATGGGATTTTAGAGAATTATATGTAGCAAAGTAGGTAAAATACTGGATTTTACATAGTAGACAATCCTGTAACATAAAACACTTCCAAATGCTAGTACACACTAATAAGCATCCTGAGGGTTCTGAGTTTATGGGGGGGACAAGAGGGAGGGACAAGGGGACACACACACAAACTCCCCACCAGTTCACTGTAATTCCAAACAAACCTCCGAGGCAGTCGTTAAAAATACACTAAATGATAAGAACAAGGCTCAGAGAGGTCTAGTAACTTGCCTAAAGTCACACAGTTAGTAAAGGGCTTCCTGGGAAGTTAGATGGATGTTAATTACGCCTGAGTGAAAGTTGTGGTAAGTTTGCACACAGGGAAGGAGAGGCACCATCTGGGGAAAGGAATCGCAGATGGTGCCAAGGAAATCTGGGAGTAACCAAGTCAAGTGCAATCCAGGGAAGGAAGCCGGGATGCAGGCCTTCGCCCAGGGAGAAAAGAATCAAATCCACAGCACTGGGCTCCAGAAGAGGGGGGATTAGAAGATCATATGGTTTCTAGGAAAGGGGATGCAGATGAAAAGAACTGTGTGCTGTTTAGTCATCATTCCCTTTGGGGAGAGAGGCCTGTTCTGACCTTGAGTGCGCTATCCAGTGTAACCTACTTTTAATCTGAAGCCCTGAGTGCAAAGTCAAGTCTAAAGTAACACTGGACTCACATAATGTTCTCATCAAAAGAGGAATGGAAAAAAATAACAATAATAAAAAATTTAAAAATTAGCAGGCAACCATAAATCAGAGACATTCTACAAGGGAGGGAGAAGAAGAGCAACCAAAATAGGGGAGAGAAGAACGCAAGGGCGATGCTCTTCTAAGGTGATGGTTCATGGATGAATCTATGGTGGGAATTTTATGGGGAATACACCTAAAAGGAGTATGTACAAGCACACATTGTACAAAAATGAACAATGATGTAACATATATATAAATATAAATTAAAATTTTTTTTCTAAAAAGATTTATTTATTTATGCACACAAGAAATTTAGGCCAGAGTCATGGGAGATGCGAGCGTTCACCAGAGACAGAGCAGGGAGCAGAACAGGCAGATCCACTGAAACACACTGCTGAGGGGAGCAGCGGGGAGGCAGGAGAGGTCTGCTGCGCCATGTGGGTCCCCTCCCTGGCAGGGGATCGAACTCACGCTGCTGTGCAGCGGATGCTTCACAGTGCGGTGCTCAACCCCCTGCGCCACCAGGGAGGCCATAAAATTTCTTTTTAAGTTAAAAAAATAGAGATCAATGGACTTCCTGTGTCAGTTTGATGGAAGAAACTGTGTGCCATCTGTTTTGTGAATACACTAGACTCTCCTGGATTAAGCTGGGCGGACAGCATGGGCACACAACTTGCATTGTTTTGAGTGATTCTGGCTGCACATGGTGCCAGCAGTTGTCACAGGGACACTGGAAGAAAGGAATGAAAACTATGGTATTTGTTTTATGGTAAGGATGTGGTCGTGATACCGTCCACTTTATCATACCATTTATAATCCACAGGAGTCAAAGGAGACCGTCTGCCTGATCTCAAGAAAAGGAATCACTTCTCCAGAGAAGTTGATTTCTTTTTACTTTATGGGCAAATGTAACAACTGTGTATCCTCTTTGAACTGGCTGCTAGGGAGCTCAATTCTGAACTGTGGTCCTCTTCCCAGTGTGATGTTTGTACTAACCTTACTCCTATTTCCATCTGATTTTTCTAACTTAATTTTTTCCTACATGTACATTTCTATTGTATTTAACCAAGCCTATATTTAGGATATAATGAACACCATAATTTGTTCCAGGGATGAATTTTACTGTTACCTGGATGAAATGTTTCCCAAGTAGCTACTTTGATTATTGCTGATCAGCAGTTCCAGGAATCTTGCTATTAGGAGGTAGGCACCCTGGATAGTAGACAAGAGAATTCCAACTCAGGCCCTACATGGTCCCTAAACCCAAAGATCAGAAGCATCTTGTCTATCCCAGTTTCTTTTTCTGGGACTGGGGATTGTTTTACAGCTAGGACAAGACACATTGTCTAGATACACTTGTCTAGAGCAGACAAAACACACTGTTTCATTTATATGAGGTAAACCCATTTGCAGTGCTTTCCAGGGGAGGCAAGGGAAAGGAGCCGGCTGTGAGGAGAGACTGAGAGGGACTGAGACAGTTTATTGTGCGAAAACATTTCATTCTGGCAGTAGACGCTATTGACCCAGGGCAGGTCAGAGTAGGTCTCCAAGTCTTGGTTTCTCTATTTGTATAAGGGATGTAATAATATCACCTCCCTCCTTGTATGAACAAAATGAGATGATTCATATAAATACCTTAGCACGGGTGCTGCACCTATCGCCACCTCTGTGACGGCAAGCCTATAATCATTAATTATCCACACTCCAATTCTATGTGGGTATGATTAGTCACAGCCTAAGGAGTGGACTTGGGAAGAACTCCGCGCCCCTGTCACACCGCAATCTTCCACTAGAGGGCAGGCTGAGGCAGGGAGGAGTGAAGGAGCCAGGTCGGTCCACCTTTGAGAGCTGGAAAAGGTGGCAACAGCAAATAATGACAGGAAGAATTTATTGGACACTTGTGAGTCCCAGAGTTCTTCTCCCTTTACTGTTGAAGTCACTGTCCAGCTCAAGGTTTCTTGTGGTCTTAGCTTCTTTCCCTAACACTCAGCTCACAGTGACCCTAATCCCTCCTCCCGCTCCCAACACCTTGCTCTCCTCCCGCAGGCCCTTCGAGCTTTGAAGACTGGATCTCCTCCACCCTCAGATTTATCCCACTTCAACAACAACAACCCCCCTCCCCCCTGCCCCCGGTTTCTCCTTCAGGCAGAACAGCAACAAATAACATTCATCTTTGACTTCTGCAGAGTCTTAGACCCATGATCTCTTGATTTTCGGGGGTGATAATTCTGGCAGTGAACGCATCATCGCCCTGCCCCCACCCACGCCCTCCGGGGCGCAGCCGGTGTCTGGGGCACAAGCACCTCGGAGTTGGGCTGGGCTGGGCTGGGCACGGACTCTAGCGAGAACCTTCTGGCAAAGGGAGGGCTGATGGGGGAAAGGGGGGGTCCTCGGGGCAACTTCAGGGTCCTTCCCAATGAGAACTGTTAAAAATTACACTAGAGAACCGGGGTTGCGGCACGAGGCCGCATCTACTGGCTCTGGTTTCTCGCGGATTCAGACCTCCCGGGCCCCAGCAGCCGCCCAACCTTTTCCGCAGAGGAGCTCCGGTCTGCAAAACCCGAGTTAGCGCAGCGCTGTGCTTGCACCCAGGAGATTTTGATTTCCAGACTTCATCCGGCTCCAAGGAGAGGTGGGCCCCGAGCTTCCGAGGACCAGGCCCTCTACCTCCTCCCCCCTCCCCTCCCCCTCCCCTCTCCTCCTCCCTCCCCTCTCCTCCTCCCTCCCCTCCTCTCCTCCCTCTCTTCTCCCTCCTCCCTCCCCTCTCCTCCTCCCTCCCCTCCTCTCCTCCCTCTCTTCTCCCTCC
>JAGFMF010011724.1:298292-313719 GCA_019455555.1 Galemys pyrenaicus
CTCTGCAGAAATCTTCTTATCCTCAGCTCCACCCACTTAGGGCGGAACCAGGATTTTGGGAACTTCCCCTTTTCCTGGGACCACCCTGTTACAATCTCAGATGATCTCTTCCTGGATGCAAACATTTAAACGCTCAATTGGTTTTTATCTTTTAATAACAAGTTGTATAGGTTAGGGTTCAGTGCAGGAACTGTAGATTACTCTAGGTATATTAAACAGGAAGGGATTTTACAAAGGGTATCAAGAGCTTTGAAATCTTTAGGAGGACTGAAGGAACAGGTTCTCAGCTAAGCCTTATGGAATGGTAGCCAGAACAATCCAAATCTCCTACCTTTTCCTTGTCTATATATTTATCACTAATTTGTCACCAAACTATCCTTTAATAATTTTTCTTTTCCATTCCACCAGTTTTCTTTTCCATTCAAATGATGAGTAATCAGTTTCATCTTTTTCTTGGACATTTTCTTCTGTAGTCAGGTACAGGAATTTTTTCTATTCCCAAGATTTTAGCGCCAAACTCCTGTTTCTATCTGTCCTACTGACTCCTAGGTCTTCTGCATAGCTGTCTCCTGGGCTATTTCTCTAGTATGATCTTGGGATTCCATTTACCCTGTTCTTTGGAAAATCCCATTTCTTTTTCTTTATCCAACCTAACACATTCCAGTAACTCCTTGAGGAAAGGAGAAAGGGAGAAACTCTTTTTTGGGGGCGGGGGCCCTGGTTGTGCAAGAGGTTAAGTCTCAGCACTATGAAGCTATCTGCAGCCATTGCAGCATGAGTTTGATCCCAGCCAAGGAGGGGACCCACATGGCACAGCAGACCTCTCCTGTCTTGCCCTCTGCTTCCCTCAGCAGTGTACTTCAGTGGATCCACCTATTCTGCTCTCTACTCCGTCTCTGCTGATCCTCTCACCTCTGACCTGTACCCTAGTTTTTGACGCATAAATAAATTTTTTTTTAAAGGAGAGATTTTTTAAAAAAAGATTTATTTATTTATGCATCCAAGAGCTGGGGTACAGGCCAGAGTCATGGGAGGTGAGAGGATTCACCAGAGACAGTGGGGAGCAGAACAGGCAGATGGACTGAAATACACTGCTGAGGGGAGCAGCAGGCTGAGGAAGGAGAGGTCTGCTGTGCCATGTGGGTCAGCTCCCTGGCTGGGAATCGAACTCGCATTCTGCTGTGCTGCGGATGCTTCACAGTACGGTGCTCAACCCACTGCACCACCAGGGAGGCCCAAAAGGCGATCCATTTTTGAGACTTTATATTCTACAATATCATAATTTTTGAGACTTTCTAGTCTACAAATACCATAATTTTCTGGTGACAGTTCTTGGGTGACATTGTGGTGGTAATTTTATGGGGGTTACACTTGAGGGTAGAAATCAAGCATTGTACAAAAATAAACAGCAATGTAAAGAAATATATATTTTAAAAGCATCTTCACTTTACTGTACTACTTGATTAGGAATTTTACTGAAGAAAGAATTGTAAGATGTAAATTTTATATGTAAATTTTGAAAGCATTGCGGCATTATCTACTACCTTCCAATGTTGCTGTTGAAAATCCTACACCTTGGAAATTTTTAATCATCTTTATGTGATCATTTCTTTTCTTTTTAAATCTATTTATGCATATAAGAACTGGGGTACAGGCCAGAGGTGTGGGGGGGTGGGAGGATCCACCAGAGACAGAGTGGGGAAACGAACAGGCAGATTCACTGAAGTACACCGCTGAGGGGAGCAGTGGGCGAGGCAGGAGAGGTCTGCCGCACCATGTGGGTCAGCTCCCTGACTGGCAGCAGGGATCAAACTCGTGCTGCAGTGGCTGTGGTCTGCTTCATGGTGCTTTGCTTAACCCACTGCGCCTCCAGGGAGGCCCACCATTTCTTTTCTTTAAACAATTTTGGGATTTTCTCTTTGTCCCTAATATATTTAATATTGATCCAGACTTTGGATTAAATTCATTTTGTTAGACACTCAATGATGTCTCAATTTGGAATCTTATGTGTCTTGGTTCTGGAATTTTTCCTGTTCTTATTATTCATCATATTAGTCAAATCATTTTATTATTTCTATATCATTGCCACCTCTTTACTTTTGCTTCTTTTTAGGAGATATCATCAATTTTAAACTAACACTTTTTGTGGAGCTTTTTGCTTCTTTGAAATCATATTTTTAAGTAAAATGCTTCTTTTTAGTCCTCTGAATATTCATTTTTATAGCCTCTTGGTCTTTTTCCAACATTGTCACCTATTTTATGATAACAGTAGTTGCAGTGGGTTTTATTTTGGATTTTACTTTTCTAGTAAAAATTAAAAGATTTTAATTACCAACTGTTTTCATTTTGTCTTGTTTTTTAATTTTTCATTTATTTTTCCTACAATGTTTGCTTTCTTTTCTAGGTATAGTCCTAACAGAATTCCCACCTCCAATTCACCCTGTGCACTATCACCATAGTCTCTTGAGCTCTTCCCGTCCCTGCCTTGATCCCAGTCCCTCCCACTTCCCTGCAGAATGTCTCCGATTTCTAGTTGTCTGTTTATTGTTGTTGTGGTGGTGGTTTTGTTGTTGTTGATGTTATTATCTCTTCCCCTTGATCCCTTATATTCCTCTTATAAGTGAGACCATCCAATATTTTTCTTTTTCCTTCTGACTTATTTCACCGAGCATAATTCTTTCAAGCTCCATCCATGTTTCTGCAAATGGCTCTAATTTATCTTTTTTGATTGCTGAATAATATTCCATTGTGTATATATACCACATTTTATTGATTCAGTCATCTATTTTTGGGCATTTGGGTTGATTCCAATTTTTTAAAAAAATATTTATTTATGCATTTAAGAATGGAGGTACAGGCCAGAAGTGCAGAGGTGAGAGGATTCACCAGAGATAGATTGGGGAGCGGAACAGACAGATCTACTGAAATACACTGCTGAGGGGAGCAGCAGGGGAGACAGGAGAGGTCTGCTACGCCATGTGGGATCCAGTCCCTCCCTGGCTGGGATTGAACTCTTGCTGCAGTGGCTGCCGATAGCTTCATAGTGCTGAGACTTGACTCCCTGAGCCACCAGGGAGGCTCCCCAATTCTATTTTGAGAAGCAAAACTAATGCCATGCGGGCCTCCCTGGTGGCGCAGTGGGTTAAGCAACGCACTATGAAGCAGACAGCAGCCACTGCAGCACAAGTTCTATCCCTGCTGCCGGCCAGGGCTGGACCCACATGGCGCAGCAGACCTCTCCTGCTGTGCCCGCTGCTCCCCTCAGCAGTGTACTTCCATTGATCTGCCTGTTCTGCTCCCTGCTCTCTGTGGTGAATCCTCTCACCCCCCCACACCTCTGGCCTGTACCCCAGCTCTTGTGTGCATAAGTAAATAAATCTTTAAAAAAAAAAAAAAACTAATGCCATGCATGTTGGAACATAATTAACAAAGTTAACAAATCAAAGTAATTCTGCCACATAAGCTCACTTATTATGGATTGGCATTGTTTCAAATTGTGGCGCTTCTATTGGACTTTCAGTTCCTTCAGTCTTGACTGTGATGACAGGTTCAGGCCCCACCAGTTCCCATTTTCATGCAGGAACCACAGTGCCAGACCCTGCAGCTCCGCTCTTCACATACAGATGGAGCAAGTGTGCACGGCGTGTTGGCTGATTTCCATTTTCTTCACCACCTGCCGGAGGGAGGCACCAAAGAGGGCCCGGTATTTACCCCGATCCTGGCTGTCTTGGTGCCTTTGGCCGCGTCCTGCAAACTAGGTTCGCACCCAGAGAGGGCGGTGGGTTTTACTGCTTGGTTCTTCGCCTTGTCTTTAGACATTTCTTTAAAGCGCCTTCATTCTTGTATTTTCAATTCCCGTTTTTCATATCAGTGACTTGCATCAAATGGTCACTCTGCTGCTTATCAATAAATTGCCTCTCAACTGAGAACCCGCCCTCTCACCTGAACTGTGACATGGCGCTGTGAGCAGCTGTCGCAACTGCCACCAGATGAGGGACGGCCGAGGTCCCTGGGGTCTGATTTCACCCTCCCAGGCTGATGAATAAGCTGGATTGAGCCCCATCTGCGGGGGCTGGATGCTCCCATGTGGGTGAGGGGCTCCTGAGACCCTCTGGTCAAGATTGAAAAGAGGGCTGCACAGACCCCGTGAGGGCAGGCGGGAGGCAGCGATAATTGACTATCAGAAGAGCAGGGAGAGAGAACTGCAGGGAGCTCTTTCTGAGTGTGAGAAGCGCTCGGGGTTGCTAGGGCTTGGGGCTATATAGATTTTAGGTCTGAGAACAAAGGCATTAAAATTTAGTGGCTGAAAAAGCAAGGAACATGGACGTGGCCAAAGTCCACTTGTTCGTTCGAGGGCGGACCATTATTGCTCCCCTGGCGCCAGTCAGCGGCAGCGTGTGGTTGTGCGGGGCTCCTGACTCTCGTGGGGACTGTGCCGGGCCTGTATCTGCCGCTCCTGCTTGAACTGGCTGGGTCTCAGGCTCTGCAACTCCCTTCTGCAGTGGCCGGTACTCAAGAAACTGTAAAGAGACAGCTCAGGAATCTAGTAGCTGGGGGGAAATTAGTATTTAAAAAAGTATGGCTTGGGCCTGGTGATTCAGCAGGTTGAGCGCTGTGCCATGAAGCATCTGCAGCAACTGCAGCGTGAGTTCTATCCCCAGCCAGAGAGAAGACCCACATGGCGCAGCAGACCTCTCCTGCCTCTCTTGCCCACTGCTCCCCTCAGCAGTGTACTTCAATCAGTCTGCCTGTTGTGTTCCCCACTCTGTCACTGGTGGGTCCTCTCACTGCCCACACCTCTGGCCTGTATCCCAGTTTTTGCATGCATTAGTAAATAAATCTTTAAAAAAACAGCAATGACAAAAAACTATGATGGGTGCAAAGCCGTCAAATTTGTTTAACCTTTTGTTTAACTAGGCTAGCCTGTGGGACAGGTAGGTTGTGTCTCTGTTCCTGCACATCATCCGACCAGCACAAAATAAGCTTTGTCAGTAGGGGGCGCTGGAGGGACGTGGCAGGAGGAAGCGACTTTCCTCTACATTTAAATTTTTTTAAAAAAATAAGATTGATTTATTTATGCATACAAGAGCTGGGGTACAGGTCAGAGGTGTGGACGGTGCGGCGATCCATCAGAAACAGAGTGAGGAGCAGAACAGGCAGGTTGTCTGAAATACACTGCTGAGGGGAGCAGTTGGCAAGGCAGGAGAGGACTGTCGCACCATGTGGGTCTCCTCCCTGGCTGGAGGCAGGGATGGAACTCATGCTGCATGCCTGCGGTCTGCTTCACAGTGCGTTGCTTAACCCACTGTGCCACCAAGGAGACTCCCCTCTACTTTAATGAGCTGTAGTTTTTGATTCTTGTTCTAGCGGGTTGGATGGAGACATCCACTGGAGTCCCCTTCAGTCACATGCTGAAATGCCATCCCTGGGTGAGGTGGACCTGAAGTGGACACTGCATGAATCAGGCCTCCTAAGACATTTGTTCATTTACCATCCAGATCCCAATTTATCCACTTTTTAATTTAAATTATATAGTTTCCTATTTTCTCTTTTTACCTTATAGGTTCTTGCCTTAAAAAACAAAACAAAACAAAACAAAACCCAAAATCTTTACCACATGTTGGTGCGATTTCTAATTGAAACAGACATAAATGCTCAATCAACTACACTGGGCTGAAGACCCCACTGTGTGTGCGCAGCGTGGCTGTGGGGGCTCTGCTGTGTAACATAATCAGCTGGTGTCAGGTGGAAGTGGAAGCCATGAGACCTTTCCTTTTATTTCCTTCCGTTTTCTCTGACTTACTCTCCCCCCAGGTGGCACATGGCCCCAGCTTCTGTGTGTCGCTCACTGCACTGGGGTGGTGTGTTGCCACATGGAGACACCTCCAGGAACAAGACTTTAGAGGGTTTTGTTGTTGCTGCTGCTGTGGATCTCTAGTGATTGGAACCAAAGCAGAATCAAAATAAATAGGCTACTCTACATTACCTGCTATTGATGTTCTTAAAATACTTGAGTTTTTATATTGCTGTCCAAGCAAGACGTACAAAGGGGTTTATGGATGAATCTGACAGCAATCTTAGGAACACCAAAGGAGTCTCTTTTGCTCAATAACTTCCCTTTTCAAGGAAAAAAAAAACATTTATTGAGTTAATCTGAAGGGAAACAATATACAGAGTATAAGAAGTAAAAATAAACTCTAACCCCCTATCCACAGAGCTAAGCATTGTAGCATTTTGGTATTTTTCCTTCTCTCTATATATTTTTCAAGATTTATTTATGCATGCAAGAACTGGGGTGCAGGCCAGAGATGCAGGAGGTGAGAGGAGTCACCAGAAACAGAGTGGGGAGCAAAACAGGCAGATCCACTGAAGTACACTGCTGAGGGGAGCAGTGGGCGAGACAGGAGAGGTCTGCTGTGCCATGTAGGTCACCGCCTTGGCTGGGGATCAGACTCAGTGCTACAGTGTTTGCAGATAGCTTCATAGTGCTGAGACTTAACCCCTTGCACCACCAGAGGCCCGTCTTTCTATAATTTTCCCCCCAATGGGCAAATGCTTTTTCTCTTTAATTTTATGCTATGAATAATATCTTAATTTTAAAAGTTCTTCATAAAACAATTTTAAGTTGTTGCCTAGTATACCACATGTCATATACTCTTGTTGGATTTGTGACAGTTTCACAGTGTGCTGGTACCTCCCTGCGCTGGTACAACTTTATTAGCTTTAACAGGAAGGATTTTAAAAGGGGAATGAATGGTTTTGGTGACTAAATAAGATAGACACCCTATATTAAATGTCACATGAATTAAAACAATTGTCTTCAGACATTTTCTACAGCTACATTCTTCTATGTCAATTTTGTATACAGGAAATTAATCACATGCTTTTTGCAGGGTTCCCAGAAGAACTGTTGTTACTCTCTGAGGATTTATTAAGTATCCTGGGAGGTTTATCTATGTCTGTAGTGGGGCTGTGGTAGTACCTGCTCTGATCAAGTTTTTCAAAATAACAATTTTTTTCTGTGCTGTAAGCAACATGGTTAGGGACCAGGTCTGTCTCGCTGCCATAGTGGCCACTTTATGACATGGTTGGTTCATTGCCAGCTCGTGTGTTGGAGCAATCCCAAAAGGTTTGAAAGCTTGTCCTGGCTCTGTGTGTCTCCTCCCGCCCTCAGCACGCCTGTGCAGGGCTCTGCCTCCAGGGGGCAGCACCAGCCAAGGACCCTGGTTTCATGGGGCCCTGTAGACTGAGATTTGACCAGCTGAGCTCCTAAGAGGTAACTAATCTCAGCATCAGAGCACTTATAGCCTGAGGTTCCCTAACAGAGAATGTAAACAAGTATCTCTCGTATATGGTTCCTAACAGTAGCCCCGTAGAGATGGAAGATATTTGAGAGATGATTATATAAGTGACATGCAATTTTCTCCCTTCAAGATCTCTAAATTCTGTTCCTGGGTCAGACTTTTTTTTCTGTAAGACCTTCCTGGAATCTCTTCTGTGGAGTATGTCCTAATGCTCCATCTTTCTCTCTGTCTTGGTTTGCTCTTTGCACAAACAATAAATTGATTATTGAATTTGCTACAGAAAATTTGCTGTAGGCTTTCAGCCTTATATTATGGAGTAAAGTCATAGGAGAAGTTTATTTTACAATTTACTTCCAGGAAAAATTTTGCTTGCTTCTTCTCATGTGAACCACTGGCTTCTGTGTTTCTCCTTTTGCTCTGGTTGCCCCCAAAAGCTTAAAATGCCCCCAAAAGTACCTCAATATTATCATCCCTAAATTTAGGACTATTTCTATTCTCTTTGCCTAGGCGTGTATGTTTTAACATTTTTCATGTACATTTATTTATTATTACTTCATTAGTGTGTTTTTGTTATAAATCATTCCAAATAATCCATAGAAAGAGACAAAGTACAAATTGATTCTTTTTGTGTTAAAAAGTTGTCCTCTCCAACAAGCTCTCTGGAAGTCAGTCTAGCGCACACATACCGTGGTGTCCACCAGAGAGTTGTCCACACACAGCCAGCTGAGAGATAGGCCCAGGCAGTCGACACATTTCTGGACCAGTGCACATTCTTGGACCCTGCAACTTCTGACCACAGCTGATTGGCCCGGAGAAGGGCACCTAATCACTGTCTGCCAGTCAACAAGCTGGACAGTGACCAGCGATGTGACTTGACACTAAACATTGAGCTGAATTAATCCATATTTTTCTTTTTTCTTTTTTTATTTATGCATCTAAGAACTGGGGTATAGGCCAGAGGCTTGGGGGGTGAGAGGATTCATCAGAGACAGAGTGGGGAGCAGAACAGGCAGATGGACCGAAACACACGCTGAGGGGAGCAGCGAGCAAGGCAGGAGAGGTCTGCCTCGCCATGTGGGACCCCTCCCTGGCAGGGGATCTAACTCGTGCTGCTGTGCCATGGATGCTTCACAGTGTGGCACTCAGCCTGCTGCGCCACCAGGGAGGCCCACTAATCCATGTTTTTCTATTAGGAATCTGCACTAAGAAATCGATAGGTAAAGATGTGACCAGCGGTAGAAAGAAAATTTTGAAAGTGGGGTATTGTAGTAGATGAGAGCTTGGTTTTGGAATCAGATGAGCCTTATTTATTTCGTTTTTTCATTGTGGTTTTCTTTCTTAGATATATTTTATTTATTTATTTCTTACAATGTTTGCTTTCTCTTCTAGGTGTAGTCCCCATAGAATTTCCACCACCGAGTCACCCGAGCACTGTCACCACAGTCCCTTGTGCTCTTCGTGTCCTTGATCCCAATCCTTCCCTCTTCCCTGCAGAATGTCTCTGATTTGTAGTTGTCTGTTTATTTTTGTTTTGTTTTGTTGTGGGCTTTTTGTTGTTACTGATGTTATTTTTTCCCCTTGCTCCCCTATATTCCTCCTATAAGTGAGACCATCTGGCATTTTCCTTTATCCTTCTGACTTATTTCACTGAGCATACAGATGAGCCTAACTCAGATCTTGGTTTTATCACTTATTAAATATGTAACTCTGGATAATTTGAACTTTTTGTACTTAATTTTCTCTGGCAACTAAGAAAAGCATGACAAGATTAAAATAAAGTAACAGTGATTATTTGGGAGGTTTAGATTTGCAAATCTGGGAGCAGAAACTCAGTCCAAATTGTATCTTTGGGGATCTTTTTAAGGGGGTTTTAAAGGCAAAAGGTTGGGGGTAGGAGAAAAGAAGGGCAGAAGTGACCAAGAACTAGGATTAGTTATAGATTATATTTCTTGTAGTTCATTGGCTTTTTGGCAACTTGGCAATTTGGTTAAAATGGAGAGAAGGAAAAACTTTAAAAATTACCTTTGGGGCCTCCTTGGTGGTAGGGTTAAGTCTCAGCACTATCACTGCCATCGCCTGAGTTCAATCCAGGCCAGGCAGCTACCCACATGGCGCAGCAGACCTCTCCTGCCTGGTCCGCTGCTCCCCTCAGCAGTGTGTTTCAGTCATTCTCCCTGTTCTGCTCCTCACTCTGTCTCTGGTGAATCCTCTCACCCCCCACCACATAACTCTGGCCTATACCCTAGCTCTTCTATGCGTAAATAAATGAAAATTAATTTTTTAATTTTAATTTTCTCTGTTCATTTTTTTGGAGAAGGCTGTGTCCAGCTGGAAACTGGCAATGAGTTCTCATCTTCAGCAAGTAGTCATTTTCTCCTAAGTTAGAGGGTTAGTAGGATGGAGTGGATTTGAATGTCCCTGTTCACCCCTCAAGGGGGACTCATCATTGTTGTAAAGAGAATATTGTTGTAAAGAGTCAATGTGCTTTTTTTCTGTTACTGGAACTAGGTAATGGTGATGCTGCTGCTGCTGCTGGTAAATCAATATGCAGTGGAGATATTTCTGCTGCTGCTGCTGCTGATCAGGAGTGAAGCCGGAAGGCCCTTGATTTGGACTGAAGAAACAATGTCAGGAGGTTACAAAGCAGAGGAAGAAATTGTATAGTCAGTGACAACAGAAAACAGTGGTGGACGCAGAGAACAAAGAGGCAGCTCTGGTGGTGACATTCGAAGACTAAAACAAGATTAACAAAAGAGTGAAGTTAGAATTAAGTTTAGAATTAAAATTTTAGTAAAATTAGAAATCTAGAATATAGAACTTGCTATAGTAAATTCTAATTGTCCTGAGAGGGGAGAGGAAAACTGCAGGGAGTTGGGGAATCTCGATTTCAGTTGTTCTTTGGAAAAGGTGAGACTGGCTGACTGAGCACGCTAACTGGGTCATCAGGGAAACTATTTCAGACATTTCTAGGTTTTTCTGGAAACTGTGTGAGAACCCCCCTGGAGCATTCTTGAAGCTGCTTCTCTTTGAAACCCACCAGCGGCCTTCCACTGTCACTGCCAACCTTGGCCACCTTTGCAGCGTTTGTCTGCTCGGAAATTCTCACACATGCGGCAGAACCTTTCATGGACCCAGAAGGGGGATCTCCAGATTTCCTTCTTCTTTTCCCAGACTCTGAGTTGCTTTCTTTGACTCAACCAGACTTCAGGTTTCTAGATTTTTTCTTTCCTCATCCTGAGAATTCACCTTCTGTCCCTAGAGGTCTTCAGGAGACACTAGAGAGTCGTTATGCCGGAAGTAATGGGGGAATTCTTGTTGCCAGTGGGCGTAAAGTAAAGGGAATGAGGCTTCTTAGAATCCACGCATCTAGGGCCTCCCTGGTGGCGCAGTGGGTTAAGCAACGCACTATAAAGCAAACCGCAGCCACTGCAGCACGAGTTCGATCCTTGCCACCGGCCAGGGAGGGGCCCCACATGGCACGGCAGACCTCTCCTGCTGTGCCCGCTGCTCCCCTCAGCAGTGTACTTCCGTTGATCTGCCTGTTCTGCTCCCCGCTTTCTGTGGTGAATCCTCTCACACCCCCCCCCCTCTGGCCTGTACCCCAGCGCTTGCATGCATAAATAAATAAATCTTTAAAAAAAAAAAAAGAATCCACGCATCTGGCATCTGACGTGCGAAGCAAGAAGAGCTGCTGAAAAAAGACACAGCGCCACAAGGGCCGCACAGCAGAGGGCATCTTCCCTGAATCCTGTTCCCAAAACCAGCTTCTTAGATGTTTGGCTCAGTTTAAGTTTTTGTTTGTTTGTTTTAACAATCTATTTATTTATGGATATAAGAATTGGGGTACAGGGTAGAGGTGCAGGAGGTGAGAGGATCCACCAGAGACACAGTGGGGAGCATAACAGGCAAACAGACTGAAATACACTGCTGAGGGGAATAGCGAGTGAGAGAGGAGAGGTCTCTGCTGCACCATGTGGTCCCCTCCCTAGCCGGGGATCGAACTGGTGCTGCAGTGGCTTTGGACAGCCTTAGTGCTGTGCTTATCCCCTTCACCACTAGGGAGGCCCAGAGTTTAAGTTTTTTCTTCCAGAATAGTGCTACAGTTAGTGTCATCCTACACTTTCTTTAAATAATCATATGTCAAGCAGTTGCCATCATTTTATAGTAAATTCTGCTTGTCCTGAGAGCAGCATTTTTCAAGCTTAGAAAATTATTTCCAAATTTTTATTGAAAATCATAGCAAGATGGGTTGAATCCATGTATGGGAACTTATCAGAAACAAGCAAAGCAGATATGCCAACATCACATTTAAGCAAGAAATCAAAAGGGAAGTGAAAGCATAACTAGTAAATTAAAACTCAAAGTTGCTGCAGGAAACATTAGAGAAAATCAAATCAAACACTGAAAATATTTTTAAGGCAATTTCAACAGAGGTGGGAAAATCTTTTTTTTCTTTCCTCTTTTTCTTTATTTATGTATATTTGACATCAATTGTGGTCCCCATGGATTTCCCACCACCATTTCACCAGTGCACCATCACCTCAGTCCCTTGTGCTCTTTCTGCCCTCATCCCATTCCCTCCCCCTCCACACACACAAAGTGTTTCTGATTTGTCCTTATCTTTTTGTGTTTGTTATGTTGTGCTTTTGTTTTTTTTTTTTTAATTGTTATTATTTTTTCCCTCAGTCCCTTATTTGTTCCCTTATATTCCTTCTAGGAGTGAAACTATCCGGTATTTTTCTTTTGCTTTCTGACTTATTTTGCTGAGCATAATCCCTTCCAGATCCATCCATGTTCCCATGAATGAGTCTAGTTTATCTTTTTTGATTGCTGAATAGTATTCCATCGTGTATATGTACCACAGCTTCTTGATCCACTCATCTATTTTTGGGCATTTAGGTTGTTTCCAGGTCTTACCTATTGTAAAGAGTACTGCTATAAATATAGGGGTGCAGGTATTCTTTTGAATCAGTGTATTTGTGTCTTTTGGGTATATTCCTAGGAGTGGGATTCCTGGATCATGTAGGAGTTCCATTTTTAGTAGTTTGAGGAACTGCCATACTGCTTTCCATAATGGTTGGACCAGTTTGCATTCCCAGAAGTGGGAAAATCTTATCAAGATGATTTTTGAGCTGACACTGGACCACTCCACTGGCCCATCTCTGCCTTCGGGAGAGTGCTCCTGCAGAATCAGCAGTGAACTGGCTTTGAAGTTAATGCTTTTAAGCTGGTTCCCACTTTTTCTTTCTGTCATTTCCTAAAGTCCCAGTTCTTAAAATTCCTTTGAAGATTATCTCTTACAAGAAATAACATTCAGACCTTTCTGGTGGCCTAAGTGTTAAGTCTCAGCACTATCACCACTGTGGCCTGCGTTCGATCCCTGCCAGGGAGGTGACCCACATGGTGTAGCAGACCTCTCCTGCCTCGCCTACTGCTCCCCTCAGCAGTGTATTTCAGTGGACCAATCCGATTGTCCTCCCCACTCTGTCTCTAATGAATCCTCTCATCCCCCACACCTCTGGCCTACACTCCATTTCTTTTTATGCCAAAAAATAATAATATTAACAATATTTGAACTTTTTCATTGAATGTAACTGGACAAGAATTGCTTATTTAGAAATGAGTTTCCCACACTTGAGGGAGAGTCAGAAAGGACTAAGACTTGGTTGCTGACCTCTGAGAATTTGACAGCAGAGGAAGACACATCCTGCGTGTAGGTGGTAGGAGGGAAGACAGAGGCCAGAGGAGTGTGGGGAGCTGTGCAGAGGGGCAGGGGGCCTTGGGAAAAGCACCTAGTACTTCCCTTGGACACCAGGGACGTTGTGCTTGAAAACGTGTTCATTCTCTGTCATAAAGATCAATTGTTTTTACCACATGTAATTTGGAAAAACTGAAGGTAATAAAAAGTAAATCAGAGAGCATTAAGCAAACCCCAGGTCATAGTGATGATTAATTCTATTTGCAACTTGGCTAGGTTGCTGAAGCCCAGGTAGTTGGTCAAATATTTTACGCTAGTATGAAGTTCCTTTCTTTCTTTCTTTTTTTTTAAAAGATTTATTTATTTATTTATGCATACAAGAACTGGGGTACAGGCCAGATTTGCAGGGGGTGAGAATATCCACCAGATACAGAGAGGGGAACAGGACAGGCAGATCTACTGAAGTACACTGCTGAGGGCAGCAGTGGGTGAGACAGGAGAGGTCTGCTGCACCATGTGGGTCACCTCCTTGGCTGGGGATTGAACTCGCACTGCAGTGGCGCTTCATAGTGCAGTGCTTAACCCCCTGCATCATCAGGGGGTTGATTAACAAAGGGCTGATTAACATTTAAGTAAGTGGACTTCCAGGAAAGCAGATCGCCCTCAGCAATGCCAGTGGGTCTCATCATTTGACTAGGAAAAGACTGACCTCCTGCCAGAGGAAGAGAGAACTCTGCTTTTGGACAAACTGCAACACCCATTCCTGCTGTGCAAGCCGCCACCTTCCCCTGCACATTTTGGACTTGCCAGCATCTACAGCCGAGTGGCCAGTTCCTTATAACTGGTGCCTCTCTCTCACCTGCCTATCTAGTTGGATAGCTAGACAGCCACATGGTTATTAAGCTTTCTAAAGCCATGTCTGTATCTGTATCTGTATCTTCATCTCCTGCTAGTTTTGTTTCTCTGACGAACCCTGCCTAATACAAACATAATCCATGTTTTACCTTCTCCTAGCCTTTACGGCTAGGTTTTGAGGTTTTCTTTGCAAGGGGAGGGCCGTATATTATTGTTGTCAATTCATGTATAATTGTGTATTCCTTTTAAATGTCTAATTATGTTGCGATCATCTTTTTTTTATTAAATCCGCATTTTAATAAGTGTCACTTAATTGGTTTCAAGATGGTAAATGACGTATTCTTCATGATTGATAGTGTCTCCTGTTAAGCGTTTATTTTGCTTTCAGTATTTTGTTAAGATAATAAATTGTAATGAACATTTTTTATTTATAAGGCTTTCCCCTCAATTGAGAATTGGACAGAGTCCCAGAAATGAGATCACTGCGTCTACGGAGAGCCGCAGCATCCCGCACACGCTGGGCCTGTGACTGCATCAGGACCTCCCTGGAGGAGGCAGCAGCCAGTGGGAGGATGGAGAGTGGCTGCAGGCTCCTCCCGGCTTCTCCCTGATGCCTCTAGCAGCAGCTTAATAAGATTTTACTAGCGTTTGGGATAAAAGAAGAAAATGACAGCAGGAGAACTGGGAACTAGACGTGGCTGCTTTCAGGTTTCAGCCCAAGCCCCTCCCTCCCCGGGACACCTGCCGGCTGCTCCTGTGCCCCTCCAGCTTGCTGGGCCAGGGCAGCCGCCCTTCCGCAACAGGGAACCCCTTGTGTGCATCCCCGACCCAAAGCACAGACCCAGACTCTTCTCGTCTGGTCCGAGAAGGCGTTTCCCTCAGTCCGGATTATGGCCCATCTGCCGGGATCTGCCTTCTTTTGATGATTCAAAATGGAAACCAGCCACCCTCCGAAGGAGAAGCGTCCAGCCTCACGTGACGTGACCACATGTGCGGGCCTCCAGCAGTGCTGGCCGTGGAAGTATAATGCGAGGTATGTGTACGAGGAAGTTTCCAGTAAGATTAAAAAGATAGATTTCCGGGAGGTAAAATTAATTTTAATATTTTCATTTATCCCAGTCTATCCAAAGTAATATAACTTCAAGGTATAATACACATAAAATCTTACATTAAAAAAATCTTACTAGTGATTTTTTTTGGCACTGCCTGTGCACTCTGTCGTGTAGTGTACGCTCAGAGCCCGTTTTAAAAAAATTTTTATTATTATTTTTTTTTATTTACATATATTTGACATCAGGTGTAATCCCCATGTATTCCCATCACCATATCCCCAGTGCACCATCACCTCAGTCCCCCATGCTCCTGTCTGCCCTCACCCTCACCCTCCCCCTTCCCCATCAAGTGTCCCCAATTTGTCCTTGTCTTTTCATTTTTGGTTTTGTGTCTTTATTGTTATTATTATTAGTATTAGTATTGTTCTTATTCCTTTCCTTGATCCTTATTTGGTTCCCTTATGTTCCTCCTAGGGGAGGAACCACCTGGTATTTTTCTTTTGCCTTCTGACTTACTT
>JAGFMF010011724.1:313819-326481 GCA_019455555.1 Galemys pyrenaicus
TTTTTGTGTCTTTTGGGTATATTCCTAGGAGTGGGGTTGCTGGATCCTATGGAAGTTCCATTCTTAGTAGACTGAGGAACCGCCATACTGCTTTCCATAGTGGTTGGACCAGCTTGCATTCCCCCCAGCAGTGTATCAGAGCCCACTTGAATCTGGACTAACTCCACTTCAAGTGCTCATCACCACCTGCGGCCAGTGGCCGGCTGGGACAGGAGACTGCGTCCTTCGGTGCGGAGCTCTGGGAACACGTGCTTGTCGTGGCTCAGACCTTTCTCAAGAACCGGCTATTGAGTCTTGAATGATGGGCTTTGCTGGACATCTACGACTGTGCTCTGAGGAGCCGCCTTGGCTCAGGTCACACGCAGCCTGAGACCTGCGCATATGCCAGTCATGTCTGGCCTCTGATTCCAGGCCCAGGCCTGCTGGCTCCTGATGGTCCTCTCTCCCCCTCCTCTTCTTTCTCCTCTGCTTGCTCCCCTCTCCTCCTTCCCCCTCGGCAAATGGCAGGTGTTTAAAGCCGACTTCAGGAGTTCCATGTTCCCCCATGTTTCCATTGTTTCTCCTGGGACTCTTTTTAATTAATTAACTAATTAATTAATATATATTTGACATCAGTTGTAGTCCCCACGGAGTTCCCACCACCATTTCACCCGTGCACCATCACCTCAGTCTCTTGTGCTCTTTCTGCCTCATCCCAGTCCCTCTCCCTCCCACCTCTGTGCCTCTGATTTGTCTTTGTCTTTTTGTTGTGGTTTTTTTTTTTCTGTTTTTTGATTGTTATTATTCTTTTCCTTGAGCCCTTTTTTTGTTCCTTTATGTTCCTCCTAAAAGTGAAACCGTCTGATATGCAGTGCTGGAGTCACTGCTGGAGAGCCCTGCTGCTCGGGAGGCCTTCTCCCTCACCATTTCCTCAAGCGCCTGGAATGCAGCAGCAGCTTCAGCTTCTCTCTGCCGGGCCTGTCACACCTGTCGCTGACATGTGGGGCAAGAAGAGCTCAGCCCAGCCCTGCCCTTCCTCGTGTGGCCCAGACTGGTCCACTGGAAGCACTTAGTGGCTTTCACCCTGGAAAACTCAGGGAACAAAGTCCTAGACCAACCTCCTGTCCTGCACCCTCACCTGAGGCAGGTAACCAGCCCGTCTCCTACGACGGTGCTTGCCGGACCAGGCGAGGAGCCCGGGAGCAAGAAGCTCTATGCCACGCAGTTGAAAAAAGATGTTATTCTGGATTAGATTTATAGATACACAACAGTAATTATTAACACCTGAAGTAACAAGAAAAACGGCACTTTTCTTGATCCAGGGACAGGAAAGGAACACTGGCTGCCACCAACACTGCTTTGTCCTTTTGACCGTCCTGGCCTACGGTCTGAAGGACTGTGTGACGAGAAAGGCAGCGATTTCCTGAGGTAGCGGTGACGTACGGGAGCAGACGATCACAGCCCCACTTCGTATGTGGATAAACTGAAGCTGAGAGGGATGACGCTCTCTAGGAAGGGGGAGAACCAGGTCAGACCCACATCTTCTGACTCTCTTCTGGTGTCTGTCCCCCTGGTCATGGTGACTCACAGAATGTTAGCACGGCGGAGATGGCAGCGCCTTCTGTCGCTTCAACAGAAGCCCCGAAGGCGGGACACCTCTCGCCGCTGTATGCTCAGTGCTGACGTCTACGCCTGTCCCAGCGCCGCCGACTAAAAGAATGAATGAATGAATGAATGGGGCAGTGACGAAACAGTGTTGCTGCTTCTCAGTGAGGAAACAACATTCCAGGAATAGTAACGGACAAATGTCACGCAGCGGATTTTACAAATTGCAAAACAGAATTATTTCACATTTAGTGTTTCTCGAAGGGGGATACAAATTACAGCCAGTGGCATGTCACCACTTCATTGACTAGTTTTCTTCGTTAGTGGTACGTAAATAATGCTGTGTTTTCCAGCAAACAACACTTTAGATTCCATGAGAAATGGTAACTGCGGGCCTCCCTGGTCACTCAGTGAGTTGACTGCCGCACTGCGAGGCATCCGTAACACTGCAGCGCGAGTTCGATCCCCAGCCAGGGAGGTGACCCACATGGTGCAGCAGACCTCTCCTTTCTCACCCACTGCTCCCCTCAGCAGTGTATTTCAGTAGATCTGTCTGTTCTTCACCCCGCTTTGTCTCTGGTGACTCCTCTCACCTCCCTTGACTCTGGCCTGTATCCTAGCTCTCCTATGCATAAATAAATAAACCTTTTAAAAAAAATGGTTACTGCTTGTGGGCATATGCTGTGTGTCTCAGTGAGCAGCGAGGATCTGGGGTGTGACACTGAGAGCTGTATGCAAGCCAACTTCCGGGGTGCTGGGGAGTAAGCACCCCCATGCTCAGAGGCTTTCATCTCTCTTCTGCACTGCCGCTGGAGCCACAGCGAGATACTCGCTCATCAGGAGGACGCAGGCCGCGGGGGAGCCCCTCCTGACAGGCTCATTTCTCACCACGGATACTGTTCCCATAGCTGCTTTGACAGTGTGGCTGTCATTCCATCCCCCCTCATTATCTTTTTTCCCAAGCTCCATGCCTATTCTACTACATCTTCATATCAACAGCTTTACCATATCTGAATTTCTCTAGTGGCCAACTTTTGCCAACTGTGACATTGATGGTATTTGACTTCACTTGTGACTTCTGCTTTTTTTTTATTCTATTTTTTCCCTTTAATTTATATATATTTGACATCAGTTGTAATCCCCATCACCATATCCCCAGTGCACCATCACCTCAGTCCCCTGTGCTCCCGTCTGCCCTCAACCCTCCCACTCCCCCCTCCCCAACAAGTGTCCCCAATTTGTCTTTGTCTTTTCATTTTTGGTTTTTGTGTCATTATTATTATTACTCCTTTCCTTGACCCTTATTTGGTTTCCTTATATTCCTCCTAGGGGAGGAACCATCTGGTATTTTTCTTTTGCCTTCTGACTTACTTCGCTGAGCATCATCCCTTCCAGTTCCATCCATGTTCCTATGAATGTGACTTCTGCTTTTAAAAATACTTGCAACCGCTGTGATACAGGATCCAGCACTGTGTGACACCAGCTCCACCCGCAGAAGAAGGAGCAGGTAGCCAAACACAATCAGTGATGCTAGTCGAAGGGACAAAGAGAGGGGCTGCCCAGGTCTCAGTGCAAGAGAAAAGGGCTGCCCACGGTGCATCCAGAGCTCACCTTCTTGCTGTCCTGTATGGTCACACTGTGGATGGCGAATGTCACCGCTGAAAGCGCCATGAATTTTTTTTAAGGTTCCCAAAAAGGCTGGAGAGCACTGAGGAATCTCATCACATTGGCATCTGTGTGGCTGTAACCAGCATTAGCTCCCACCAGCACCCTGAAGCCTGGTCTGGTTGCATGTTCTTCACAGCGTCCCAGGGCCACGCACAGCACCAGCATACGTGTCCTCAGTAAAGACCTGACGGACAGTGGCGTGAAGCATCATACAGCACCTCTCCTGTGTGGACAGCACAGAAGCTGAAAAACCCTCCCGAGTGGACAAAATGACAAATATCTCAAAGGTGCTTTAATTCAAGGCTATTGCCTCAAAAACTCTGGGTGGAGTCCTGAGTTAAAAATGGAGTGACTGCTTGTGTTTGGTCTTCAAATTCTTTCAAGGGTGGGGCCTGAGATACTGCAAACATTTAAAAATCTGAATGCAGCTGTCAAGGCAAATAAATGCCACAAGTGTCAAAACTGATGACGTATTTCCTACTGCCCACAGCACTTGCAGACGCGGTTTTACATGTGTGTCTGTGGTTTGAGTCTGTGCGCCTGTAAGCCCCTTTCAGACTGGGAATCCCCGGGAGTGGGGCCTGGCTCTGGCTTCTCTTGCTTGGCTTAAAACCCAAAAGATTAAAGTCGAGGACCTGTTGTTACAAACCTACAGAGAAAAAGCCTGATGGCCTCCCTGGAGGTGCAGGGGTTAAAGTCTCAGTGCTATCAAGTTATCACCAGTTGCTGACAGGGGGCCAACCCACATGGCCAGAGCAGACCTCTCCTGCCTCGCCTGCTGCTTCTCTCAGGAATGTATTTCAGTAGATCTAGACAGATCTACTACTAGGGAATCTAGACAGATTCCCTACTCTGTGTCTGGTGAATCTTTCACCCCCTGTACCTCTGGGCCTATACCCCAGTTCTTGTATGCATAAATTAAAAAAATCTTAAAAGGAACCCCAAAACTGAAGGATGGAGGTTTCCACACCTATGAAGGATTTTTCTGAGCAGTTGATTATCACAGATTTAACTGCATTGAAATAAGAAGTGAATGATCCTAGAACCAGAAGACATTGGGCTTAGCCCTGCTTAAGCTCACTTTGCCACTCACCAGTCATGTGATCTGGGGGCATTTCGCTTCTCTGAGCATCATCTCCATTTGTAAGACGGGATGGTGGTTCGACCTCACAGAACTGAAGTGAGGATAAAAATGACCATGTCTGTGACAGCAGCACGAAGGGCCTGTCATTATGTCACGAGTCTCAGGCTAGTCATCCCCTCCCTTGGGAAGCTTTATGGGTCTTCATAGGTGGGGAGCTCCCTCCCTTGGGTCCCACCCCTCTCATGCCTCCACTCGCACTTAGTGACCCTGTGATCATTGGTTTCTCGTCCTGGAGGGCGAGGTCTGTGTCCACATCTGTATTCTGCTGCCCTTGCTCCCCAAAGAAATCCCAGCACATACTGCACCCTCAATAAAGGGATTTTCATTTCTGTGTGTTTCCAAAAAAGACCGAAGAACTAGCATCAAAAGTAAGGGGGGGAGGGTTGAGGGAAGATGGGAGCACAAGGGACTGAGGTGATGGTGCACTGGTGAGATGGTGATGGGGAATCCATGGGGATTACAATTGATGGCAAGTATATGTAAATTTTTTTAAAAAATTTATATTAATAAAAAAAACCCGAAAAAAAAGTAAGCATGCATTCACTCCTTTTTCTAAAATACATTTTATCTAACCTAAGACGACAGTGGCTCCAAGATGCACTGTTGCGTCTACCCCACTAAGAAGCGCAAAGGGCTGTCAGCTAAACTGACCTGCCATAGTGGTCAGACACGCCTCCAGTTTATTTTCCTTCCGCTAAGACAGCAGAAGGGATGGTTTATTGCACACGTTGACCGCTGTGGTTACGCTCAGCCACAACTGAGAGAACTAGACCAGATATCACGGGTCCAGGCAAAGGGCCACAGGGACTGTTTTGGTGCCATCCAGGTGGGTCTCTGGAGGGTGGTTGAGGCCTTCAGTGGGGAGGGATGTTTGAGACCCAGCGAGACAAGTTCTAAACAGTAGCTACAGGCCACCAGTTTGTGCCAGTGTCGCTGGCCTCCGTCTTCCTTATTTCTGCACCTGTGGCTCCCGTGTGCCCAGCTCCCAGTCCACGGGGACCTTTTGCACAATCCCAGGATCTTTGGTGAGCAGCAAAAAGGATTGAGATCAAATACCTTCCAGTCTGAAGAAGAGGAAATTAATTTTAATTGAAAGGAAATCAAAAAGTTTGCTATTTCTTGCATGCCAATGTTTCTAGGCTGGGAGTCATGTGAGCTATGCTACTTAGAGATTTCATGGTCTCTGCAATGGCTCGGCGTTATCCTTCACAAGCATCACACACACGCCCTCAGCTAGAACTTGCAGCTATAGCTATTCCACTGCTATTGCACAAACCCAGTAGGTGCCAAAATCTCAAAGGTGCTGCCCCATTAAAGGTCAGGATGACTCCAGAATTCCTTCTGCTTGCCAATCCCTTTAGTGAATGTCCAGCCAAAACTCCAGCCTGAAATGCAGGAGCTAGAACTTGCAGCTATAGCTATTCCACTGCTATTGCACAAACCCAGTAGGTGCCAAAATCTCAAAGGTGCTGCCCCATTAAAGGTCAGGATGACTCCAGAATTCCTTCTGCTTGCCAATCCCTTTAGTGAATGTCCAGCCAAAACTCCAGCCTGAAATGCAGGAGAGTTTTACACAGATTCTTCTTGATTGTGTGTTAGCTAAGAGACTCTTTTCTGAAACTCTTCTGCCTGGTAATAAACTTGATATTCTTGCTGTATCAGTATTTCAGATCTTGAATTGTCATCTGTTGCCTCCATGGGAAGTCATCCTGTTACAGGGCAGGGAGAGGAGCACCCAGAACCCCCAAGCCTGCCCTCTCTGAATGGGTTCTGCCATCCGCCGCATTAAGACAAACACATAAGACCTTTAATGGAAAGGAACTTTAATACAACTAGGGTACAATGCAGAAAGGACAAAGAACATAGTTACTAAGTTAAGCATCCAAAGTTACCCATCTCCTTGAGGGTAAAAGTCCAGCCAAATAGGATTGGCCCAAAGCAAGGCCCAAAAACCTACCATACATCTAAAGGAACTTTCAGTAGAGACCCATAAATAAGGGTCAGAAAGAGTCAGACAAATTTGGGAGGAAAAGAGCAAAATCAAAATCAAGATGACAGCTGCCATTGTTAACCTCCCCACGGGTCTTTCACCCACATGTGTTCCAACCAGTCCAAGACCAAGAAGCAAGCGCAGTTTATTCACATGTCCCTCTGCTCCACGTGCCTCCTCCAGGTCTCCTTGCTGTTCTCCATCTTCCTTTCTTCCTTCTCTCTTCTCTGCAGAAATCTTCTTTTTCTCCTCAGCTCCACCCACTTAGGGCGGAACCAGGATTTTGGAACTTCCCCCTTTCCTGGGATGACCCTGTTACAATCCTATTCCAATTCTTCCACTGCCCCCATTCATCAACCACATGTTCTTAAACTCCTAGCATTTGAAAGGACCTACTGAGACTCCCCCCTGTGGTGCACGGGGTTGAGCACTGCACTGTGGGGCTTCTGCAGCCACTGCAGTGCAGGTTTGGTCCCTGGCTAGGGAGGGGACTCACATGGCACGGCAGACCTCTCCCGCATCTCCCGCTGCTCCCCTCAGCAGTTTTTCAGTCGACTGCCAGTTCTGCTCCCCACTCTGTTTCTGGTAAATCTTCTCACCCCTATCGCCTCTGGCCTGTACCCCAGCTCTTACATGCACAAATAAATAAAATCTTAAAAAAAAAAAAAGGACCTACTACTATAGCGTTTCCCCAGGTGAGGGTTGTGGGTACATACTTGGTAATCATGTCCATTTGGTATATTAACAGCCTATCACTTAGGCTCCTATGTGGCTAGAAATACAGGAGGCTGTAGCACACCACGCCGCTGGGGTGCAGAAGGTCCAGGAGCGGCTCCTGGGTGCAGTAATGCTATTGAGGACCAGGTCAGCTGTGGGCAGCTCCATAAAGGAAATAAATATGGTGATTTATAGAGATTAAGTTAGTCTCCTCTGCTCCCCTCTCAGCCTGAAGGCCTTCACCTTCCTGTGGTCTCCTGTGGTCTTAGCACAGCTTGCTGAGACTGGCACCTCGGGTTCCCATACCGGCATTCCAGGTGGGAAGAAGTGCAACAAGGAAGGGAGAAAGCGCTTTCTGCTGGTGGGACTCTGTCTTTTCATTTCAGAAGGGACATTCCCTGGAGCCGTCTGTCCCAGCTCGTTGGCCAGAACTGTGTCTCATCACCACTGACTGCAGAGAGACCCCGAAATTGGATTTTCCCTCTGAGCACATTGCCACACAGTCTTGGGTCCTCCAAGCATGAAAGAAGAAGAGAGTAGTTTTTGGGTAGCAACTGGCTGTTTCTTTAGATGATAACCTTTATTTTTTTTAAAGATTTATTTATTTATGCATATGAGAGCTGGGGTACAAGGCCAGAATTGAAGGAGGCGAGAGGATCCACCAGAGACAGAGTGGGGAGCAGAACAGGCAGATCCACTGAAACACTGCTGAGGGGAGCAGGGGGTGAGGCAGGAGAGGTCTGCCATACCATGTGTGTTCCCTCCCCAGCAGGCGGCAGGGATCGAACTCGTGCTGCATTGGCTGCGGTTTGCTTCATAGTGCATTTCCCAACCCACTGCGCCACCTGGGAGGGCCCTAGATAATAGCCTTTAATATCCTCACAACATAAGCATTTTCTGGATCCCGTGGACATTATCCTGTACAATTTTTATAGGCAAGGAAGAGTAGAACAAGGACTGTGTTAAAACTTAAATGGTGCTTTTGTCCAGTGAAGTCCAGATACTCTCACAGCTTTAAGTGACGCTGTTGGGACAGTCTGTACAGGGAACATGCATGAAAGAACAGAGACATAGCGAGGCAGAGGGGATCTGCGAGCTGCCTGCGAGGTTAGTTCTACATTAATGTTGGGAGCCAAAAATTCCTCAGCAAAGTGATCTCACTTAAATTACTGCTGTCATTTCCAAATTTATTGGAACAGAGAGCTATCCTCATAAGGGTTTTATATTTCATTTTCTGGCTTATATGTATTTAGTTAATATAATATTACGAAATGTCTACTGTGGGAATTTGCAAAAATCTTTTTGTCTGTTAAGAGACTTTAACATTTAATTTTGAGAAATGCCGGCATTTCTCAAATAAATAATTAATTAATATAATCAAATATTAATTACTATTCTATTCGATTAATAATTAATATATTAAAATATTTAATTAATAATTAATATATTATTTATTAAATACATATTAATGAACTTAATGCTTATTCAATCTCATTCATTTTTAGGATTAGAAAAGCAGCCCTGAGAAGGGAAGGGCCTTGTTCCAAGAGGACTGAGCTGGCTGGTGATGAGTCACTGAGTCTTGACAGCTTCTCCGTGTCCAGAGCCCCGAGAGCCACGCACACCCTGGTCGTGTGGTGACCAATGAACAACACAGTTGGCCTCGAGCTCTGTCCTGTCAACACTCTGAGACCGACTCCGCTTGTAGTCATGCAGCTGAGCTGAGAGTAAGTGCAAACTTAAACTGGGGTTAGTATATATTTTTCAGATTTATTTTTATTTATTTATGCGTACGAGAACTGCAGGCCAGAGGTGCAGGAGGTTAGAGGATTCACGAGAGACCAAGTGGGGAGCAGAACAGGCCAGATAACGGAAACACACTGCTGAGGGGAGCAGTGGGAAAGGCAGGAGAGGGCTGCTGCGCCATGTGGGTCCCCTGCCTGGCTGGGATCGAACTCGTGCTGCAGTGACTGGTGATAGCTTTATAATGCTAAGACTAACTCCTGCACTACAGGGAGGCCCCTGGATGCTAATATTTTTAATCTAGTATTTTGTGTTTCTGATCCTATGCTTTGTACTGTAATTCTACTATTAAACGATGGTGGTCCTGCAAAAAATGACGAGGTCAGCAGCCAGTAATTAACTATGTGCAAGTGTCTTGATGCATTTTGCTTCTCTGCTGAGCTCTTCAAGGAAACATTCTTTTCAGTACTCTGGTCTTAGTCATCCTCAGCATCACCCTTGCATGTCTTTTTCATGCGAGAGATCCATCCTTCTCTTACTCACAGAGGCAGAAGTCTCCCCTCAGTGAGCGCTCACACGCAGACCTTGTGCCCTCGCTTCACGCCGTGACTCAGTGTTGACTGTGGCGGCCTCTCCCCACAGTGGGCGCTCAATAAATTCTTGTTGGGTGACTAGGTGACTCCTTCCATAGACGTAACCCTGGAGGGGTGGGTTTGGGGAGGACTTAGGCAAAGTCTGTGGCGATATCAGAAAATCTAATCCTTCAGGTAGACAGACTGAGGTGGACAGACAGGAGGGCATAGAGCATTTGACCTGCCCTAGGCACTTAATGACCACTTTGTTAAGTGGATGAGTTTAATATGTGACCTAATCAGAAAAAGATAAACATTGACTCCTTTTCTTTGATTGAACTATTGATATCTCTACTGAGTCGTGTGTTCCTCTCCCAAGTAGTGTTCCTCACGGAACCTCGTAAGTAGGTGAAGGCAGTTTCCTGAGGGAGAAGCCTGGGACACTCATTCTTGTGAGCGTCTCTGACATCCCATTCTGGGGCACCTACCTCCTCACCCAGTGGCCCAGGGCTCCAGATTAGGGGAGGGAATGGAAGTCTGGGGCACACCTCCCACTCCAGCACCCTAGGGACTGTACGGAGTCTGGTTTGCTGTGACCTTCTTCATGATGCCCCCCTAGCCCTGGCTTGGGGATGACAAATAGCCTTGGTGGTGAACTCATGGAGGCAGGAAAAAGCTTTTCTTTTCTTTCTTTCTTTTTTTAAGATTTATTTATTTATGATGCCTGGGGTGCAGGCCAGAGGTATGAGGGGTGAGAGGAGTCATCAGAGATGAGTGGAAAACAGAATAGGCAGATTGGCTGAAATACACTGCCAAGGGGAGCAGCAGGCAAGACAGGAGAGGTCTTGCTGCACCATGCGGGTCCCCTCCCTGGCTGGGGATTGAACCCGTGCTGCAGTGGCTGCAGATGCTGCATAGTGCAGTGCTTAACCCTTTGTGCTACCAGGGAGGCCCCCAGAAAACAGTTTTTCTAGGAAGGAAGAAATTACTTTTGGTTTAAGACTCCATTCCTCTGTTAGCCTGCAGGTGTGTGACTTCTCAAGAGCTAGCTGGCTCATGCCCGTGATCCCTGCCGCTGTCATCGTTTTCTCAAGTCTGGCTCTTGTCACTAGAGATACATAATTTCTAAAAACAAGGGGGAAAAAATCTTATTTTGACAAATGGAATTAGGGGGAGTGAAAGGAATGTAGATAAATTTTGTTTTAAAAACATTTTTGGTTAAATGTTTAAAAATTTTTAAAGTTTTATTTTTATTTATGCATACAAGAACTGGGGTGCAGGTCAGAGGTATGGGGTGTGTGTGAGAGGATTCATCAGAGACAGAGCGGGGAGCAGAGCAGGAGGATCTACTGAAATGCACTGCTGAGGGGAGCAGCAGGTGAGACAGGAGAGGTCTGCTGCGCCATCTGGGTCAGCTCCCTGGCCGGGGAATGAACTCATCCTGCAGTGGCTGTGGATAGTTTGATAGTGCTGAGGCTTTAACACTTGCACCATCAGTGAGGCCCCTAAATGTTTAAAAATTTAGCAAGTTTGGGGATACAGACATTATTTTTATTTATGTACCCTGAACTTACGGACCCTCTCTTGATGTACGTCTCTACGTGAGGTTAAGGCGGTGTCTGGCTACTGACCCCTCTGTGCCAGCACGGAGAGATCTGGCTGGGGAGAGGCGGAGGCCCACCCACCAGCAGCGAGAGAGCCTCACTTTTCATTGTGACTCACACGATAGGAAGTCCACTTACTTGTCACAAGAGTGACGTCAATAAGGCCCTCCCTCAACCGGCAGATATGAAAGCGACACAGGTGTGTACAGTTGTCTTTGGAGGCTCTAATTTCCTTTCGCCAGTCATCCTCCAGAATGCTCTAGTTCCTTCTACGACTCTCAATTAAGTTTCAGCCCTAATCACACTTGCAAACAAAGTCCAAACTGGGTTGCCTCCCGGTGCAGAGGTCAGTGCACGAGGGCGCAGCGACAGGTAAGAAACCAGCTTTCAAGAGCAGGGGCAAGTCACTACTCATGGGGATTCCACTGTGCCCCTCGTCACTGTATGACAGCTGGCCAAAGAGGTCCAGGCCTCCCTAGCAGAAACCGCCAGTTGAAGTTTCACTTTTTAGACCCAGAATCAGCCAGAGGAAAGTGCAGGCTGGCACGGAGCCCATTGCCCACTCCAGGACAAACACCGGCCCGCGGACTGACCAGCTGGAGCTGCACTTCGAGAGGTGTTGCCGTGACCTCTCCACTGCAGACTACCTAGTCACTACCTAGTCCTGGTTTTTAAAAATCTTTCACAGAATTTCAGATCGTTTCTGAGAGGAGTGGACCATCCAAAATGTTTCCATCTCCGGGGCCTCCCCTGTGGCACAAGGAGTTGAGCATCGCACTATGGAGCTTCCACAGCCACTGCAGTGTGAGTTCGATCCCCAGCCAGGGAGCTGACCCACATGGCGCAGCAGACCTCTCCTGTCTCGCCCGCTGCTCCCCTCAGCAGTGTGTTTCAGTCGATCTGCCTGTTCTGCTCCCCACTCTGTCTCTGGTGAGTCCTCACGTCTCTGGCCAGTACTCTAGTTCCTGTAGGCATAAATAAATAAAATCTTTAAATAACAAAATATTTCCATTTCCTTCTCTTCTCTTATCCCTATCTCTTGTCTTATGAAAATCTGTTTCTCATATCCACCTTTACCTGTGGGCTCATGCTGCAGTCTACCTCTCACCAGGTATCTATGTGTGTTTTATGCTGTCTGCTTCATCTCTCTGTACTCTCTTCTCCATCCTCTTTCTCTCACACCTTCCTCTCCCTTCACCTCTGTTCTTATTTTTCATATCTCTTGCTCCTTTCATTTCTCACTCTCTCTGTGTCTCACTCGACGTCTGTGCAAATCTCTCTCTACAGGTTTCTCCATCTCCACTCCCCACACCCTTCTCATCTGCCCCAGGTGCCCTCATGCTCATAACATCTTTCACATTCCTGGGCCAGTGCTCACCACAGGAGGCATGTCCAACAGAGTCTGCAGTAGTGACTGCTGTTACTGATTCTGTTCCCTCAGGGTGAGTGTATGTCTAGAAGTAGAATCCTCTGTGGCCTCTTGGTTTTCAGTGGTGTAGTCCTCCATGGCCCCAGCTCTGCAGTGAAGGAGTCCTCCATGCTCCCAGGTCTTCAGTGGTGTAGTCCTCCATGGCCCCGGCTCTGCAGTGAGGGAGTCCTCCACGGTCCCAGGTCTTCAGTGGTGTAGTCCTCCATGGCCC
>JAGFMF010011724.1:327501-346560 GCA_019455555.1 Galemys pyrenaicus
TCCCAGGTCTTCAGTGGTGTAGTCCTCCATGGCCCCGGCTCTGCAGAGAGGGAGTCCTCCACGGTCCCAGGTCTTCAGTGGTGTAGTCCTCATGGTCCTCCAGATGTTTTGTGATGTGGTCCTCATCGTGCCTGGGCCCTCAGTGGTGTGATCCCCAGAGGTGCCCAGGTCACCTCTGATGTATTTTTCTTGTGTCACTGAGTCTTCAGAGCTGGTCACTGGGTCTCTCTTGGAAACATTTCAGCTTGTTTCTATTAAAAAAATAATTTCTTGGGCCTCCCTGGTGGTGCAAGGGGTTAAGTACCATACTATGAAGCTATCCCCAGACACTGCAGCACGAGTTTGATCCCAGCCAGGGAGCTGATCCACGTGGCACAGCAGAGCTCTCCTGTCTCACTCTCTGCTCCTCACTGTCTTACTTGCTGCTCCCCTCAGCAGTGTATTTCAGCAGATCTGCCTGTTTTGCTCCCCACTCTGTCTCTGGTGAATCCTCTCTCCACCCTCTCCCCCCCTACACCTTTGGCATACATCCCATCTCTTATATGCATAAATAAATAAATCTTTAAAAAAATTTAAAAATAAATAAAAAATAATCTCTTTTAATGTAAATCATGATGTCCTGTCAGCATCTGCTCTGCTGAATATTTTTCACATCAGTCTTCTCATCAAATGACACAGCTCCCCAGATAATGTGGTTAAGAATCATCTGGTATTTTGGGTTTAATTCTGATAAACCCTGCTCTACAGGGACTCCTCCTGCTGGAGGTGTGGATTATCCAGAGCTCTGGCCTGTCTCTAGAGGGATGGTTATCTTTTGATTCTGCCCCGTGCAGTCCTGGCCTCTCAGAGAACAGTGAACCTGCCTCTTTCTCAACCTCATCCCTAAGCCCCTAAACCCAGTTGGCCTTTCAGCTATGCAGGCATCTGATCCCGCGTCTGTAGGTGTCTCCTCCCACCCAGTTATGCCTGGGGCTTTGAGACTCATATTAGGTATTAAATTCTGGTGGTGGTTGGGTACGTGATTTAGAATCCTGGGTCAGATCTGGGCTGAAGTGGCAGACTGGAGGCAGGGAGGACTCCAGGTGGTTCGGGGGAGGAGGAGCCACGGGGGCATGTGGTTTGGCCACACTGGACGCCAGCACTGAGTTCAGGACAAGTCATAATGAGATGAACCTTCTCCACCTTCCACTGCCCCACCCACCTCAGGGCATCAGGACCACGAAAATTTATTCTTATAAATAAGTGCAGCTGACTGGCATACATTTTGGGGTTTTGGGTCCCACTGCCTCAAACAACTCCTTTCTACATACTGTTGACTCCCCAGATTTCTCTACTGGGACTCAAATCTTTCATTTTTCCAGGACAGTTGAAATACAGAAGCTTAAATAAAGTGTAAATAATCAGAAGCAGAACATTTGCTTAAAAGAGGGCATAAGATAGAGAATGAACGGGACCCTGGATAATAGAGTTGAGGGCAGAACAGGGGCCAGAGCTCCCCAGGGCTCACCCTTACCCTAGGGCTCAATCCCATACCTTAGCTCAAGACTGGTGAGTCCCAAGGGATTCCTTTTCTGGGATCCCCCTCTCCAGGGGAACCATTGCATCCAGTTCTGAACACCAGAGCAGAAGGAGAAATAGCAGGGGAGGGAACGTGGTGAGGCATTTGCTTTTCATCTCAAGAGAATCCCCACCAGGACCGCTTTCCCCTCCTTTCCTGCCCTTCCTTCTCCTTGAGCTGCAGCGACTGTGGGGTTCCCATGTGCTGCTCCTAGGGGGATCCAAGACTCCTGGGTCTCCATTCTGCACTACTACTCTGTCCATCAAGGGAAGAGGATCGGATACAGGGGAGAGCCCGGGGGGAGGAGACAAGTCACAGGTGCAACAGGGTGCCCTTGGCTGCGGTCCAGAGCTGGGAGTGGACAGGAAGGGATGAGGCTTGTCAGTGTGGATGGCATCACTTTCTGGTGCAAAGCTCTCGAGGGAAACTTCACCCACCGTGCACAGTGAGAGCAGAGCTGGGTATTAGAGTGTGTAGAGCCCCTCAGTCCCACCCAAGAGGGAGAAGTGCAAGGGGGCATAGACACCCCACCTCTCTACCTTAAAACCACCCCTTCCTGTCAGTCATCCACCCAAAGCCTTTTCACCTTTTCTCCAGACTTAACGCCTCACTCCTGCACCTGAGGGCCCTTGACCACCAAGCTTTCCTCAGTTACTGGGAGAAATTAGTTTCCCTCCACAGGTCCTGCCAGGTCTGCAGGGAGAGAACTCAGTCCCTTCCTTCTCTGACAACCACCCCTGCCTCGTTCAACTTTGTCCAGAAAATCCTCGCTGCTTCTTGCTTTCTCCTTCAGAGGATGTTTCCTGCCACGTGTGGGCTCCCTCTTCTCCAGTGTCCCCTTGCCGTGAAGAGGCATTCAGGCAACATCCTCCCTTCTCAGGTGGCAGCTGAGTCCCTGAAAGTCAGTTGAATACATGACCAGTTTGCACATTTAGTAGATGTGTTCAACTATGAATTTTACTTGTTTTTAAAAAGATTTATTTATTTATGCATGAAAGGGCTGGGGTGCAGGTCAGAGGTGTGGGTGGTAGTGAGAAGATTCAGCAGAGACAGAGTGGGGAGCAGAACAGGTGGCTCTACCGGAACACACTGCTGAGGGGAGCAGCAGAGGAGACAGGAGAGGTCTGCTGTGCCATGTGGGTCAGCTCCCTGGCCAGGGATAGAACTAATGCAGCAGTTGCTGCAGATAGCTTCACAGTGCTGCGCCTTAACCCCTTGCTCCACCAGCAAGGCCATGTCAACTATGAATTTTATTTGATTGTACTTAACATTTTCAAGAAGAATATTACTTGCATCCATTTATTAGGTATTTGTATATATGTCCTCTAACTAATGAGTCTATTTAAGAGGCCATTGTAAGAAAAGGGTTTTTTTTCAGCTCACCAAGTCTGCAGCATTTTGTCTCGGTTGCCCTGGGAGACCAGAAAGCCTCGGACAAGTTCATCATTTATCTTTCCTCCAACACATTCTCTTGAGTGAGGCTATGCCGGGGTGGGTAGGGCCCTAAAGTTAGAGCTCTGAAGTCCTTGGCTGGCCACAGAAGTGATGGCGCTATGAGAAAGTGGGTAGAGGAGAGGAGGCCTCCGCCTGCACATCGAGGATGGTTATGGTTTCAGAAGCACAGAGTAGAGGACATCCAGCCCCTGCCCCCCTCGCCATGAGAGCCCAGGGAAAGCGTGAGGTTAAGAGGCCAAGGCAAGGCCCATGATGGCAGGGATCACCTTCAGGGGAGTGAAGAGACCGAAGCCAGACTGCCGAGGAGTGGAGGAGTGGCTTGTTAGACGTTTGACTGGGTGGGAAGGTGCTGGTAAGAGCAGAACCTAGAGTGGGCAGAAGAAGCATCTTGAACATAAGACACTTGAAGAGGCCAGAAGCCTGTTCGAAAGGGCAGACTCACTGGACACGTGAGAGGAATTAACCAGCACAATGCGGCTCCAAGGAAGGTCAGAGCTGAGGGCTTCATAGCCCTGTGAGGAGGGGGCCCTCATCCAGGAGGGGAGGTGAAGACCAGGGGCTGCGGGAGAAGCTTTTCTCTCTGAGAGTGAGGAGAGGCGTCTGCGGAGAGGAGGGGTGCAGGAAGGAGAGGTCCTGTCACAGGTGCGAGGCATGTGGCGATGTCTCCCTGGGTAAGGCAACTTGTGGAGGGAATGCAGACCCCACTGCAGGGCAAACCGCTGCATGTATTTTACAAATACACGTTGAATATAACCCATGGATAAAATAATCTTATTTTGGGCCTCCCTAGTGGCGCAGCGGCAAAGGTCTCAATGCTTTCGAGCTATCACCAGCCACTGCAGCACGAGTTCAATTCCCAGCCAGGGAAATGACCCACATGGCACAGCAGACCTCTCCTGTCTCTCCCACTGCTCCCCTCAGCAGTGTGTTTCAATAGAGCCACCTGTTCTGCTCCCTACTTTGTCTCTGGTGATCCTTTCACTCCTCCCACACCTCTGGCCTGCACCCCAGTTATTGTATGCATAAACAAATAAATCTTTTTTTAAAAAAGTGAACCAGACAGGCTTCAAAGCTAAGAATTTGTCCATCCTTCAAATGTACTCATGTTTGAAATCAACTTTTTTCCTTTGGATTTTTTTTTTTGTGGTAACATTGGTCTATAGCACTGTATATGATTCAGAGGCATAGGCTCACACCTCTCAGTGAGTGTCACCACACCACACCCACCAGCAAGGCACCCAAGGTCCTTCACCCCTCTGTTCACCTCGCCCTCTGGTAGGCTTGGTTAGGTGCTCAGATTTCTAGCTTTTGTTTGGGTTTAGTTTTGCCTGTTCTTTTGTTTTGTTTCTCTAAATTCCATATTAGACTGAAATCATCCAGTATTTGTGTTTCTCCTGACATTCCTCTTGGCATAATGCCCTCCAGTTCTGTTCACATAGTTGTTTCGAATGGTGAGAGTTCATCATTTTTTATAGCTAAGTAATATTCCATTGTGTATACATACCAGCGTTCTTAATCCACTCATCTGCCATTGGGCAAAGCTATTTTTGAAGTCAAGAGGCATGGTTTACATAAAACATAAAAAGCAAATGTATCTCTTTTTATGCACAAGTCTGTAAGACCTTTTGGTTTTGTTACACATTTTTTATTTTGAAATAATTTTATATTTACAGAAGAATTGAAAAAAAAGTACAGAAAGTTCCCACGTGTTGTCTATGTCCCAGTGTTTACAGAAACCAAACAATTATATAATTACATCACTTTGACAATTATAAAAATTAAGACATCAGTGTTGATATGATACCATTACCTAAGCAATGCTATTTATTCAACTTCCATCAGCAACCCCTTTCACTGGCCCTTTTCCTACTTTAGGATCCAGTCCTGGACTCTACATAGGACTAGCCAATGGGGGGATGCTGTGATCTCTTCCAATGTGGGACAGTCGGGATCTTGACATTTTGGAAGAGTACTGATGGGACATTTTCTAGAATTTCCTGTAACTTCAGTCTGTCTGATTTCTTACTGTTAATTTGATTTCCTGTGATAGAGAGGACACGAGGTTGGCCCTTCTCAGAGCATCGTTTTAGGAGCTCTCACACCAACACGACTGTTACTGGAGATGTTGACCAGGACCCCTTGGTGAGGGGACGCTGACAGGATTCTCCACCATGAAACTGTTACGGAAATTTCCTGGAGAAAGACAGCACTCAGGGAGGTGGAGAAAGAGAGATTTAATTGTCACACCTGCAGGCTCAATGGGGTAGCTCCTAAAAGCCTGAACCCCGAAAGCAGGAATGGTAAGGTTTTATACAGTTTGCATGAGGAAGCTTGTCCCCCCATCCATCATAGACTTTCCTTATTGTCTGAGAAGGGGGTCAAGGTGGCCTTAGCTCCCACCGTGGGCAAGCAGCACACCACAGAACTTTCTGCTCCAACAAGCAGCAGACTCCAAACAGTGGACTTAGCAACTTCCTGCTTCAAAGCTACTATTTTTCCCTGTGAAGTCACTAAATAGTTGGGGGGAGATATTTTGAGGTTAATTTGTGCCCACTGCTTTTGGCATCTGTTGGCAAGAGCCTGTATCAGATTTCCTGTGTGGTTGCAATGGTGTCCCTCATGCCTTCCATGCCTTTCTATTAACTAGAATTCTCCTGTAGGGAAAAGTTGTACTTTCTCCCTATCTTATTATTTAGTTATTTGTTGGTATCAGTATGGACTCGCAGTTATATATTGTGTTTATTGAATAAATAATCCAACACTATATGTATTTAGTTGCTCAAACTTCTGCCATAGGAACTCATTTGGGTGGTTCCAGTGATGTTTCACGCCCTCTTTAAAAATATGGAATCATTTCATTACCCCCAACACCCTTCTTAGCTGTTCCTTATAATCAACTTTCCCTTGACCCCCAGATGCTAACAAAATTGATCTACTTCTGTCCCTATAATTTCACTATTTCCAGAATGTTATCCCACATTGCAGCATCACAGGATTCTCCACGCTCAATTTTTAAAAAGATTTTTATTTTTGCATACAAGTACTGGGGTACAGGCCAGAGGTGTGGGGGGTGAGAGGATCCACCAGACACAGAGTGGGGACAGAACAGGCAGATTGATTGAAACACACTGGTGAGGGGAGCAGTGGGTGAGGCAGGAGAGGTCTGCCTTGCCACATGGGTCACCTCCTAGGCCAGAGGCAGGGATCGAACTTGTGCTACAGTAACTGCATTGGTTTCATAATGCGTTGCTTAGCCCATTGTGCCACCAATGGGTCCTCCATGCTCATTTTGTAATTTTTCTGCCCGGGCCCTGGAATCAGCCAGCTCACCTCTGGTTCTTCTCATTAGAAGACAGCCTGGGGACCACCTTTGCTCATTGCTAACAGCAATGTCCCTCATGGCACTTAGAGCTAAGAGATGCGCATGTGTATCCTACCTCAGGCACAAGCACATACTGTTTTTCGTCAGTCCATTTTGATACTTCTAGATCCATCCTAGTAACACAGGCTTCATTCTCGCCTCTCCCCCTTCCTTACCTGGAACTTCTTTCTCTGTCATGTTGGCAATGTCCTCAATATTTCTCCTTATTTGGTAAGCCTAGTAAACACATTTTAGAATCGCTAATCCATTCTCATGGGTAAACCAGATTTATTCACTAGAGGATGGTGTTTGTCTTTAGGCTTACAGTCAAAATACTCGTTCAAAGTTCTTTAGGTCTCCTCCTTTTCCTCACCCCCTTTAGTATGGGCCTATGATTCATTTGTCAGAACCTCAATTCCCCTCCCACCACCCCGCTTCTTAGATCTTGTTTTATATACTAAATTTCCTTATGGTAAAATTCACTCTCTAGAGTGTATAGTTCCATAGATTTTGACAAATATGGAATCATTTCATTACCCCCAACACCCTTCTTAGCTGTTCCTTAAAATCAACTTTCCCTTGCCCCCAGATGCTAACAAAATTGATCTACTTCTGTCCCTTTAATTTCACTATTTCCAGAATGTTATCTGAATGGAATTATGCAGTCAGTAGTGTTATTGTTTTATTCTCTATATATTACTTAAGGAAATAATATTTGCAGCTATTCAGCAGTCTAGAATAAATTACATTTCTTGCATAGATACTTGAATATAATTTTTCATATGAAATTTTTTATTTACTTATTTTAATTATTTTTATTGCACTGACTTTGGTTTACCACATTGTATATATTTTAGGGATATAAGTTCACATTTCTTCTAATGTGTGTTACCACATCCCATCACCAAAGCTCCAATAATCCTCCATTGCGGCTCCTCCCCCTTTAGTTCTCCACTCTTCACCCTCCTTTAAAAAGTAGCTGAGTAGTATTCCATTGTGCATATTATACCACATCTTCTTTATATAGTCATATGTCATTGGGCATTAAGGTTTCCATACCTTGTTGTTTCCATAACTTCGCTATTGTAAATAATGCTGCAATGAACCTAGAAGTGTTCATGTCCATTCAAATTAGTGTTTTTACATTTTTCTGGTAGTTACCACACTGTGGAAGAACTAGACCATATGGCAGATCTATTTTTAATATTTTGAGAAATCTCCATACTATTTTCCATAAAGGCTGGATTAGTCTATATTTCCACCAACAGTGTACAAGAGTTCCCTTTTCTTCAAGCCCTTGCTAACACTTGTTGCTTCTGGCCTTTTTTATATGGACAATCAACAAGTATTAGGCAGAATCTTAATATAGTTTTGCTTTGCATTTCCATGATAGTATGTGATGACGAGCACTTTTTTCCTGTGCCTATTAGTCATCTGTATGTCCTTTCAAAAGTCTCTATTAGATCTTCTGCCCATTTTTAATTAGGTTGTTTGTTTTCTTATTGAGTTGTATGAATTCTTTGCAGATCTTGGATGACAGTCCTTATTTGGATGTGTGATGCACGGATTTTTCTTCCAGGCACTAGGGTGTCTTTTTGTCTTGATAGTTTCTTTCATTGTGCAGAAACTTTTTAATTTGATATAGTCACATTTGCTTATTTTTACTTTTGTTTCCCTGCTATTGTAATTGAGTCCCCACAGACTTGACTGAAGCCAGTGTTGGAAAGTGTTTTGCTCATACTTTCTTCTTTGTTTGTTATGGTTTAGGTCTTATGTCCAGATCTTTCACTCATTTTGAATTAGTGCGTGTGGTGTGAGATAGTGATCTAGTTTCATTGTTTTGCAAATGGCTGCCCAATTTTCCCCAAATTATTTGTTGAAGAGACTTTTCATTATATGTTCTTGACTACTTTGTGATAGGTGAACTGTTCATGTAAGTGTGGGTTTATTTCTAGTCTCTCAATTCTAGTCCACTGATCTATGTGTCTGCTTTTATTCCATAATCATCTTGTTTTGATCACTATAGGTTTGTAGTAAAATTTGAACTCTGGGAAAATAGTGCCTCCATTCTTCTTCTCTTTGAATTATTTTGGTTATTTTGGGTCTTTTGTGATTCCCTACAAATTTCAATGTTTGCTGTATTTCCTTGAAAAAAGTCATAGGAATTTTGATCGATTGCATAAAATACATATTCTGATAGATATATTTTTCTTAAGTATATTTTTTCTCTAAAACATGTCATAATCAAGAAGCTACTTCCCAGTCTCCCCTCTGCTTGCCCCCAAGTTTCTAGCTGATCAGTATTTGAAAGAAATAAAAACATGAAAGAGTTAGTCATTTAATTTTTTAATTTAAGAACAGTACTTAGACTTGTTAGATGAATACCTCCCTGGAATAGAACTTTTCATAAAAGTCACCTTGGGCTGGAAATGGGAAGTTTTAAAAATCTGCTTGGCAGAAACCTACCAGTCTTTTTTTTTTTTTAAAGATTTATTTATTTATGCATACAAGCACTGGGGTACAGGCCAGAGGTATGGGGGGGAGGGGTGAGAGGATTCACCACAGAGAGCAGGGAGCAGAACAGGCAGATCAACAGAAGTACACTGCTGAGGGGAGCAGCTGGCAAGGCAGGAGAGGTCTGCCACGCCATGTGGGTCCCCTCCCTGGCCAGCAGCAGGGATCGAACCCGTGGTACAGTGGCTGCAGTTTGACTCATGGTGAGTTGATCAACCCACTGCGCCACCAGGGAGGCCCAGAAACCTACCATTCTTGATCCCATTTCTGTGTGGTCTTGGATTGATATTTCTTTGCTGGGAAATTACAATAGCCCATGGATTTCAATTTTCACTGGATCCCAGCCTCTGTTTCCTGTGCACTCGGCTGACCAAAGAGTTCTTACTTGGGGAAAAAATTGTCCTGCAACTCCTTACAATGATCAGTTGTTTTCCTATTGACACAGACGCGATCTCGCTTAGCCTGAAGAGTCAGAGCTGACCTCAAGCCTCATCTCCCTCTGCTGTTCCATCTTGCCCCACAACTTTTTGGATCATTCTCTGGTCACGCCATGCCTTGTCTTGTAAAAAGTGTATTTCCTCTTCTCTTTGATAATGCCTGCTAACTCTCCATAATCCAAATGAAAGTCATCTTCAAAGTGGATCAGCCCCTCCTGTCTTTGGCCAAGGTGCATATTTCCTCCTCAGGTACTTTAATTTATAGTACTTGATAAGCTGGCCCAAACTTATCCAAGTCCTTTAACACATTGTGATCTTCATCCTTGTCTCCCCAACTTCTCGGAAGTTGGTGACAAGCAGGTGCTCAGTAAATGCAGTTAATGGATGGATGAAAAAGTGAATGAGAAATGTAATGATTAATTTAAGGTAAAGGACAGGGACTATTGGGATTATAAGGCTGAAGAGAATAAAGCCTTCAAGAATAAACTATTATCTAGTAAAAAAAAAAACCCAACACCATTATATTCTTTTCTTTTTTTCCCCTGAGGTAAAATGCACAAACAAAATGCACAAATCTTCCTAAGTGTTCATTCACATGATTTGGATGGGTGTACTTACCTATGAAAACAATAGCCCAGTCCAAAAAAATGCTCAGCATCTCTTGTAATCAGAGAAATACAAATAAAAACCACTATGAGATATCACTTCCCACCAGTGAGAATGGCACATATAAAAAAATTTAGCAACAACAAATGTTGGCGAGGATGTGGAGAAAAAGGAACTCTCCTACACTGCTGGTGGGAATGAAAACTGGTCCAACCACTATGGAAAGCAGTGTGGAGATTCCTCAAATTACTAAAAATGGAACTCCCATATGTTCCAGCAATCCCACGCCTAAGAATATACGCAAAGAACACAAAAACACTGAATTAAAAGAATACCTGCACCCCTATGTTTATGACAGCACTCTTTACAATAAGTAAGACTTGGAAACAACCTAAATGCCCAAAAATAGATGACTGGATCAAGAAGATGTGGTGCATATACATGAGGGAATACTATTCAGCAATCAAAAAAGATAAACTAGAGTTATTTGTAGAAACATGGATGGAGCTAGAAGGGATTATACTCAGCAAAATAAGTCAGAAGGCAAAAGAAAAATACCGGATGGTTTTACCCTTAGGAGGAATATAAGGGAACCAAATAAAGGACCAAGGACAAGAATAATAACAATGTTTTGCTCCCCAGTCTGTCTCTGGTGAATCCTCTTACCCCCCCATGCCTCTAGCTTGTACCCCAGCTCTTGTATGCACAAATAAATAAAATCTTAAAAAAAGAAAAAAAGAATAATAACAATGAATAAAAAACAAAACCAAAACACAACACAACAAAAACAAAAAGACAAGGACAAATCAGAAACACTTTATGTGTGTGTGGCAGGGGGAGGGAATGGGATGAGGGCAGAAAAAACACAAGGGACTGAGGTATGGTGCACTGGTAAAATGGTAGTGGGATAGGGGACCACAATTGATGTTAAATATATATAAATAAAGGGAAGAAAAAAAAGAAAGCAACTTAAAAAATATAGCCCAGTCAATGTGTAAAACATTTCTATCAGAGTTCCCAATTCTCATCCTCCCACGGGGAATCGGTGCTGTGATCTGTCACCACAGGTTAGTTTTGTCTGTTGCTGAATTTCAGACAAACGGAGTCATAGTAGTTAGATTTTTGGGTCTGATCTTGAGAGAGACCTTTAACATTGTTTTGTTAATAGTATTGTAAAATGTGCATAAGGCTTCAGTGGTGTTCAGAAGGCTCTAGCAATGATAGAGACTATGAGAACCATAGAAGCTGAAGAGACTTAGCAGAGGTAAGCTGAGGAGAGGAAGAGTCGGTGGAATGCAGATGCTGAGCAAGGGACATCAGAAACTTGGACAAGGCCACAGCCTTCAGCAAGAGCACAGAGCTGACAGATGCCTTTGTGTTCTAAAGTCTGGTTCAGCAGGGTCTGCTGACAGCTCTGTTGCTGGCAGGGCAGGCTGCACCAGCCCTTGTAGAACCTGGGAGCATTTCCTCCTTGCCTAGGATGTCTGCTTGGGCTTCATGTCCACAGGAGAAAAGGCAGCAATTCACACTTGTCCTCAAAGTGAAGAGCCCAAGCCTGGAACCAGGGAATGTGGGAAGTCCCATCAGCAAGTGCTCTACCTCACAACATGCCCGGGCCTCCCCCCCTTCAACGACAAGCTCACACAGAGCCCTTCGTTTTCTCTGTGTACTGCACACATCGTGAAGCCCAACACCATCTTTCCCCTTCTTCTTGATCCCATTCTTCCCATTAGCCCAGAGGCCTCGTGGAATGGGGACAAAACAGGGAAGAAGATGAGACAAATACAAAGCCTCTAGACCTCACTCTAGCGATATGCTAGCTGGGAAAACCGGAGGCAGGGTCTTTAGGGCCCAGGGACCCTCTTCAGAGAAGTACAAACACACACACAGTGGCTCCCACATGTATTAGGTGTTTCATATTTATTAAATTATTAGACCTATTTAATAACTCGACTGCAGCTGCTATCTTCCTCTTCTGGTTTAGAAACACCAGGCCACCAGGAGGCCTGTCTGGAGCTGAAGCAGAACTGGAAGGAGCAGCCCTGAGGACAGCAGGAAGGACGCCGGGCTCACCCTCCAGGCCAGCGCCTTCCTTCCCTGGACAGTGGTGCCTCTGCCTCCGGGCCCCTCAAGGCCGCGCACGACACCCAGTCAGCTCCATGGCTGCAGGAATGTTGCGGCTCCTGTGGGGGTAGCAATCTGTGTCGAAGAGGTTTCTTAGGCATGGCGCTTTCCTCTAGAAAACAAAAGGATGACTAGTTTCAGAACTACGGCCCCAACCCCAGTGCTCTCCAGTCCGAAGCACCCACCCGCTCCAGCACTCTCCACCCCATCACTGTTGGTCTCCTTCCCCTCATCCAGTCCCTGCAGATACCTACTGGCTGCGCTCTGTCTTGCTCCTTTAACCTGCTATTTCTGTGTCTACCTCCCTCCTGATTTCTCACCCGTCTCATCCCTACAGTGGCCCTGTTCTTTCTACCCTAGTTCCTTCCTCACTTTCCTGCTCTCTTCTCCTCAGATAAAGGGCTTCTTACATGTCAGGCACTTACAAAATAGAAGAGGACCCCAGCTAAGAGGATTATCGCCATTGCAACGGAGGCCAGAGCGATGAGCGCGACTTCCCATGGTGTCAGGTGCCCACTGTTTTCTCCCTCGTTCCCTGTAGGGACAAAACTAGTGCTGGTGGTATTGGAGGTTACAGCTGTTGTGTTAGTTCCTTTGGGTGGTGTAGTTGACCCAGAGGAGGTGGCCGTGGAGGGCCCGCTGGACATCGTGGCCGGCCCGGAGGAGGTGGCCGTGGAGGTTCCACCGGACGATGTGGCCGGTCCAGAGGAGGTGGCCGTGGAGGGCCCGCTGGACGTTGTGGCCGGCCCGGAGGAGGTGGCCGTGGAGGGCCCGCTGGACATCGTGGCCGTCCCGGAGGAGGTGGCCGTGGAGGGCCCGCTGGACGTCGTGGCCGTCCCGGACGAGGTGGCCGTGGAGGGCCCGCTGGACGTCGTGGCCGTCCCGGAGGAGGTGGCCGTGGAGGGCCCGCTGGACGTCGTGGCCGTCCCGGAGGAGGTGGCCGTGGAGGGCCCGCTGGACATCGTGGCCGTCCCGGAGGAGGTGGCCGTGGAGGGCCCGCTGGACGTCCCGCTGGATGATGTGGCCGGCCCAGAGAGGGTGGTTGCGGAGGTCCCAGGGGTGGGTGTTCCATTAGCACCGTGAGTTACATCTTATTAAGAAAGGATGACTGGTTACTACCATTAGACATTTGGTTCTGCAACTACTACCACCAATGATAACAACAATAACTCCTACTTATCGATGCTCACTATGTTTCATGCATTGTGAAGAGCCACCCATGAATCAACTCCTCACAATACTTCTGAGATAGGCTCTGTTACCACTCTTACTTGATAGACAGGGAGACTGAGGTTTGGTGAAGTTGAGTCACATGTTAGGTCCCAGGCTCGACAGCTAGCGGGTCATGGGACAGGGATTCAGACGAGGGCAGCCTGACCCTAGACCCACGGTTGGCCTTCTGTGACTCCATATGGATATGGCAGTGATGTGAGCTGGCGTACAGGAGTCTGGTGTTAGTCTAGTCCTTCTCTGCTTCACAATGCATGCCAGATAAAGAATATAAAAGAGCGCACCAGTGGGTTCTTTCATACACATCAAACTGTCCTCCAGAAGGACTTGTGACCTCCTAGGGGAGCACCAATCAAGGGAATCTGTTTGGGAGCAGACAGTAATGTGCATTTTTCTGCTATCAGATAATCCAATGTGCACAAAGGTTTGGAGTCATCAATCAAGGGGTCTCTCCCGTCTTTGGCACATTCTCTGACAAAGAGCTTGGCACATAGAGCTTAAGGGATAAGATCTTCCAACATTCAGGGAAGGGACTCATCCTCCTGGATTAACGAGCATTAAGTTGAGGCCCCTGCTCTTTCCCTCTACCTCACCCACTTTCTATCTTGTTCTGATTTTGCCATCCCAATAACAACCACACACTGGGCCCCCAGATGCCTGTATGTCCTCGCCTTACCTGTGGTCTTGTGGTCTTGTTCTTCTGCTGGAAGATGGGGTGCTCTCCTCCCCTAACTACCCCCTGCCCTCCCCGCCCCCCCCAAATGACGTGGTGTTTTTTTTTTTTTTTTTAGTGTTGTCTCCNCTCCCCTAACTCCCCCCTGCCCTCCCCGCCCCCCCCAAATGACGTGGTGTTTTTTTTTTTTTTTTTAGTGTTGTCTCCACTAACACAAAGATTACAAATTTAGGGTGAGGAGTCCAAAAACCTCATGTTGTTGCCCTCGATTAGGGTTAGGATAAGAGTTAAGAGAGAAACTAAGTGAGAAATTGAGATAAAAAGCTAGCCTGTGGAAAAGGAATAGTTTTTGTGTATTGTTCAGGTCATGAAATAAATGAGTCAAAGCCATGGTGGGGCAAACTCTAGAAGGAACTGAAGCCCTGCGAGTGTGGGGCGCTCCTGACAGGTGTGACAAGAGGTCAGTGATTGCGCCATACACGGGAAATGGGTCCCTAGCTCTTCGACCCCTCCCAGTTCTAATGCAGGTCAATCGGCGTTAATTTATTACAGAGGAAATATTCCAGACTTCCAGCCAGAAGTCTCATTATTGGGGACAGGATAGAGAAATAAATGCTGATTGGACTGAAGAGAATAGGACAAAATGATGATTCCTGCTCCTATAATGAGAATGAGAGACAGTTGGACAGAATGTTCAGCCCAGGAGCTGTCAACATTAGGCCCAAAGTCTCTAAATTCCTCTTTTAAATCAAATCACTTACCTTTTCCTGAAAGTAGAAGAAGGTAAAACAACAGCCAGCATGTAAAGGAAAATGTTCTTCTCTTCATCTTGAGATTATCTGCTTGCCAGGCCAGGAAAGGAGGGCTCCTGAGTCCCAGACGTGATTAAAGCCTAGAAGGGGAAGATGCAAACCACGGTCTTGAGGAGAGCCTGAGACTGCAGTGCTAGGAGTCTGGGTCTCCAAAGGAGGGATCCTTAACTTGAAGGAAAAACCCCAATAGAGGAGGCCTGAAGCTGCAGTGTGGAGAGGCTAGATTCCCTAGTCCCTCCGGCTCCCTGCACAGATGTCATCACTTTCTTTCACTTTCAAGGAAGGCCTTTATAGAATCGTCTGGGCTGGGCAGGGTTGGACATGTGGCCTATTGTTCTTCCAGCTGTGAGCAAGTGACAGAATACCTGAACTCAGAGAGGAGGGGTAAGGAGGCCAGGAGGTATGAGGGAATGGAGCATGAGCTGGCCCATTAAGCAGGACCTGGGAGGAGCAGGAAGTAGTACAGTTCAAGGGATCAAGCTGTCAAAGTGGAGGGGACCCACCCTTTGAGGGAGGGCTGGGGGCTAAAAACCTGTTCTAGCTCAAGATCTCACTTCCTGGATGAGAATAGCAGGGTGGAAGCCAGGGTGTGAGAAGAAAACCCAGATGAACAGAGCCTCATGGGAAGGACATATAAAGTGAGATCTGTGTGAATGGGAACTGGGGGCTGGCCCCCTGAGTAGGCATGTAAGATACACTTTAAGTGAGTAGGAGAGGACAGACTCAGGAGTAGACCTGGGGTGTGGGAAGTGGGGTGGAGGGATTGGGCTGTGACTGTTGAGAAGATGAGACCAGTGATATGCTGATGTCAGTGGCAAGGACCCCAGTTTGTTAAATTTTTAAGAATTTTTGCAACATAATCATCATTAAATTTTTTTTTTAGTTTTTTTAAAGATTTATTTATTTATGCATACAAGCACTGGGGTACAGGCCAGAGGTGTGTGTGGGGGTGGGTGGGTGAGAGGATTCACCACAGAGAGCGGGGAGCAGAACAGGCAGATGGACTGAAGTACACTGCTGAGGGAAGCAGTGGGTGAGGCAGGAGAGGTCTGCTGCGCCATGTGGGTCCCCTCCCTGGCCGGCAGCAGGGATCGAACTCGTGCTGCAGTGGCTGCGGTTTACTTCATAGTGCATTGCTTAGCCCACTGCGCCACCAGGGAGGCCCCATCATTAAAATTTAAATTACATTAGCTTACAGCAAATCATATTGAAAACAAAGGTAAAGATACTCAAAACTCCTCCATTATTTCACTATGTTTTACTATTACCGGTGCTCAGATAGTATCTTTCTGTGAAGTAGCATCTGTGTGTGTTACACATCTCTTCCCAAGTTCATGCTCAATGTCTCATTGGAATCAGCTATGGTAGTGCCTACAGTTTCACTGCAGGAAGCCGATGTTAAGCATTCACCAGCCTGCACAGCACACATGGGCCGGGACACATGGAGTGATGGCAGCTGGAGACGAAAGTTGCTGCTCCGATGCTTCTGGATAGGGTGTTCATCTCTTTATTTTTGAAGAGTTCATAGGAATGTTTCCACCCTGGGGAACGTCAGCTGTTCTCACCAGTGCTGAGTGCCTGACAAGCTGTGCTAAAGGAAGTACATGCCCTTGGGATGCTGCCAGTCTGCTGGGAAACTGAGCAAGGGCTTATGGTAGAATCTTGTTTAGACACTGGATGAGGGCAGCAGAACTGACACAACAGCAGCTGCACAGGGCGGACAGAACAAAGACTAGTGGGTGGACTAAGAACTGTCAGTTCCTTCACCCACAGTTCATGGCAAAAAACTGGGGCTAGACTCTATAGAGATTTCCCCCCCCCCTACTATGTGTAATCAAAACAAAGTGTCTCCAGAAACCTGGCAAGCTTCCCTGGCAAAGGAGCTCTTTCAGATCATTCAGTTGTTTGGATGAAAGACTATTCAAGGCATCTGAGGCTTGAGGGAAGTGAACCGACAAGACAGTTGGGGACTCATTCCACAGATATTTGGTGATTACCTGCTATGTGCTAGACATTATACTCCAGTAGAAAAAATAGATCTGTGTTCTTTTGGAACTTATATCCCAAGATAAGAAAAAAATGGTGAATGATGACATTCTAGAAGCTAGAATAGAATTGGCTGTGGTAGTAAGTGAGGTATTGGGTGGAAAGAGGCAGGAACTGAGATTCTAGGATGTCCTGGGAAAGTGCTTAGGAGTTGATCTGTGATGGGTAGTTCTGTGTGGCCCATAGGTGAAAGGGATGTTGTGGTGCCAGCAAGGAGCACAGAGCAAGTTCTCGATGATTCTGGAAGATGGGGTAAGGAAGAGTCTGGAGCCCTCTGGCTGCGGAGGGCTGTGGGGTAAGCAGAGTCTGGCTTTTTATGCTTTTATTATCAGAGGCAACCAGGTACATGGCAGGCAGGCATGCCAGGGGGCCAGGAGGCTGGCAGGCCTCCTAGCCCCCAGCTCATCTTCACTCTCTGGGCTGCTCTGCTGCTCTCCTATTCTCCTGGCATCCTTGTGCACCACCCTTATATGCCCGTGTCCAAACCCAGGTGCTCCCACTTGCACATGCCCATCTAGGCATGTGTGCAGCACCGCAGGTGTCCATCATTACACCAGTGGCGGGAGGGTGGAAAGACCTGAGACTTTTCCATTTACCCTACAGATGGTCAGTAACAAGTTGCTGAGGGCTTAATAAATATTAACTACCATTATTATTTCTGTTACCTCTTGTGCTTGAGTGGGAGAGTGCCAGCATGTTTAGGAGAAGATGAGGAGCTGTGAGTCTATATGTGGGTCCTCAAATGGAGGGCATTTTAGAGCTTGAAAGTAAAGAAATCGTTTATGATTGAGCGGTCCTCATCCTTTACACCTTGCTATCGTCCACATGTTGTTTAAAGTACTGTTCTGTTACAAAAAACGTACATGGTCGCTGTAGCGGCCAGGAAAGGAAAGGAGCAAGGTTCGGGATGGTTCTGGGCAGACAGGTCAAGGAAGGAGAGTCTTGGAGCCCTCGGTGGCTTTTCATGCTTTATTTAGTAGAGGTGGCCAGGTACATGGCAGACAGGGGTACCGGGGGGTCGGGAGGCTGGCAGGCCTCCCAGCCCCCAGCGCATCTCACCCTCTCGGCTGCTTCTTCTCTCTCTCTCTCTCTCTCTCTCTCTCTCTCTCTCTCTCTCTCTCTCTCTCTCTCTCCTGCTGCTGCTGCTGCTGCTGCTGCTGCTGCTGCTCATGTTGGTCAGTACTGTCGGTCGGTCCTGTCGGTCCTGGCGTCCTCATGATGCCACCCATTTACGCCCATGTCCAACTCAGGTGCGCCCACTTGCGCATGCCCACCCTGGTAATGCTTGCAGCACCACAGGTGTCCATCATCACAGTGGTGGGAGGGTGGAAGGACCTGATTTCTCTAACCCTACAGTCGCCTTCCTACAAAGTGTAGAAAAAGCCACCGAGGCCTCCAGGGCTCTCCTTTACCTGTCTGCCCAGATCACAGAGAACCTGCTCCGTGCCATCCTGGCACTACCACCCATCTCTCAGCTTTTGCCAGAAAGGGGTTGACTGCACTTCCCCAGCTGCTGCTTGGGGTCTGGCTTCTAACTAGTCCACATCTAGTGGCTGACTGAGATTCTTTCCAGAGCCTGTGGCCGCTTCCCCTACCTTTCCTGCACCTTGCTCCAACAATAAAGCCTAGTTACAATATATAAAATTTAAAAACTCAGAGCAAAAAGAAAATACACTGAGTGGAGGAGGCAGGGAGCTGCCAGGAAGGGGGGCAGCTGTCTCAGCCCCATGAGGAAGCAGGAGATCCCGTGAGCCCTGGCTGAGCCCTGAGGACCCCATCAGGCCAGGTTTCGTGTCTTCTCCGGCCTCTCTGGTTTCTACCCTGGGACTGTAGAGGATAAAGGGGATCTGGTCCTCCTCTCTGGGAGGAAACAGGAAGAAAAACAGGAGATGGATGGCAGACTTGTCAGATTTGTGGAGACCCACCCTTTGAGCCAGAGCAGAAGTATGTCTTCCTTGGGCATGTCTCATTTCTAGAGCAGGAGGAAGGAGGAAGGCAGTTAATTGGTGTAAAAGCTAATGGCTCCCTGTTCTAAGGGACTTATCACACAGATCCACAAAGAACTAACCAGACTAAACAAAAATAAAGTGAAAAACCCAGTCAAAAAATGGGTAAAAGAGCTAAAAAGGCAATTCTCCAAAGAAAACATGCAAATGGCCAACAGGCATATGAAAACATGCTCAACTTCTCTTGTCATCAGAGAAATGCAAATCAAAACCACTATGAGATACCACCTCACCCCA
>JAGFMF010011724.1:359756-371254 GCA_019455555.1 Galemys pyrenaicus
TCCATAGAGAGAGTGTCTGTGTTTTCTCGTCCCCTCTCCCCTTTCCCTATCCATTCATCACCATCACCTACGCTGTCTCATCCTGTGGGGTCCCTGGTTCGGTGCCGGAGCTGGACTGCGGCAATAAAGTATTTCTTCCTCCCTCCTATTAAGCTACCCACAAATAAACACTCAAATGACAGCTAAATATAGCCTTCTCTAAGTATCCTCTGGCCCAGGAATCTTTCAATATGCACATTGAGTATTCACAATTACTCTGTGTTTTAGGTGCCATAATTATACCCCTTTCACAAATGTGGAAACTGAGGCAAAACGAAGTCAGTCGCCTTGCCTGGACTCACTCAGCTACGTGGCAGAGGTAACATTCAAACCTACTGGTCCGGCTTCAGTGCTGTGTCTTACCACTATAAAAGGACATCAGTGGCAAATATTGCTTCCAGAATGGTCCCCACTGCCCTCCTCAAACTAAAGCGTATGTACCCAACCCTTCCCCGACAGAAGTTCTGGCACATGCATAAAAGTTGCAAAGGTTCAGCAAGGTTAAGCATGAAAAAAAAATCAAACCAGATTCACTATTATCAGATGAATGACGGAGTTAGAAGAGGCTGTCCAAGCGCGGCCACTAGCTGGGAGAGATGGTGTTCTGAACTCGCAGGGATGCAGGGGCTGACGCCGTAGGACTTTCGTCTTTTTTACGAAATGAGAGATTAGAAATTTTAGGATCCAAATATTTGTCTATAAATCAAAAAATTACACAGCATAACTTTGTTATTTTTCTTCATCCAAGCTAGACAAAACAAAACCCTCTATAGGAATTCCCTGAATTCCAGATTCTCTCTACTGTGTCCTTGAGTCTAATATGTGGTAATTCTGGTGTCTGTCAGGGAGTTAACCAAGAGCTTTGCTTTCTCTTTCGAGTTTTCATCCACCCTTTTCAGCCTCTAGTCCCTCCACACTCTCTCTGCCCTGGGTCTGTGCCAGTCTCCACTCCCTGGCCCTGGCATCTCTCAGCTCCCATCCATGCTCTGCCCTGCACAGTAGGCACCTTGAACCTGGGCTGGCATAGTCCAGGGCTCCTTGCCAGCAAGTTCTAGACTCTTCTAAACATTTTATTTATTTATATATATTTTACATCATTGTTCTTTTTTCTACAATGTTTGATTTTTCTTCTAAGGTGTAGTCCCCATAAAATTATATCACCAAGACATCTGTGAAGCATCACCATAGACTTTAAAAAAAAATTTATTTATCTATTTGACCTCAATTGTGGTCCCCTTTTTCCACCACCATTTCACCCGTGCACCATCACCTCAGTCCCCCGTGCTCTTTCTGCCCTCATCCCACTCCCTCCCCGCGCCACACACACAAAGTGTTTCTGATTTATCCTTGTCTTTTGGTTTTTTTTTTTAAATTGTTATTCTTTTCCTTGGTCCCTTATTTGGTTCCCTTATATTTCTCCTAGGAGTGAAACTATCTGGTATTTTTCTTTTGCCTTCTGACTTATTTCGCTGAGCATAATCCCTTCCAGCTCATCCATGTTCCTATGAATGTGTCTAGTTTTTCTTTTTCGATTGCTGAATAATATTCCATCGTGTACATGTACCACAGCTTCTTGACCCAATCTTCTATTTCTGGGCATTTAGGTTGTTTCCAGGTCTTACCTATTATAAAGAGTGCTGCAATAAACATAGTGGTGCAGGTATTCTTTTGAATCAGTGTTTTTGTGTTCTTTGCGTATATTCTTAGGCGTGGGATTGCTGGAACATATGGGAGTTCCATTTTTAGTAGTTTGAGGAACCACCACATTGCTTTCCATAGTGGCTGGACCAGTTTTCATTCCCACCAGCAGTGTAGGAGAGTTCCTTTTTCTCCACATCCTTGCCAACATTTGTGTTGTTGCTAATTTTTTTGTGCCATTCTCACTGGTGTAAGGTGGTGTCTCGAGGTGTTTTTGATTTACATTTCTCTAATTACAAGAGATATGGAGCGTTTTTTGATACGCCTGTTGGCCATTTGCATTTCTTCTTTGGAGAAATGTATTTTTAGCTTGTCTGCCCATTTTTTGACTGGATTGTTTACTTTGTTCTTGTTTAGTCTGGTCAGCTCTTTGTAGATCTTTGTGATAAGTCCTTTGTCCTCTCCCCTCCCATTTTGATCCCTTTTCCTCACCCTCCTCTAATGAACGACTCCAATTTATAGTTTGCTGCTAGTTTTGTCCCCCCCTCTTATGTAGTTTACCTATGTTCCTCCTATAAGTGAAACCATCCGCTATTTTTCTTTTCCTTTTGACTATTTCACTGAGCACAATCCCTTCCAGCTCCATCCATGTTGCTGTGAATGGCATGAGTTTATCTTTTTGATCACTGAGTAGTATTCCACGGTGTATATATCCCACATTTTCTTGATGCAGTCATCTATTTGGGGGCCTTAAGGTTGTTTCCATGTTTTAGCTATTGTATCTAGTGCTGTGATGAACATAGGAGTGCAAGTATCCTTTTGAATTAATGTTTTTGTGTAGACACATATTTACGTTCCTCCAATGAATCAAACTCTCATGAGACCCAGATTTCCTTTGGCCATAGCACTGGCCTGGCACATGGGCTCCAGCTCAGTGTCTGACCTCTGCTGTGGAGGGACTGTCGAGGAATGTTGTCTGCACATTCCTGCCTCTGGGTGACATCAATTCATGGTGGAGTGAACTGAAAATCTTGAACTGTCAGCTTGACCTTCGCTCCTCCAGCTTTTCAAGTAGTTGTGTAATCATCTATTTTCGTACTAAATCCCTTCATGCTTGAAGTACCTAGAACTGTTTCTGTTTTCATAGGTGAGCTCGTACAGTATTTGACCCAAGCAGAAATTTCAGAAAATTTGACCTTTGAAAATGGGAATCTGAGATTGGTCATCCAAGCAGTTTGGGTTCGAGGGCAGTGATGACTTCACACTGATATGAAATGGGGTGTTTGTATTTCATAGCAACAGGTAAAAACAGGGATAACGCTGTTATCCCGTGTTGTGCCTGGAATAAAGTAATCGTTGAGAGAAGGATTGGGGAGTCTGGGGTTGGCCATAGCAGGGAGTAATGACTTTGAAGTTTGGGGGACGGCCCTGGAGAGACCTCAGAAAGATTAGCTGGGTGCCACATTCTCGGTCAAGGCAGTATCAGGAATGAGAGAGCTTTTGCTGGCCACTTGAGACAAAAGGCTTGTCTCGGAAGCCACAAGGACTCCATTGGATAAGCCCAGACTCATAGTTTAATTCTGCAGCTTGAAGAACAATATTCAACTTGTATTCATATCCCTGTCACTGTCTTATGAGATCTAGGGCGTTTGTTAAATAGAAACCCAGAACTGGGGTGGCGACACACAGTAGAATTAGATAAAGCTGAGAAACTTGAGCCTCCACATAATGTAACCAGTGGTTGAAGCCAAAAGACTGTTACAGGTGGAGCCCCCTGGAGGGTGTTGCTGGTAAGGATGGATAACTGCAGAAAATGCTAAAAAATATTGCATTTTGGGGGTGGAGTGATGGATAAGTACTATAAGAGACTGCAGAATGGGGCAGACTCATTCAATCTTCGGGATTCAAGGTTTTTGATGGATCTTCAGCATTTGGGGTCAACAGATTCCAGCCCCCACCACACTGATCTCCCAGAAGGCTGTGTGGCCTCTAAAGGATGTGGAGAGGCCTCCAGCAGTCAACCTCAGAGAGGAAATGTTTGGAAGCTTTGCAATAAGCTGAGCAATTGAAACTGTTCTCAGTTTTGTTGTGGTTTTAACCTTGTAGAGATGGTGAAGACACAGAGTCGGGCACCTCGTTGAGCTGGGTGAGTGTGGCCATTTGTTGGATCATCTTGCTGTTTCACCTGCTGTTTGGAGTGTCACTTGTCTGGTGCTGTGTTGCGGCATTCCAGCAGCTCCCAGAGCGTCTTCTGTTGTCTTTGTGAGTTGGAAGCTTGCCTAGAGTCTGGCTGCTGTGCGCTTCCTTTCAGCAGAGGCAGGAAGATGCCATCTTGGGCATGTGGCCTATTGTTTGGGAGAGGCGCTCTGAGACCTCAGTGGAGGAAAGATGCCATCTTATCTGCTTTTGTTTAGGACTTATAAACACTGGACAAAGCTTCGGGTAAGATAAATGGCCATTTTTGGCCTCAGGAACTCTCTGTTTTCCCTTGACTTGTTAAATAGATCCCAATGTTGTTGTTTCCTGAGTCTGAGTGGTTTTGAGATTGTGTGCGCAGGTGAAGAACTCAGACGGTGACTTGTAAACTATTTGGGCAGTGCCTTTGGCCAGTTTTAGTGCCCCTTGCCCTGTGTCAGTCCCATGGCTGAGCCAGCATAGTCTCTCCCCCCTATCTGAGCAACTTCTTTTTCTCTGGCTGGAGGCCATGTAGGCCCTCCCTAAATCACTTCATCAGCAAAGGAATGCAGATTTCCTTTTCTTTTTTAAAAAATATTTATTTTATTTTATTTATACATACAAGACCTGGGATGTAGGCCAGAGGTATGGGGGGCTGAGAGGATTCTCCAGAGACAGAGTGGGGAAAAGAACAGGCAGATCTACTCAAATACACTGCTGAGGGGAGTGACAGGAGAGGTCTGCTGCGCCACGTGGGTCAGCTCCCTGGAGGGGGTTCAAGCTCATGTTACAGTGGCTGGTGATAGCTTGATAGTGCTAAGATGTAACCCTTCGCACCACCAGAGAGGTCCATGAAGATTTTCTTAAGGCCCTAAATTAGATTTCTACAGCGCTTTAATAAATTACTATAAATTTAGTGGCTTCAAACGATACAGTTCTGCATATCAGGAGTATGAGACGGGTTTTACTGGGTTAAAACAGAGCTTCAGCAGGGCTCTGTTCCTTCTGAAGGCTCAAAGTGAGAGTCCATTTCCTTGCCTTTCCAGCTTCTAGAGGCTTCCTGCATTCTTCAACTCATGACCCCTTTCTCCACCTACTAACCAATATCAGAGCATCCACAAATCTCTCTGACTCTGACCCTACTTGTAGTGGCAGGAAAGGGGCACTGGAGGCAGGGTTTGGGATGGTTCTGGGCAGACGGGTCAAGGAGGGAGAGTCTTGGCGCCCTCAGTGGCTTTTATTTAGTAGAGGTGGCCAGGTACATGGCAGGCAGGGGTGCCGGGGGGCCGGGATGCTGGCAGGTCTCCCAGCCCCCAGCGCATCTCACCCTCTCGGCTGCTTCTTCTCTCTCTCTGCTGCTGCTGCTCGTCAGTACCGTCCATCCTGTTGGTTCTGTCAGTTGGTCGGTCCTGTTGGTCGGTCCTTGCAGTTCTGGTGTCCTCATGACGCTGCCCATTTAAGCCCCATTCAAGCCCGTGTCCCAACTCAGGTGCGCCCACTTGCGCATGCCCACCCTGGAATGCTCGCAGCACCGCAGTTGTCCATCAGCACAGTGGTGGGAGGGTGGAAAGACCTGATCATTCTGACTCTCCACTACTGTCACTCTTTTAAGGGCCTATATGATTACACTGGGCCCACCCAGGTAAGCGAGGATCATCTTCCCACCCCCAGATCCATAATGTAACCACATCTGCAAAGTCCCCTTTGCCATATAAGGTAACACATTTACAGATTCTGAGGGTTAGGATTGTAAGGCAGGTGGAAGTTATCAGGTTTTTCCCACTGTAGGGGACCTGCTGTTCTGCACGCGTGCCTGAGTGGGCATGCCTAAGCTGGGCTGAGGCACGAGGTATATAAGGCTGGCGTCCCGGGGACGCTGCGTGGAGTGGAAGGAGAAGCCAAAGTGCTGCGGTGGAGTACGAGAGATAGTGTGAAGGCGGCTAGGGCAAGCAGACTGCTTGAACCGATGATGAGTTGCAAGACACCCACCTTCCCACCGTTAGCATCAATGATCGACGACTGTGGTCTCACATGCAGGCCTGATGGCAGTACCTGCAGTGTGGGTGCCTATGGGCCTAGAGAAGGAGCATATGGGGGTGGTGGCAGAGGACCAGGTGGCAGAGTGCAGTGGAGAGTGGTGGAGAGCATCAGGGAACAGCTAAAAGAGGAAAGCGCATCTAGGGATTCTCAGGGGGCCCAAGTTGCTGTCTCCTTGCTGGCTCGTTTCCCCTGACCTGTGGGGATGATGCCAAGGGCTCCAGGCTTCTCTGACAAGCTGCCTGAACTGATGATGAAACTACCCGGCCTGGGGTTGTTGCAGAACAAGGATGCAGACATCTTTGGGGGCCATTGTTCTGCCACAGGCCCTATATCAATACCCTCATGGTCTCCAGATCCATAAACAGAACCAGATCTGAGAGTGGCTGCAGTTGACACCAGTGAGGAAACAGGCCCTTGAGTCTATAATCATGAGAAAGTGAACTCTGCCACAACCTCCTTTTATTTTTTTTAATTTTTTCTTTATATATATTTAACAGCAATTGTAAACCCATGTATTCTCCATCACCATTTCACCAGTGCACCATCACCTCAGTCCCTCCCATGTGCTCCCATCTGCCCTCCACCCTCCCACTCCCCCTCCCCACCAAGTGTCCCCAATTTGTCCTTGTCTTTTTGTTTTTGTTACTATTATTGTTATTATTCTTTTCCTTGATCCTTATTTGGTTCCCTTATATTCCTCCTAGGGGGGAAACCATTCGGTATTTTTCTTTTGCCTTCTGACTTGCTTCGCTGAGCATAATCCCTTCCAGCTCCATCCAGGTTCCTGTGAATTAGTCTAGTTTTTCATTTTTGATTGCTGAGTAGTATTCCATCGTGTCTATGTACCACAGCTTCCCGATCCACTCATCTGTTTTTGGGCATTTAGGTTGTTTCCAGGTCTTACCTATTGTAAGGAGTGCTGCAATAAACATAGGGGTGCAGGTATTCTTTTGAATCAGTACAACTTCCTTTTAATAACTCACATCTGATTTTATGTTGGATCTTCAGTGGGTAATGAAATGTAAACTGCCCTTTATGAACTGGGTGTTGTCTGTTCCTTCAAACTATAAGATTAGGCATGTTTAACTACACTCCCCTCCTCAAGTAGAAACAGTATCTATGATTTTGGATTGAACTAGGTTCTCGAGATACAAGAATCACGAGTAGGAGTCAGCTCAAACTCCAATGGCATTTACTCTAGATACATTTCCAGCCACTTCCTCCTTACTCACAGCTCCTGGAGTGTTTCCTATGCCCTGTGGACTTTTGAAAAAGGGAAGATCTGGTTTCACTTGTTTGCAGATGGGCATGACATACTGTAGTGTAAGTGGAGAGTGATCAGGTTTTTCCTCCCTCCCGCCAGTAGTGTCAATGATAGACCCAGGAGGTTTATCTTTTGGGGCACCTGGAGTGGGTGTGTGCATGCGTAGGTGGGCGCACCTGGGCCAAGACACTGGCCATGTAAGGGCAGTGTCATGGGGATGCCATGAATAAGCTCATCAGAGAAGCAGGAGCAGAAGGAGAACAGAGGCAGAAAGCAGAGTAGCAGCAGAGGCTAGAGAGCCCAGAGAGTGAAGATTCACCAGGGGCTAGGAGTCCTGCCAGCCTCCTGGCCCCCTCAGTCTCCCCACCTGTCATGTACCTGGCCACCTCTGATACAGAAAGAATAACAAAAGTCTGAAAAAGCCACCAAGGGCTCAAAGACTCCTTCTTTATCCATCTGCCTAGATCACAGAGAACCTGCCTGTGTCTTCCACTTCTACACATACTATCAATAGCAGAGAGCAGACTCCTATAGCATGACAGCCCTGGGGCGGGGGGTGGCCCAAGAAGGATGGTGCGGGCTGGAAACGCTTTTATTGGGGAGAATGCTAGACCACACAATATCTGCATCTTTACTTTGCTGGGGCAAAAACATGGCCAGAGTTACTATAATCACTGGGTAATAGCTAAAAGCTGGATAACTTGGGTAGTGGAAAAGCTGTGATTGGTGAATTGACAAGGAAATCTAGGAATGAAGAATGTGGGCAAATCTTTTGGGGAAGGGGACAGATTGTGTCCTGTGTGAATATTCACCAGTGGGCATTTCCTGCAGAAGAGGACAGGATGACCTCTTCTGTGGATGTCAGCTGTAAGGAATATGGAGTTACTGAGGCTCTTTTTCACCTTCTTGCCAGTCTCTGTGGCTGCCACTGGTGGCTTTGCTTTCCACCCAGGTTTCATTACCCACACGTGATAGCATGTTAATGTGAAAAGCGCTTAGGAGTTTGAGCTAGGGGCACATGCATACCTATAATTATGGACACCTGAGCCAAGAAGCAGAGCTGGTGAGTGGGAGTAGGGGGGCTAGGAGGCTCAGTTGCTGCCTGCCTGCTGGTTTGCCTGAGTCCCTTGCTTCAGCATTAAAGACCCGTTAGATAGTAATCTAACTTCATTCTTTTGCATGCAGCAGTCCACCTCATACCAGGCACACACACACACAAAAAACTCAAAATGGATAAAAGAATTGGATATAATATATGAAACCATAAAATATATAGAAGAAAATGTGGGCAAAACACTACATGACATACAACTCAGTAACATCTTTAAGGACACACCCCCCCAAAGCAAACAAAGTGAAGGAAAGATGAACAGCTGGGAGTACATAAAACTAAAAATGCAACAAAAGAGACATTAACCAAAACAAAGAAACACACTATTGATTGGGAGAAAATTTTTGCACACAACACTACTGATAAGGGACTGATCACAAAGATGTACAAAAAGTTGATGACTCGCAACTAAAACAAAGTAAACGATCCAGTTAAAAAGTGAGCAGAAGAGCTTAAAAGACACTTCTCCAAAGAGGAAATGCAAATGACCAACAGGCATAGGAAAAAATGTTCAACATCTCTTGTAATTAGAGAAATGCAAATTAAAACCACAATGAGATACCACCTTACACCAATAAAAATGGCACATATCCAAAAAAATTAGCAACAACGTATGTTGGCGAGGATGTAGAGGAAAAGGAACTCTCCTACACTGCTGGTGGGAATGCCAAGTGGTCCAGCCAGTATGGAAAGCTGTGTGGGGGTTCCTCAAACTACTAAAAATGGTGCTTCCATATGACCCAGCATTCTACTCCTAGAACACAAAAACATCAATTCAAAAGGACACCTGCACCCCTATGTTTATTGCAGCACAATTTACAATAGTTAAAACATGGAAACAACCTAAATGCCCCCAAACAGATGACTTCATCAAGAAAACGTGGGATATATATATATATATATATATACAATGAAATAATACTATTCAGCAATCAAAAAACTCATGTCATTTACAACAACATGGATGGAGCTGGAAGGGATTATGCTCAGTGAAATAACTGAGCATTCAGAAGGAAAAAGAAAAATAACAGATGGTTTCATTTATAGCAGGAATAGTAGGGGGGACAAATGAGGGACCAGGAAAAAATAATTATAATAAATTAAAAACCAAAATTAACAGAAACTGTAAATCAGAGATATTCTGTAGGAGAGGCGGAGGGGGAAGGAGCAAAACAGGAGAGGGAAGAGCACAAAGGACTGTGGTGACGGTGCACGGATGAAGTGGTGGCGGGAATTTTACAGGTACTATACCTGGAAGGAGAAAGCATACATTATACGAAAAGAAAGAATGATGTAAAATATATTTATAATAAAAATAAATAAATTTAGATGCTTCAATACTTGCACACACACACACACACACACACAAAGATGTATCAGCTATACCTGAGGCTCCAAGATTCTTTTTTGGTTTTCCTGAATCAATCATGAACTTCCCCAGCCTGAGATGGCTGCGTGACATCAGCAACCCCTTTGTACAGCTGCTCTGGTGCTGGTTCAAAGGACTCATGATAAAGAGACACAGTGGCAGGGACGGAGGGAATGCATGGGGAAGCCTTCTCATCAAGGCTGATTTAGATGGATACTTGCTGATGTCTCAGCTGCCATCAGCAGAGAGCAACGCTGGCCCCACTCTATGACCCCACTCTCCACGCTCAGCGACACCTGGTGTCAGGTTGATGACATGGCACTTCTTCCACCCAGGAGGAAGTAGTGATTGTGCTCATTGAAACACACTTGTCAACTGTGCACGCAATGCTTCTGCCCACCTCACCATCACTGGGCTTACTGAACGCCTTGTTTATTTCGTGTGTCCCCGGCCACATCCTCTGACCAGGAAATCTTAATGCTGCCAGCAAAAGAAGGCCTTACATGATACATTTTTTTAAATTTTTTTAAATTGAAGTGTGATTACAATAAAGTACAAATATGTGCAGATTCCAATGAAGTTTTACATATGTGCTCACTCATGTAACCACCATTCAGAGAGAATATAGATGAGTATCTGCCTCCTCTCAGAAGATTCCCTCATGGCTCCTACCAGTTAGTATTTCCCCAGGGACAGTTTCAATCTGACCTTCTACAATAGATTAATTTCACATGGAATTATGTAGTAAGTAGTCTGGTTTTTAGTTATTTTACTCAAAATTTAGTCTATGAAATTCATTAAGGATTTACTGATTTAATCCTTTTTTCGTAATTGGGTATATTTCATTATTTGTGTAGATTGACATATAAGAATATGTCACTTTAATGAAGTTCAAATCATCGAGCTTTTTTATTTTTAAATTTTCTTAAAGATTTATTTGTATTCATTTATGCATGCAAGATCTGGGGTGCAGGTCAGAGGTTTGGGAGGTGAGAGGATTCAGCAGAGACAGAGCAGGGCACAGAACAGGCAGATCTACTGAAATACACTGCTGAGGGAAGCAGCGGGCAAGACAGAAGAGATCTGCTGGGCCATGTGGGTCAGCTCCCTGACAGTGGATCTAACTGAGGCCTGGAGTGGCTGGTGATAGCTTGATACTGCTAAGACTTAACCCCTGCACCACCAGGGAAGCCCCACCTAGCTTTTTTTTTTATCTCTTCTAGTTACTGCTTTTTGTGTCCTATTTAAATATATTGGCCTACCTCGAGTTCTTTTTTTTTACTAATATAAAATATTTTTTAAAAATTTACATATACTTGACATCAATTGTAATCCCCATGTATTCCCCATCACCATTTCACCAGTGCACCATCACCTCAGTCCCTCCCATGTGCTCCCATCTGCCCTCCACCCTTCCCCTCTTCCCTCCCCACCAAGTGTCCCCAGTTTGTCCTTGTCTTTTCATTTTTGGTTTTTGTGTCTTTATTGTTGTTATTGTTATTATTATTGTTCTTTTTTTTTGAGGTTGCATTTTTTTTATTAAAATATTTTAAAGTTTACATATACTTGCCATTAATTGTAATTCCCATGTATTCCCCATCACCATCTCACCAGTGCACCATCACCTCAGTCTCTTGTGTTCCCATTTCCCCTCAACCCTCCCCCTCCCCTCCCTAACAAGTGTCCCCAGTCTGTCCTTGTCTCCTCATTTTTGGTTTTTGTGTCTTTATTGCTGTTATTGTTGTTATTATTGTTCTTATTCATTTCCTTGATCCTCATTTGGTTCTCTTATGTTCCTCCTAAGGGAGGAACCATCTGGTATTTTTCTTTTGCCTTCTGACTTGCTTCGCTAAGCATAATCC
>JAGFMF010011724.1:371304-388254 GCA_019455555.1 Galemys pyrenaicus
GTGCAGGTATTCTTTTGAATCAGTGTATTTGTGTCCTTTGGGTATATTCCTAGGAGTGGGATTGCTGGATCCTATGGAAGTTCCATTCTTAGTAGATTGTACCTCGAGTTCTTATTGGACTTTTTGAGGATTAAATATGTATTTAGGGATTCCTAGAACAGCACTTGGTACAAAAACAGAAGCGTCGTGGGGAAACTTGAAGAATAAACAGGAACACGTACACCTGTGGTCCTGGTAAACCACTTGGCATATGTTTTGTTTCTTAGAGATGTCCTGATAACATCTACAGCATCATGGTAACATCTACAGGAAACAAGGATGAGAAGCCTGGACCATGGGTGATGGGAGAAGCTGTGCTGAGGTGGTCACAATTACTCCCTGCATGAGTCTGAAACTTGGGTGGAACTCAGGCTTTGACTGAGTTCCACACCCGGTAAAATTGCCTGTCTTCCAGCCTCAGTCTCTGCTTGCTCTTTTCCAGTGTTATTCAAGGTGTCTGTGATCTTCTTGCTGTTTCTTTTCCCCCTTCTTGCCCCCCTCCTTGGAAATTTTTCATATGCCCCTTAAGTCATTTCATAGTCATTCTTTTATTGTCTTCCATGATTCCCATCCCTCATCCCATGATTTCAATTTTTTTAAAGATTTTATTTATTTATGCATATAAGAGCTGGGGTACAGGCCAGAGTCCAGGGAGGTGAGAGGATTCACCAGAGACAGAGCCTGGAGCAGAACAGGCAGACTGACTGAAACACACTGCTGAGGAGAGCAGTGGGCGAGGCAGGAGAGGTCTGCTGCGCCATGTGGGTCCCCTCCCTGGCCAGAGGCAGAGATTGAACTCATGCTGCAGTGGCTGCGGTTTGCTTCAGAGTGTGTTGCTTAACCCACTGCGCCACCAGGGAGGCCCCCTCATCCCATGATTTCTTACCCCAAAATGTTTTCCGCTATCCAGCCAATGGCTTCAGCCACATTGTCCTGTCATCGCTTCCTTGGTGGCCTCCTCTGTGATCAGTTTCATGGCTATTGTCATCTCTTCCTCCAGTCCAGCCATGATTCATGGCATAACCATTCCCCGGGCTGTGGCTCGCTTATTGGCCCATTCTGTGTCCTCAAGTATGTGCTCTTTCATGGACCAGGTCACTTCCCAAACTGCGGAATATTCCATAACCCTGTTCTGAGTCCAGGTTTAGTCTGTGGTGATGTAGGTGATAAGTGCGGGAGGAAAAACCCTTCTAAAAGGAAAAATAAAGTTATAAAATGACCCATGATGTGTTTCACCAACATCAAACTTTTGCTTTTCAAAATCACTTGTTTTCTCCTCTTTCACCATCCTTATTGTGCCGCTGCCTCTCTCCTTTGTTGCTTTGCTAGTTCTCTGAGAAAATAAACTTCTTGGTTACCTTTTTAATGTATCCTCTGCAGCATGGTAACTTCATATGCTGTTGCACTTTCAAGACAAAAGCGGACTCCTATTCTTCAGTGAAAGTCACAGATTCATCTGAAAGTCAGGGCCTTCCACTTTGCTAATCAGCTGAAGAAGCTCAAGCCAAGAACATGGAGCTGAGGAGCCTCAGAACTACCCATATAGAGTCTTGAGATCACAGACATGAACTCCAGAATCAAACCATCCTGGGCTGCAATTCCAGATGTATATGCGCTGGGGCAGATAACTCAGACTGTGGAGCTCAGATCCCTCACCATAAAGTGGAATTAATACGATCTTAGAGCAAATTAACAATGTGATGCATTTTAAACACTTAGTGCCAAGCATGGAGTAAAAACTCAGTATTAGTTCTTCTTATCGGTGATCTCACACATAAATTATCAAGTAATTTAGGAAGTCACCCTTTGGTGAATGGCACATACATACGGGAAGAAGCTGAATGCTCTGAAATAAAGAATACTAAGTTGGCCATGTTATGCCAACTCTTTGTGGCCAAAGTTTTTCATTTGTTTATCCACTTTACCAGTGTATATTAGTGGTTATTTAACAACCAGCTCTCCAGAGCCTCCCTGGTGGCTCAAGGGGTTGAGTGCTGTACTGTGGAGCTTCTGCAGTCACTACAGTTCGGGTTCAATCCCCAGCCGGGAAGGGATCCCACTTGGTGCAGCAGACCTCTCCTGCCTCGCTTGCTGTTCCCCTCAGCAGTTGATCTGCTTGTTCTGCTCCCCACTCTGTCTCTGGTGAATCGTCTCACCCCCAGTATCTCTGGACTGTACGCAATTTCTTGTATGCATAAACAAATAAAATCTTAAAAAAATAAAATAACAACCGACTCTCCAGTGGTGAAAAAACGTGTTCTGTAATCTTTGCCAATTTCAGCTGCCAATTCAGCTTCTACCACAGCACATGTCAGTGTCCTGATGGTTCTAGTCTGCGGCTGAGCTGAAGAGAACCGAGCACAGACTGCTCATCTCTGCTTGTGCCGAAGCCTCAGAAAGGAACGAGTACCCTGTACTAACCAGGGCTGAAATCTGATGGAAAGCAGTAAACAGAGGGTGTTGCTAAAGACCCCTCACCTGCTGGAAAAAGTATTTTTTGAGAGTTAAAACATTCTAATTTCCAAATCTTGTTTTATTAAAGACATCATTTTCTTTAAATACTATGCTTCCATCTTCCCCTTTCACCATTTTCCTTGTACTTTGACTTCAACTTCATCTATTTCTTCCTCTTTTTCTGCCTTAATTCTGTCACTTTTCTGACTCATTCAGTCTGATTGTATCTATTTCATTTTTTATTCCTAGTACACCTGCTTATTTTCCTCTCATTCTGATTATCCTAATAGCACCATTTGCATGCATTCTACTCCATTAATCATTTATTTACCTTCAAATGGGCTCCCCTATCACCCAAGCTTGACACTCACCAGGCAAAAGCTCACTCCCACCAGCAGTCCAGCGGCCATCCCCACTGTGGCCAGGGAGATGAGGGCGATGGCCCACGGCTGCAAACGTCCACTTGGTTTCATCTCCATCGTCGGCGTGGGGCTTGCAGCAACTGCATCTGTGCCCACGGAGGCCGGGCCTGCTGTATGGGAGGTGCTGCCGGTTCTAGAAGCCTTGGTCCAATTGAAAGTTGCTCCTGTCCTGGCGCTCGTGGTCCCCAGGATGGAGGTGGCCGGGGATGCTCCAGTGGGCGTGCCCAGGCCAGAGGCACCGGGGACTGTCCCAGGGGCAGGCCTGCTGGAGGCGCTGGGCACGGACTCCACTCCAGGGCTCCTGGTGGCAGAGCTGGGGGTCGTAGGTCTGGTGCCGGGGGTCCCGGTGCCTGGGAAACAGGACACTCGCGTGATGCCCTTGCAGTGAGATCATCGAAGGGGAGGCGGGTGCGCGTGGAGCAGAGGGGTTGGAGCTGAGGGTGGTGGTTTAGGAGAGGTGTGGTGGGCAGACGTGGGAGAAGATGACCCACCTGGGGCCACGCTTTCCAGAGTGGAGGTGGTGTTCAGAGAAGAAGAGACAGAATATGGCCACTGGCGCTGCTGGGGACGGAGGGAGGGTGAAGAATGTGGGAGATCTAGTCAACTACAGAAGTGGTCACCAACATAGACAGAGTGAGCTGGGATAAAGCGGCAGAGACTGATGTCCGAGCGATGTGGTCACTGGCTGTAAGGACGATGATGGAATAACAGATGATAAAATCTGATTTACTCACGGAGAGGCAGTGGTCACGCTAGGGGTAGAAGGGCTGTAGCCGCAGGCAAGGTGAGTGTGCTGAGAACAGATGTGGAAGAACCTGGCCTGGAGGGGGAGGCTGTCCAGCAGGGTGGGAGAAGGTGGGTTAGAACCAGGTGGGAGGACCTAGCCCAACAGAGGCGGAGGAGTTGGGGTGTTGGCTGTGCTTAGATCAGCTGTGGTTACTATACAATGAAAATGTCAGTCCTGGAATGGCTGCGGGTGGTTCAGAGCAAAGTGAGTAGGATTAGATCTACCACAATTGCAGATGACAAGTGCAGATGTGATTTTATTGAAAGCGAGTGCCAGAGAAATAAATCATTTTGATCTTAGACTACACTAAGGGTGAGCAAATTTAGTCTGTAAAGGGCCAGGAGGAAATTTTTTAAGCTATTCCAGGGGTCACACAGGCGCTGCCAAAAACATGCCAAGTAGCTGGAGAGCAGCGCAGATGTGAATGAATAGATGCGGCTGTGCAGCGACAACACTTGACCCACAATGTGTAGTTCTCACCCCTGGAGGTGCAGTTACCCCCTGGTCGATGAGGCGGTGATGCCACAGGTAGTGGGTGGAATAGAGGGATGTGCTGGACCAAGAAGAGTCTGACAGTGGGTGGTTGTCACGCAGCTGAGGTGGGCTTGCCAATGGCAAACGATGGGTGAAACTAACTTCTGTGTCTGTGAGAGGTTAACTGTGAAGAAGAGTCTGGTTGGAGGGAAATGATGGATATAGCCAGAAGGGCAAGAGGCCAAGAGTAGATTTGAAAAGAGTAGCATTCTAGAAGAGGAAAGAATTTTATCTAATCATTGAGGTAGCTTGACTAGAATCTAGAGCAGAAAGAGAAATGGGCAAAAAGGAGAGTTACCTATTATGGTAGGTGTCACGGTGGCCGCAGATGGCTTGGTGGGGACCTCGGTAGCCTCAGAGGTTGCAGCGGGTGGCATGCTGGTCTCGGAGGTGGTGGCAGAATATTTGGTGGACTCCGCGAGTGTTGTGGACCTAGAGCCCGTGGTGGAGGCTGGGGTCGACACAAATGTTGTGGGAGAGGTGTCGCTGCGAGAGACTGCTGTGACGGTGGAGGCCGTGCTGGTCTCAGAGGCGGCAGTAGGCAATGTCGTGGGAGAAGATGCTGTGTTGGGAGACCTCAGGGTCTCAGAGGCCGGGGAGGAGGCTGTAGTGGGCTCGGAGCCTTTGGGGGTCTCGAAGGCCGAGGTGGCGCTCGTGCTGGGTTTGGAGGCCATGGTAGATGTCACAGTGGCCACAGACGGCTTGGTGGGGACCGCACTAGTCTCAGAGGTTGCAGTGGATGGCTGGCGAGTTTCGGAGGTGGTGGTAGAGTAGCTGGAGGTTGTGGAGGACTCAGACTGTGAGGGTGTCTCCGAGAGTTTGGTGGCAACTGGCGTTGTCTGAGAGGCTGTGGTAGGGGCCAGAGGAGACTCGGAGAGTTCCATCGAGGTCCTGGCAATCTCAGAGGTGGAGGTGGAAGCCTTGGTGACCAGAGGGAGTGTTGTCTTCTGAGAGCTGGGGGCAGAGGCAGTGGGGGACGTCGATGTTGTTTTGGAGGATGTGGCAGTCCCAGAGACCGACGTGGAGGAGGCCACGGTAGACTCAGGGGCACGTGCAGAGGCAGTCGTGGGTAGAGGGGCTGTGCTGGAGGACCGGCTGGTCTCTGAAGCTGCGGGCGAGACTGTAGTGGATTCGGCGCCCTTAGTGGTATCAGATGTTAAACTGGAGTTCACAGTAGTCTCAGAGAATGTGGGAGAGATCGTGGTGTTTGCTGTTTGAGTACAGATCGCTTTATTTATTTCATGTAAAGATAATAAATTACGTATTCTTATTAAATAATCAGAGCGTTACTCCTTTTTTGAAAAATTTAGATATCTTTGACAAAATGATCCTGATTATTTATCTTACTTCAAACACGCCCTGTGTACATTTCACAACCAAGGAATTCAGTCATTACTACCTACATATAGCATTGGCATTTATTCATCCTGTATTTTCAGTCACATGCATATTCACAATTAAAATGAATTTTTTTTAGTTTCCTCATTCTATTCTGGAAAAATGTAGAGTTTCTATTCCTCATGGAAACAGTATTGATGATACTTAAAATTTTAAATATAGATCTTCCATATGATCCAGAATTCCATTCCTAGACATCTAACCAATAATACCAAATTACTATTGCAAAGGAATGTATGTTCATGCAGGACTATTGACAATGTTTAGCTATAGGAACAGCCTGTATGTCCGTGGACAGACAGCGGATGAAGAATATGTGGTTATATACACAACTGAACACTACTCAACTCTTAAATAGTAAGAAGAACCTTTGCCTTTTGCAGCAACTTGGTGGCAACTGGTGGGGATTATGCTAAGTGACATCAGTCAGAAGGAGAAAGACAAATACCAGATGAGTTCACTCATGTGTAGGATATAGAAAAAAAAACAATGGGACTTAACATACAAAACCAAAACATACCCTAGAAATATGACTGCAGAATTAAGACTGCTGGGGAGAGTAGGGAGTGAGGGATGGAATCGACCTTGGCACGACTCCCAGTGGTCTACAGTAAAGGACTATGGGTGTTTTGGTGGTAGGACTTTCATGGTGACATACATCCGAGGAGGCATAAACCTGCTCCCCTGGATCATGTACAGTGTCATGTCTGTAATGAAATTAATAATAAAGGAATATAAATTTCTTATGGACAACATGTAATTTAATTAGGACTTTTTTTAAATCAAAGTGACTTTTAGCTATAGATTTTTAATCATTTATATGGAAATCAATTATTAACATGGTTCAGACCAAATCCATGATCTTCTAATTTTTTAAATATGCCCAAAAACTGATGATTGGATCGGGAAGCTGTGGTACATAGACACGATGGAATACTATCCAGCAATCAAAAATGAAAAACTAGACGCATTCATAGGAACATGGATGGAACTGGAAGGGATTATGCTCAGTGAAGTAAGTCAAAAGGCAAAAGAAAAATACCAGATGGTTCCTCCCCTAGGAGGAATATAAGGGAACCAAATAAGGATCAAGGAAAGGAATAAGAACAACAACAATAATAATAATGATAATAACAATAAAGACACAAAAACCAAAAATGAAAAGACAAGGACAAATTGAGGACACTTGGTGGGGAGGCAAGAGGGGGAGGGTTGACGGCAGATGGGAGCATGGGGGACTGAGGTGATGGTGCACTGGTGATATGGTGATGGGGAATACATGGGGATTACAATTGATGGCAAGTATATGTAAATTAAAAAAATATTTTATATTAATAATAAAAAAAGAACTGTAGCAGAATGTATATCACTATATAGAGAAGAAAAACCCAAGAGACCCTGACGCTAAAGGGATGCCCACCACAGTATGTACATCAGTGTGCAGCCTCTGAGACCCAAGGTCATCTCCCCCACATCCTCAACCCCAAGCATGGAGCATGAACAGTTCACTTCAGTTGTTCTTTTTACAAACTATACAAATGTACAGCTGATAACTCAGGATTCCTAGCAAATAACCAAGTAGTTAACATCATCCTACAAAATAGAAAAAGAAAGTGCCAGAAAACATATTTAAGTTCCTTGTAACACAGGACTTATAACAACAGCAAAGTGTACCGAGCAAGTAGGACATAGAAGCATTTTCCTAAATGTTTAGAAACATGTACGACTTTGATAGTTTCGAGGTGCTCAAAACACCCATGGACATTTCATGTAAACCACTGACAATTCCTAGAGCACTTTGAGAAACGAGGTCCAGTTGGGTAATTAAATCGAAAGAGAACAGACGTGGCTCAGACCACAGCTGTGTCAGTTGCGGTTCTTCCTTACTCTAAGGTAGTCACAGGGGGAAGATCAACAGGGGTATTTTTTTTTTTGGTTGCTTTTTAAAAGCCCTCTTCCTCCTGCTCATTTTCATCTTTCTTCCTCTTCCACCTTTTCCCTGGCAACTTCTGCACCATGAAACTTTCCTGTCTGCTCAGTAAGCATCATCCTCATATTTTCTCCTTCAGCTTTGCCATGAGACTCCTTTTTGCTGTTACTTAACTGATGCCACATCTCATCCAGCCATGTCTCCTGTAGAAATTCTAGGGTGGTGCGTTTGAACTTGGGGAGGAATTCTGGACAGAACTCAGATGGTGGCCTTTGGGGCATTAGGGTCCTTCTTCCGCCTTTAGCTGGTCCATAGTCTTTATTTCCTAATCATTGTGAACTTTATCCACCTTTGCCAGCTCATCAGATCTAGGCTCCTTTTTCCCAGGCATTGTCTCTCATCTCCAGAGTACTTCTTAGAAAATTCTATTTTCTCATATCTCTGGGCTCTCCCTTCATGTCTGCAGAGAGACACAAGCAGACATCTTGTCCTCTGGGTTCTGGGGATCCCCTTCGCCACCCTGACTTTATTGATCACTTGTCCTGTTATTTACTATTTAGCCTCTGTTCTTTATTGTTTCCTGCTACTTTTACTGCTTTCTTCTGGATCTGCTGGATCATTTTCTATGATTCTATTTTATTTCCATATTGACTTATTTGACACACTTCTTACTTTTGTATGTGCCATTGCTCTAAGGTTTAGAATATATATCTTTATATCTACTCCCAGGTATATTATATATGCCTTGTTGGAAAAGTTCGTCGAGAGGATGTGACTGCTTTTTGACCCATGACCTGGTCCCAGGCAATCGGATGCTCCTCGCCCCCACCCGTCCTTGGACCGTGCATCCCACTTGTCTCCCAGTTCCCAAAAGCACCAACTTGAGCTATGAATGCAATACTGAGACATCTGGAGGGTGCGCATGCCTGAGCCCAGCTAAAGCCAATATACACACTTTTTAAAGATTTACTGGGTGGGGGCAGGGGTGACATGCGCTCTCCTACCTGCAGTGCCTCATAAATAAGTTCCCTTGCTCTTTAAACCTGCAAACTATCAATCTGGAGTGGTCCACCTCTTTCTTCGGTCTCTCCCTGCCCACTCTGTATAAGGACCTATTCAAGATCTCACTCACGTAGCTGCCAAGTTTGTAAGCCAGTAATTGGGAAGTCAGTCAGGAGACAAAAGAAATGGACACTGAAAAAGAGTCATCCCCAAGGAAAATCCCAGCTTGACCATCGACGTCTGTGTGGGGAAGGTGGCCTGTATGTTAGACACTCATGGACTTCCTTGTGAATATAGGGGTGCCCCCCACATACCAGCTAGTTTAATGCACATGTTTTAGGAACTACATGCAGTATAATGCATCCAAAAAGGGAAATGAATGGCTGCTATAGTGGACTGGCCTTTACTGAGGGCAAGTCAGCTGCTCACCGATGCCCGATTAAAGGCTGAAGCTTGCGTTAGATAGTTGAGGTTAGGGAAGGACGTGAGGCACAATACTCTGCTAGCTTTGGAGCCAGGAGCTGTGACAAAGCCTGACTGGGACACTTAGAGAACGAATACCTGGGAAAGTGAGCAGAGAAGAGAAGGATGTGGTGACTGACAGTGTAGCAAATGTCTTGAGCAGCCAGACCCCTAATACAAGGACAGCAACACAACCTGCCTGCAGAGCAGCCCCAGTTCAGGGAACATTCATGATAAGAAAATATCCCCCCAGAGTTTACTGATGTACCTGGCAACTTCCAGAAAAAGGCCAAGGAAAGTCTCCAAGTGTAGTTAGTGCTCCACGGAAGCCAGGGGTGATGGCATTTTTCTGACTGGCAAGAGGCAAAGATAATGGATAACCTCCCCACACACTCTGCCCTCCAGTAGAGCCTGAGGTGCTGGAGCGGGGCAGCTCAAAGGAACTAACTCCCCTGGAGACTGGATTATTCTAGCTTGCAGGGACACTTGATTCTATGAGGGGGATAGGTGGGAACCTAGAAATCTATAGAAGAGGTGCAATAATCACTTAGAAGGTGGGGCTGGGACAGTCATTGATAGTCCTGTCTCTGTAGGCCCGATGGGGCTGTGCCACTGCAGGAATAAAAGCCAAGATACTTCAGTCCACCGCCAGCGTCTTGCCTGAGTCCACTTGAGTCCACTGTGGCACAGGACATTTGTGGTGTTTAGCAATCCACTGCTGATGGGAGAAAACTGACAAGTCCCAGGGATGGGTGTGGGTTACAGGAAAGATCTGAGACGGAGCGGGAACTCACAAAGCCAGCACACTGTCAGCTGCGAGGGGTGGGCCATAAGGGTCCAAAAACAGTAACCCAGAGACAAGTGTGGTTAGACGGTGCTGCTGCTGGGACCCCACCTGAACAGACACTGTAGGGCTGGCCTGTGGCACACCTCAAAACCTGAACAGCAGCCTGGTCCTGCTCCATCTGCCCTCCTATCCCTGAGGCTCCACCTGCCTTAAGTAGGCATCGGCAAACTGTGCCTTCTCCCACCCCCAGTCCCGAGAAGATGAGGTTTTTAATCTAATCCCAAAAGACTATGCAGGTCAAACTCTGCAAGTCTTTATAGGTAGATTCTGCCTCTAGGTTAAAGTTATCAAACCATTGCTAAGAGGAAATGCCAGCTGGGAATGGCAAGCCTCTCATTTCCCAACCCCCCAAAATAGAAGCTGTCAAACTACATAAATTTTCCCAGAGAGCATAAGGACTATACCGAGTATTGTATGCCCTGTCCATAGTGCTCTCCCCAGCCTGTGTGGCCTGCCACAAACCCACTGTGGGTACCTTGGTCACCACCTGAGAATGTACCATGCTGTGCTGGACTTAGCAAATGCTTTTATCTGCATACCTCCGGCTGCTGAGTCACAAGATCTATGTGCCTTCAGGTGGGAGGGCAATACTGGACTCTTCCAGAGCTCCTCCAAGGTTACCTGCACAGCCCCACAACATGCCCTGAAAGGCTAACCTGAGAGGTGACACTGTTGTCCTTCCCCACGCCAATAAATTGGGCTCGTTACAGTGCTACGTAATAACATCACGGGAAGACTTTCTTCTGCTGCGGGACACTCAGCAAGCTTTGCTGAAATGTCTGCGAGGGAGAGGATGGATGGTGAACTCACAGAAAATTCCAGGTCCAGACGCTGCTGTAAAGTTTGGGGGCCCACCTGGTCAGGGAAAACATGCATGATCCCAGAAGCTCACTATCAAGGTGCAAGCCTGTCCCACTGCTAAGAACATGAAAGGGGTGCAAGCCTGAGCAGGGAATTGGGGGTCTGGGGGTACTTTGACTGCACACCTGGCACAGTGCCTCCACCCCTTATATCTCCTGGCAGAGAAAGGACACCCGTAAGACGGGATCAGAGCAGAAAGTCACCTTTGTGAAACAAAAGCACTAGCAACGTGGATTAAAGCTGTGGGCTCCTAACATGGTGAGTATTTGAGTCAGAAGTGCTGTCCCTCTGGAAGGTATGGGCTGGGCACTGTGGCAGAGACAAGAGAAGGAGAAAGTACCCCCAGGATTTTGGTCCCAGGTCTGAAAGGGAACAGAGTGTTGACATAACCCTATAGAACAAAGGCTCCCAGCAGTGTACACAGCACTCCTCCAGGTAAAGCTCCCGTCCAGAGGGCGTATCCTGGCAAGAACTTCCCTCCCACCAGGCGGCAAGTTGAGAAGGTGCTCTGTTCACCCACTCTGCAAAGGCTCAAACTCCCACTTGACTGAGCGGCTGCCTGCTGCAGAGAGGAGGGTCCTGTCGCCACTGGGCGCTGTAGACCATTGTAGATGTCCACGTGCCCAGCTCCTGCTTCGGTGGTGGCCTCTGTCACCTGCCGCGGGGAGTGGGAGAAATCCCCTCTGATGTCTGGTCTATAAATGACTCTAGGCGGGCCAACCCACCCCATGGACTGCAGTAGCTACTCAGCCCAACGCTGACACCCTCTGAAAGGAAAAAGGAACCAACCACAGTGCCCAGAGTGCCGGGCCAGGGCGGGCTGGGTGGTGGCGTCTTGTGACCCTGGCCATCAATGCTTTGCACGGACGGTTGGACTATTCTAAGGGACTCACCCTCTGGTTTGGACTCCAGGCAGCTGAGGGGTAGGTGACCATAGTTCGCTCTTTGGGGTCAAAGTGCGTGGCTAGACACTTGGTTTCGCCTGAGACAGCCCTCACTGCTTCCACACCACAGCTAGCAAGCCTCTGACACTCTTGAGTCAGGAAGCTGACCTCCTGGCTCAGGCGTGAGCCCTCGTAACTGAGCCTGCAGCAGACACCGCAGACAGTGCCCGTGGAGAGCAGCCGCCACAGCCCGGCTGCATGGCGCTACCAAGGACGCCAGAATGCCCTGAGATATGGTGACTTCGTGAATGCAGCACCAGCCCCGCTTCCAGCCTATGGACACCTGCTGAGGCACCTGATACCTTAAAGTGCAGAAGTCATGGGAGGGAGGGCCTGGGGTCAAGGCAGGGACGGGAAGAGCACAAGGGACTATGGTGATGGTGCACGGGTGATTGGGTGGTGGAAATTCGATGGGGACTACACCTAGAAAAGAAAGCAAACATTATAAGAAAAAACAAATAAAAAAGCTTTTGAAAGTCATGGGAAATAACCATCACCCCGGCTCTCACTGTGGGTTGATGTGCTATGCGGCTGAGAACACCAAGCCCATCAGACTCGGGGAGAAAGTTGCCTACTGGGACCTGCAACCGCCGGGGCGTTACTTGCACTGGGATCGCGTTGTTCTGGGCACAGTGAACCTGCTGAGACGCACTAGGCTAGGAGCAGAACGAGCTCCACTGAAAGAGGGGTGGCGAGGGTCCCACTCTGGCATATGCTGCCTCCAGCACGTCTCGTCACACCCACGGGGCTGCCTCCAGCAGGCAGAGTATAGACCACGGGCCGAGTTCTCCAAGCCGAGCCACCTTGCTTTCAGAGGGCCGCCACTGTAACTCTCACAGTAGGGAAGCCCTTCCCAGCCAAGTGCCGGCTAAATGTGTCTGCTGACCTGAGACTTCTGCTGTCCTGTAGCTCCCAGTCACTTACTGAGCATCTGCAGACAGCTTTCTGCAGTGAGTATCAGAAGGCTCCCCAGACGTTGGCTGTGTGGGCAGACGGCCCTGCCCAGCTCATCAGGGATGTCATGGCGGATACCTCCACTTCCGGGAGAGGGTCAGGAGGCCCTAACACAGCATGTTAAGGCAGAACCAGCTGAGACCGGTGCTCGTACTGCATCTGCTCTTACCAGCACTGACCCAGAAGCCAGGCCCGTGGCTCACAACGCCGGGCATAGGTGTCCTTTTTCTGCCAATCAAGCTACACTGGCAGCCCATCAAGTGCCGACCACAGGGTCCTGAAAACACCATTAGAGCTTCGTGCAGATGCTCAGACTTGGCATGGATTTTTCTTTCTTTTTTTTTTTAAAGATTTGTTTATTTATGCATACAAGCACTGGGGTACAGGCCAGAGGTGTTGGGGGTGGTGAAAGGATCACCACAGAGAGCGGGGAGCAGAACAGGCAGATCAACTGAAGTACACTGCTGAGGGGAGCAGTGGGTGAGGCAGGAGAGGTCTGCTGCGCCATGTGGGTCCCCTCTCTGGGCGGCAGCAGGGATCGAACTCGTGCTGCAGTGGCTGAGGTTTGCTTCATAGTGCGCTGCTTAACCCACTGCACCACCAGGGAGGCCCGGCATGGATTTTTCTGGGTTACCCTGGCTAATGGATTTTTGAGCAGTCAGGCACCCCCATGCTGGGAATAAAATCACTCCTAGGAATATGGGTGCTTATGAGTGTGAAAACTACAGTGACCACCCTGAGAGGAGAAATCCTATAGTGCCAAAATATGAACAAAGATATAAAGCAATGGTACTTCACTTAAAAAAGGGGGGAAAAATCCCTGCTAACAGAATCAATCTAATTGGAGCAGGGATGCAGGCTGGGGGTAGCCCAGGGCCCGGGCGGTCCTTCTGGCGTATTAAGGAACACTGACGGGTTTGGCTCCAACTAGTCTCGCCACTGGTATTTTCAGATGGCCTTCAATGGGACCTAGGGGCCAAAATCTTTGGCCTCAGCTCCTATCTGGTGCTTGGGTCACTGAAACCAGAGATTTCCCTGCACGGGGAAGAATCTCCCTGCCTCCATGGTTAGAATTAGCAGCTTTTCTCCCATCAAGCCTAGGTGGGCACGTTCTGCAACCCAGTGGTGTGGTCCTTTGGCTGCTCTTGCCTTCCACGGGCGTGGAGAACAGGATATCACAGAAGCCCCACCGTGTTCAGCAGCCAGCCTTCCGCCTAGGGCCGTGGTGTGATTTTTGAGCATTTGTTTTGCACAGCCAAGAAATCCTTAATGAACACTGAAGTGTCACTAATAAGAATGACCGTCTTCTAAAACAGGGTCACCTTGGATGTTATACTACCTAAAGGAAGTACCTGTGCTGTTACTCAAACAGAGTGTTGCAGCTTCATACTTGATGAGTCTGCTACTGTCTTATTTCTTCTTCTTCTTTTTTTAAAGATTTATTTATTTATTTATTATGCATACAACAACTGGGGTGCAGGCCAGAGGTGCGGGGGAGTGAGACAGAGTGGGGAACAGAACAGACAGATAGACTGAAACACACTGCTGAGGGGAGCAGCGGCGAGGCAGGAGAGGTCTGCTGTGCCATGTGGGTCCCCTCCCTGGCTGGGGATCGAACTGGTGCTGCAGTGGCTACAGATGTGTGTGGTGCTTAACCCCTTGGGCCACCAGGGGGGCCCCTGTTCTTCTTCTTTTTATACATACTTTATTGAAGTAGTACCGTGTCATCTTTATTAAGTCACATGAGGACACAATGAATGCCCTGAGTGACTGACCCCCACCCTAGGGGGATCATGTGCATCACTTTGGGATCATGGAAAAAAGTGCTCCTTGTCTGGGACATCACTGTCTTAATCTTTTATGTCTTGTATTGTCTATATCGTTGCAGCCTCCAGTGTAGCCAAAGAGTTGTCAAACCAGCCACCAACACACTAATGAAACCCCCTGCTGACCATTCAGAATACACTGCAGACAGGGGGCCTGAGGGCTGGGGTTGTTGGAGACCCCTAAGGTGTGGAGAGTTGAGACAAGGAAAACATCTGGGTCATGGCCGGAAGCCTGGTCATGGCTACCAGACTGGCTGGAAGACTGGCCCGTGCACAGATCAGGATATTCCTTCTGTGCCCGTGAAACCATTGCCTGGGAGTAACTAGATTAGAAGGGAGAGCAGTGCAGCCTGATAGCGCAGAACCTTGGTGGTGAATGTGTGCTGGAGTAATGCTGAATACCAAGGAATGAAAGAACAAACCACTGTCTTATAACTAACCAAAGGGGGGCAATTTTTCTCAATAAATATGAACTGTGCCCAACACTCGGGACGCTTGAGCCCAGAAGAGCAAGGCCTTGTATCCCCTGGGGCCTGCTTTTCTTAAACTATTTTGTGTCTGTCATTTCTTTATTTCTTGGTTCATTCAGCGCCTCTCCTCAGCCCTGTTCACGAGCTGGACTCTGGCATGGGGTGGAGGAAGTCACCAAAGGGGTGACTCTTGAGTTGCCTCTTATTGAGGTGATCAGAGGCTCCTCATCCCCTACCCTGTCCTTCCACTTGCCTTCCCAGTTCCCAAAGCTGCTCCAATGTCAGCGTTGGTGGTATAGTGGTGAGCATAGCTGCCTTCCAAAGCTGCTCCAAGGACACAGCCTTGAGATAGTAATGTGGTGTTAAGATCAACTGGTCAATGCTCAGGACCAAACCCAGTTTGGCCTCTTTATAAGCTTTTGAGATTTGGGGGGCAAGTGTGGAGATCTGCTCATCTTGCAATGCCCAAGGCAAGCTTCAGAAGTAAGTTCCCTTGTTCATTCAATCTTCCATTGACCAATCTGGAATCTGCCTTTGCCTCGGGTCTCTCCCTGCTCTCCCTTTAGGAGGCCAGTTTCATATTTTACCTGGGAAGCTCCTGAGTTGGCCAACTGGTCTACCTCTTCCCGGCGAGCATGGACTCTTGCAACAGTGCATTTGTATTGCCCGTTGTTCTTTGGGCCACCCAGTCATACACTTTATGTTTAGGCATGGCTAAATCCCGCACTCACTGCTATTATTTCTAACAGTATATTATCTTTCTTTAGAAAAGACTTTTTAAACAAAAAGGTTTTATTTTTACCCACATACTTGCCATTGCCAGACACGTCATTCTCTTGCATGGACCCACATTTCTCCTCCCTGGAGAACTTTCTTTACATGTCTTACAGTGCAGGTCTGCAGGAGATCGAGTCTTGCCCACTGGTTTGTCTTTTAAAATGCTTTTATTTCACCTTTACTTGGGAAAGATGTTTTTACTCTGGATAAATCTAGAGCGATAAGGTTTCTCTCTCTTTTTTTTTCCCTTTCAGTGTCTCACTATTAATTCATTATCTTCTGGTTTGCATGGATTCTCATCAGAAGTCTGCTATTGCCCATTCGTATCTTTGTTCCTGGCTATATGATTCCATCAGATTTCCTGTACAGCACTAATTTTTAGTAATTTGATTATATTGTACTTTGGTGTGATTTTTAAATATTTAAAGTCCTTGGGATCTGTGGACTTACAGTTTTCATCAAATTAAAAAATATCCAACCACTATTTATTCAATAGGTTCTTTTCTTTCCTTCTCTGGAACTCAGTTACACATATGCTAGACTTCTTGTTATCCCAAGATGCTATGCTATTCTGTTCCTTTGCTTTCATCACTGTCTGCCAGGCCATGCCCCTCCATCCTCCATGCAAAAAGTCTTCTCACCTCACAAGGCTCTGACAGCGCCCACCAGACTCCTGGGGACACCCTCCTGACCCAGCTCAGTTTCTGCTGAGTCTTATATTCTGCTCTGGGATGCTGCTGCCCACCCTCCTCTTCACCACTGACACTGATTTGCTCTGCTCCTCCTAACGACTTTTGGACCTAATTGTTCAAGAAAGGGTAGAAAAAGGAAGGGGAAGACAACTGACTTGTGTTTTTAAAAGATCACATTCAGCCTTCTGCGCAGAAAATGGATGTGTGAGAGCAAATGTGAAAGCAGAAAATTGGTTAAGAGAAGTTATTACTGATTAGACCAGGGTGGTGTTAGGTTCATAAGTAGACAATATGCCTTAAAATTTGAAAAGTAGAATGAGCAGGATTTTGACAAACTGCATGTGCTGGATAACAGGAAAAGATAAATCAAGGGCAAGTCTTAGTTTTGGGCTGAGCAAAGAATTGGATATTGGTTTCGTTTACTAAGATGGATTTAAAAAAGAAACAGAGGGGAGGGAGACCGGCAAGATGGCGGCAGAGTGAAGACGCTAGACTCATAGTGTCCAGATACACATAACAGGGAAAGCCAAAAAAGCAAAGAGAAAAGCCAG
>JAGFMF010011725.1:0-11749 GCA_019455555.1 Galemys pyrenaicus
CCCCCAGGCGCGTTGGACCCAGGTCTCCGTGAAGCGGATGCCATGAGTGAGGCCTGCCTGTGCCTTCACAGTGCTCGCGGCCAGGTCCCACGTGTCCCCACCCGACTTGCAGCACCCCAGGAGAGTCTCCACCCACTCAATGTGCTACTTAAGGAGGAAGGTGTGAGCCAGCTGCCCATTCCCGCTGCCTCCAGGGCACTCAGAAGACCGCCAGGGATGCTCCTTGGCCTGGCCACCCACCCCTGTGCAGCTAGCTGGTTGTGCACTGCATTACAGTCATTTTCCTTTTCTCCAACTCACAAATCCCATTCATCCCTAAGAGCTCATCTGAATATTTCCTACATACAATTTAAGGCTCAGTTTCCCTATCATCAACTATAGAAAGATTTATTCCCCAGGTAGAAGTAAGCACCAATCTGCCAGCTTCCTAATGCATGTGTTGCTCCATCTCTATGTTTTGTATCTGTCACAGAGAATGGAATGTATCCTGTCCACGTTTATCAACCCCACTAAGCTATAATCTTCTTTGAAATAGGGACCTACATATTTCCTAAATTTCTATCACTTGCAATTATCAGAAACATTGATATGCAAAAAATTCTAGTGTACACATTTATTGATACATGGAAGTAAATATTTATTAATCACATATTATGGATTAGAAAATATACTAAATGCTTTATATGTGCTGCCTCATTTAATCCTGAAAGCAATCCAATAACAGAGACATTATTTTTATCTACTGTCTTTTGAAAAAGTTGCATTTTTAAGTTATAACCTCAGTTTCTTTCTTCTGTCTTTAACTTATTCATGAGTTCAATCATTTGTTTTTCTGAATTTTTTTATCTTTTTGTTAAGCTTTTCTGAGTTCTCTTCTATCACTACAGCTTGCCAACTTGCCTTTCTGAATATTCTCTTTTCTTAGAGTTTCTCTATTATAGCAGTTGTGAATACTCTAACAAGGAGATATAATTTCCCACATCTTTGTGGTTGGATTCTGGAGAGTTGCAGTATCTTTGTGATGTTCTATATTCCTTTAAGATCTCAAGTTGCAGGCTTCCCTGGTGGTAAAATGGGTTAAGCAATGTGATATGAAGCACCACACAGCCATTGCAGCACAAGTTCGATTCCTGTCTCCTGCCAGGGAGGTGACCCACATGGCACAGCAGACCTCTCCTGCCTTATCTGCTGCTCCTCTCAGGAGTGTATTTCAGTCTATCTGCCTGTTCTGCTCCCCACTCTGTCTCTTATGAGTCTTCTCACCCCTCACATCTCTGGCCTATCCAGTTCACATATGCATAAATAAATGTCTTTTTAAAAAAGAGATTTCAAGTTGTCATGTGCTCTGTATTTGTCTATTTTTTAAATTTTCCTATGTATTATTTAATATCCTTAGCATTAATTTGGAGAACTTAACTACTTTTTTATTTCCTGAAAGTGGTGCTGTGTTTGATTTTACTTGAAATCTGCTTCCTAATAGCTATTGAGCCCTTTTTTTTGCTATTAAATAAAGCTTTTAAAAAAATTCTGTATTTATTTGTATTGTGGGTATTGACATAACATTTGTTTACATTGCTGTTTGTACTTTGTAAGTATAGGAAACCCTCCTTCTGATGCTTGCACCCTGAAAGCACTCATAGTCCACCACCTTAGTCCTCCATGAGCTAGCCCTTCTCCCTTCTTCTATCCTCTTCAGGCCTCCATTCTATAGTCTGCTTTCAAGGGATAGTTTGGGGTTTGACTTTATCTGACCTTTTCTCTGGTTTCTCTATATTCAGCATATAAGTGATACAATCCAGTATTTCTCTTTCTCCTTCTTACGTATTTCATTTTCACCATTGCTTTGTCATTTGTGGCACCACTGGTATCCCTCTTCTGGAGTTCCAGAATTGCAAATTTAAGGGATATATGCACACCTATATTCACTATAGTGTTATTTATAACAACCAAGCTATGAAAACAAGCTAAGTGCCCAACTACAAATGAGTGGATTAAGATGTGGTATATATACACAAAGGAGTACTACTCAGCAATTAAAAAAAAAAAACCAGAATCTTGCCATTTACAACAACTTGGATGGAACTGGAGGGCAATATGTTAAGAAAAATGAGTCATAAGTAGAAAGATAAATAATGGATAATTTCACTCACATGTGGGCTATAAAGAAACAAAACACAGGAGAAGACAAAAATAAACCCAAACAAACCCTTGAAATATGACTGTAAAGTTGAAGCCACCAGAAAGGGATGGTGGAGGTGGGGGTGGGAGAAGAAGAAGGGGGGATTTCTGACCTATCCTTAAAGGGAGGAGGTAGAATGAGAAATGGGAATGGGAGAGGACAGTGGACTATGTTGGAAGATTATGGGTGTTTTGATGGTGGGAGAGCTAAGGTGACCACTCCAGAGGGGAGAAATCCTATAATGTCAAAATATTAACAAGACTGTTTTTAATAACAATAACTCATTAAAATACATAAATTTTAAATAGAAATAAGTGCGGAAAAGGGTCCAGTGGACAATGGTGAAGATATTTGGTACTTTGGTGATGGGTGTGGTGTGGTAACATATATCTGAAAAGGTGTGAACATATACCACCAAGTCATATACAGTGTTGTAAACCAACGCTATGTCAATAAAAGAAAAATGATAAAATATTAAAAATAAAAATTTTAAAAGCTGAAGCTTGAGACCACCCAAATATTATTCATAATATTCCAGAGCAGCTAAGTTTCAAACCTGTATCCATTAATGAGAATATGAATAATAGAAATTGCAAAAATGAAATAGCTATGTATTTTTCCTTATCACTATAACCTGAAAATAATCACTGAGATTGATAAAGACCATTCTCAATCCTGTGAGTATGCCTAGACTTGTTGATTAGCCAGAAGAGAGAACTATCATTTATCAGATTTTGTGACACAGAATGTCTGATCATTCCAAACTGCAGTAGAGGAGCTATTCCTGAGACATTAAAGCAAATAAATGTTGTATGGAAGCTCTATCTGAAAAATCTAAAAGCTAGTCATGTCCTTTATCTATGAGAGAAGAGCAATAGTTAATCAATTTAAGCTAGGAGCTAGAGGACCAAAGCTCACCAATAAAATAATGGTACCCACAGCAATTGAGACAAGAATGAAGCATGGGGTAGTAAAAGATAAGGAAGACATATTCAGATAACAGGACTGCAATTATAAACTACTTTTAGCCTTAGCAAAATTAATTGAGAAGCTCTTGATAGATGGTTAAGACTGAGCACTAAATGACACTGACTGTGAGTTATATAGCTTTCTGGTACAAACTCTGCGAGAATTTCCCTGAAGTAAGTCAAAACTAGATCTATTCCAATGACAATACATGAGATGGATAGGAAATGTGTCAAATGATTGATCAGATGCTTGATGACAGGTTTGCTGGCTATAATTTTTAGAAGTTGAAAAGCAGTTTTTACAAGAAATGGAGATCTAAACTATATCACCCGGGGGGTGGGGAGGGGGGAGGAAGTTTGCAATGAATAGATGGTCTCAGGGGGAGGTGATATATTAGTCTCTGAATTGATTTTTAAATTCCTCCATGATGACCAATCATCACCTCCTCCTGATCATCCAATCCAACGTTTACATTATCACTGGCATGCTAATTTTCCAACACAGTCCTGCCCAAAATATTTTAGAGTTCCCATTTTCCAAGAGGACAAAATACACATACCTTCCTTAGATGTCATATTTTTTTCTTCAGAATACAGACCAGACTTACATTTGCAAAGCTTGTCTCTTTATCCTTAAAATACCTGCTTTTTTAAAAAAGATGTTTTCATTTATGCATACAAGACCTGGCGTACAGACCAGAAGTGTGGGGAGCAAGGGGATCCACCAGAGACAGAGTGGAGAACAGAACAGGCAGATTGACTAAAGTACACGCTGAGGGGAGCAGCAGGCAAGACAGGAGAGGTCTGCTGTGCCATGTGGGTCACCTCCTGGCCAGGGATTGAACTCATGCTGCAGTGACTGCAGATAGTTCAAAGTGCAATGCTCAATCCTTGAGCCACCTGGAGCCCCCAAATGTCTGCTTTTTAAATGAATCTGTGTGTCGTGTCCCAACAACTAAATCTGGTGTTGCCTTCTCTAAAGATTTCTCTCCAGTTTTCCTGAGAGTGATGTCAAGAGGGCACAGATGTAGTCAGAGAGAACTGTGTAGAGAGAGAGGAAATAATAGCTTGATTATACAACCACAGACAATATGCCAATAGGCCTACAGAATCTAAAATGAATTTTTATTTGAGTTTTCACTCATCAGATAGCTACAGATTACCAGAAATATCTTGATAACCCTGTTCCTGAATGTTTACATTTTTTTAACTATCTAATAATCATTCACACCTATTTTACCAAACCAAGAAAAGGAAAATAATTTATTTTAGAATTTGGAACAACCAGTTTTGCAATCATAGAAATCTATCATCAAATCCTCCTTTCTGACATGTTACAATTAATGGTGATTGTCTTCATTGTTATTCCCTAAGGATAAGACTATTTTTAAGATCTTACCTTTATCCTTTCATTAGACAAGTTTAGACTGAGTGATTACAGTATGTCCATATGTCATATGTGGTGTTCATTATGGATAACATACAGTCTGTGCCCTTCAGGATATGTAATGAAAAAGACAGTTATGTATTTGGAGTCGGTCCACTGCTGCTGATTAGTTCCTAACTTGCAGTGAAATAGTATGAACTGCTGACTCCCTTTCCAGAATTCTGAATTAGAGATACAACAGATGTAATAAGTAAATTGATAGATATCAGACATTCACCTAAAATCTATGAAAAATTCCTGGGTAGAGAGAATGGTTGGGTTGTAATGGCTTGTGTGTGTGTGTGTGTGTATGTGTAAAGAATAAGAGAAATAACAGGCTAGAACAAAAACAGATTGTTTGCCATACAATTTTATCACTCTTTGAAAGTAGACATTATCCACCAAAAAAGCTGATACTTTCAAGAAAACTTATGTATGGTCCTTCCTGGTATTCTAGGGGTAAGTCTCAGCACTATCAATGTTATGACCTGAGATCAATGCCACCAGGTAGCAAATCTACATCTGGCATGGCAGATCCTTCCTGTCTCAGCGGCTGCTCCCCTCAGCAGTGTTCTGCTCCCCACTCTGTCTCTGGTGAATCCTCTCACTCCCACATCTCTGGCCTATCCCCCAATCCTTTGTCACAAAAATAAATATGTATTTGTTTACTCACAAAAACATCATGTCACATTTACAGTTTACAGACATAAAAAAAATTAACTGAACAACCTACATTATTTGAACAATACTGATGAACTAACCAAAATAACTCAAAATGAATATTATCAAATATATTAGCAGTAATAAGCAGTCATAAAAATGAGCAGTAATAAGAACAACATGCATCAGGAAAATTATAATAGTTGAAATAAAGAGTTCAATAGTTTGTTTGAATAACAGGATTGACACCAATAATGAATAAATTAGTGAACTTGAATATCAGGATGAAGAACTCTCCCAAAGAATATCAGAGATGTCAAAGAAAGCCTTTGTTTTAGTCTGAAAGGGGAAGAATTTTTTTTTTTAATATAACTGAGAAGTTCACAGTACACAAAACTAAGGCGAAAGACCATGATAATTTGCTGTGGGAGTACAACCAGGTCTATACCTGAGCAGGGAAGTCCTTAATTCCAAAACACTACAAGGATGTAAACCAATGGTACTTCAAAAAAATAAAACTGGTGCCTCCCTGGTGGCGCAAGGGGCTAAGCACTGCACTATATGAAGCATCTACAGCCACTGCAGCACCAGTTTGATCCCTGGCCAATAAGGAGACCCACATGGCACAGCAGACCTCTCCTGCCTCATCCACTGCTCTCCTCAGCAGCTTACTTCAGTTGATCTGCCTGTTCTGTTCCCCACTCTGTCTCTGGTGAATCTTCTCACCCCTCACATCTCTGACCTGTACCCCAGTTGTTGTATACATAAATAAATAAATCTTTTAAATAAATAAATAAAATTGGTTTGTAAAAAATGGGAAAAATGTGCATTGATTATAGCAACATAAATGAATTAAATGTATATTAAAAGGAAAAGACAGATTGACAATGATCAAAATACTGAAACATGTTAGCCACTGAAAATAATTTGGAAGCAAAATAAAATACAAAGTAGAAAAGAAAAAGATAGAAATATAGGGCCTCCCTGGTGGCACAGTAGGTTAAGCAATGCACTATGAGGCAAACCGCAGCCACTGCAGCACAAGTTCGATCCCTGCTGGCCAGGGAGGGGACCCACATGGCGCGGCAGACCTCTCCTGCTGTGCCCACTGCTCCCCTCAGCAGTGTACTTCCGTTGATCTGCCTGTTCTGCTCCCCGCTCTCTGTGGTGAATCCTCTCACCCCACTCCCCCCCACACACACCTCTGGCCCAGTGCTTGTATGCATAAATAAATAAATCTTAAATAGAAAAATAGGTATCCAAGCAAATATAGGTAATATAGGTAATCCAAGCAAAAGTAATGGTAGCAATTTCATAGCCAAAATATAATTTAACATATTAAATTTATATTTAGCAAAATATAGTAGTAAAAAGAGATGTCACATTCCAATAAAATGAGCAATAAATTAACTATAGGAAATCAGACATCTTACAAAAATTTAATACTATTATTTCAACCTCTATAATAAACTCTATAATAAACAACTGAGATATGTAGTAAAAGCATAAAACAAAATTGTGCTTCAATCTCTAAATACACACTCACTTCGAATTTGATGGAAAAGTTAGGCACACACACACAATGTTATTTGAAACATCTAAAACTAAGGGATTTCAGCACAGCAAGAATAGGAGAATATTGCAGAAAATACAACAGGAAAATGATGGAGGATATAATATTCACAGAAAACAAAACTAACATGACTGTAAGTAGATGAAAAGATACCAACACATAGGAAAATACTAATGTTTTATCTACCTTTCTCCATATTTCTTTCTAAAACAATGAATTAGATATATATACAATAATAGAGATAGATAGTGAAACCTAATTAAATAGTGAAAATGTAGATAAATATATTTTAGTGTAATATGATATGTAAATTTATTTGTATATAAATTAATTTCACAATATATTCTCACAAATGTGTGCTTTAGGACATAAATTCATAAAAGTAACTGTCCATGCCAGACAGAGACTAAGAGTAAAAAGCTGAGATGGAGAATGAAAAAATAAAGTGAAGTAAAAGGAGAGTGCTCAATCATTGCTAAAGGATGATTATAATCCCATGAACAGATGAACATGATTTAATCAATTAAGTAAACCTGATAAAAAAAAACTTACATTGTTTTGCAAAGCTAGAGTAAGGAACAACTGGTTGTAGGGGAAGTGGATGCTAGGTGTTTCACAGAAACAATGACAACTCAATTGAGACTTTGGAAAAAAGTAGCATTATAGTAGATGGGCAATGCAAGAAGGAAATCATTCCAAGATTATGAAACCACATACAGAAAGGCATGGTTAGGAAAGAAATTCTTATGTTCATGGAACTGCAAGTAGACTGTGGTGTATATGGACGAGGGAATATAGGTGGTGACATAGGAGATGCATGACTGATGTCAAGGTCAAAGTGATAGATTGGTTTCAGATTGTGAAGTCCCTCAAATGTCCTACTAGAAAGCCAGTGAAAACCTACAGAGGTGGGGATAAGGGATAGATTGACCCTTGGTGGCTTGTGAAAGCTACATGAAAAATTTCCAAGTTGTCACGAACTAGCCAAGCTGTCAAGATTCCAAAGCTGGAACAGGGTAAAGCAGTTAGCTAAATGAGGCTCCCATGAAGAATGTCCCTGTCAATCTATCTGGGGTGGCATCTGCTGTAACTAGAGACTAGCAAGTCAACAGACAGTTTGATTGTCAAATGATTTATGTCAGCCATCATGTGTCGAAGTACCAGTCACACATCTGTCACCAGGACAATGTTGTATAAAAGTGATTTTAATTGCTTCTGGAATATAAATAAAAGAAGCAAAGCAACTGAGATAAATGATGGGATCACTGCTAATTTTCAGATTGTGTTATGAAGGACAAAATAAACCCCAAGTTGACTGGGGGGGGGGTGGTAAAAGTTATTTCACCAATAGGAGGTGTAGGTAGGAGTGTTTTAATGACAAATGACAATATTCATACTATGACTAGATCCTCAATTCAGAAAAATGTCAAGCTGATGTATTCCACTTTCTTTCCTGTATTTAATCAACTGTAGAAGGTACTGATGGGGGAATCAGGCTATAAGAAAAGGACTTGTGAATGTCAAATGTTAAAATAAATAATAACATTTTAGGTAATCTCTTCCAATTTGCTATTCATATTAGCCACAATTTAATGACTCCATATCCACTTTCAACTGCCTTTCTCTGACATTTTCATCCCTTCTGTTCCCTAATGTTTTTGCCCCTTTGTAAGTCCTCATCTTCCTCATTTGTGTCTTTCTCTTACCATTACAGAAGAAATTTTCCTGAAGTGTCATACGAGTTATTCAAGCCTCTTCACAGAATCTCCCTTAAGCTGACTTCTGCTACAGAATCCCTACTCCTTGGCTTGAGGTCAAGAAAAGCTCTGTATAATAACTATTCATTAATTCAGTTCATTCAGCAAATGAACATTTACTGCACACCAGGCACTATTCTACATATGTAGAATGTGTCAGTGAACAAAACATGACTAAAACCCAGGCCCTCATGAAGTTTACATTCCATGGAGATCCTCAACTTAACATTTCAAAAAGACTTACCATCAGACCTTTTGACCACTCACAAATCCTTAAAGTTTTCCCAACTATTTACTTTTCCTTGATATTTTATTTATATATTCAATTAATAATTCTTTTCTACTAAATGTATGTGACATCCATGCAACTCACTTGGGGTCTCAGTTCCATATTCTTTTCTTCAAAGGTCACTCTCTTTTCTTCACCCCAGCCACTCTCTTTCATGATTATTCAGGAAGACTTGCTTTGTAGGGTCTCTTCTCTCTTCCAACCAAATTAAAGAAGAAAAAAAATATGGTTGCTTCATACAAATTGCCTCATTTATTTATTTTTTTTTCAAATTGCCTCATTTAAATCTTGAAAACAATCACATGAGGTAAGTGTTGTGTTTATTTTATAGAAAATAATAGCTCAAAATGCTATTAACAAGCATTTTAAAGCCCCTACTATAGTCTAGCACTTAATTTAGAGTTCTCTCTATTGAACCATTTGATACAATACCTCAAGAGATAGATACTATCATTATCTCATTTTATGCCTAGGAAAATTGAGAATTGTTTTCCAAAATATGTTGATAAATAATTAAACAAGTAAGTTCTAAATACAATTATAGCTGCTCAGTAAATGTATGGTGAACAGAATTGATCCCAAAGCAAATGGATGCTATACGCATTTGTAAAGAATCTTACCCACTCAAAAATATTTTATTTTTAGTAAATAGATAGTAAATATTTTCTCACCTCTCTAAAGTCAAAACCCAATAATTTTTACTGCAATCTGCTTCATACTTTCCCTTGTAGCTACCTTTTTCCAATTAAATGCACATTCTGTCCACATTGATGTTTCCTTGACTTTGGCATAATGAAAATATAACTGACACCAAAATACTCATAAGAAAAGTTCATCCAGATTTCCTTGTGGTATTATTTAACATCATTCTGGATCTAGTCCAGACCCCATTAGATATGACTTAGATATGACTAGGTCACAACTCGGACCAAAGTCACCATCAAAGACTGATCCATATAAGGTCCATCCTTGTCTGGGTAGATTGCAATGACAATGACAATACTAATTTTGTTCAACTGATCCTAGAATTCTTGGGTTCCTGTGATTGGCATACTGCATGGTAACAGTGGCCATGAAGTCAGAAATGTAGGACTGAAGTTTTGTTGTTCATCTTCAGACAAATTCAATAACATCATTGTATTCTCTCACCCCTCTAAAGGCAAAACCCAACAATTTTTACTGTAAACTGCTCCTCATTTTCCCTCGTAGTTATTTTTTTCCTACTAAATGCACATTCTTAAAACTTATAAGTTAATCAACTGGCCAATGATGTCAGAATGGATCTAATGAATCCATTAGATCTAAAAATGGATCTAATTATACTGAAATATATGACATATCTCAATAAAATAAGTGAAGGAAGGGAGAAAAAGAGCAAAGTAATAAGAAAACAGTGTTTTGGGGCCTCCCTGGTGGCGCAGTGGGTTAAGCAACGCACTATGAAGCAAACCGCAGTCACTGCAGCATGAGTTCGATCCCTGCTGCCGGCCAGGGAGGGGACACACATGGCGCAGCAGACCTCTCCTGCTGTGCCCGCTGCTCCCCTCAGCAGTGTACTTCTGTTGATCTGCCTGTTCTGATCCCCGCTCTTGGTGAATCCTCTCACCCCCGACACCTCTGGCCTGTACCCCAGTACCTATATGCATAAATAAATAAAATCTTTAAAAAAAGAAAACAGTGTTTTGAGTAAAAAAGTTTAATGTTGCAACATAAAAACCTTACCTTAGCTGGTAAATTTGTTTCTCATTGAAATGTGTTAAAAATTCTGAAGCTTCTTCACATCTGTATTAGATTTAAGCAAATAAAGAAATAAACTGCAGTGATGAGAATAATTTTTCTGTCTGAGAAAATGTTTCAAATAAGTAACAAGAAGACTACGAAGAACCTTGTGTGTGTTAGAGTCACTGATATCAGTCTGAACTCATTTACCTTTAAATTGGATATATACACAGCTATAGAGATAATGATAGATGACAGACAGACAGACAGATAGATAGATAGATAATCATATATACATACACAAGAGACATAGATATACATGAATTAGCACTCATATACATATATATTTTTTCTCTGTCCACTAAGGGCTGAGATGCAGTGACATTCCAGTTACTATGAAAATACTTAGCATGTGGTCTTGATATCTAAATACTATTAGCCACCAAATGAAAAAAAATTCTTGAAGAAATAACTGATTCTAGGGCTGTAGAAGGAAAATATGAAACTGTAGTATCAGAAAATAAGGAATTCCTCAAAAAAGCAAAAATAAGGACTTGTCAGAAGGAAACAAGACCCTTAAAGAATTCCTCCTAAGGTCCTAATCTAGAGCAATATGAGCAACAACAACAACCAAAAAAGAGTATATTATTGGATTTTAAAACTACATAAATAGGCATAAACCCATATTTAATTTATTAAGGAGGCAGGATAAGTCTTCCTTACAGAATAATTGTATATAATAAATAAAGAAGAAATGGGAACAATTAAAAATCATTAATAGAGCACCACAATACTAATTGTTGCACTCAAGAGCCAAACTATGCTAAAATTAGTCAGTAAAACTTTTAAGGATAAACATTAAGATAATTCCATAGCCTGAAATAGCTCTTCCAAAATATTTGAGTCACTGTTGTAGTTTAAAGTACCACTGTTCCTACACATGGCCAATAGGCACATGAGAAAATGCTCAACATCCCTCATAATCAGGGAAATGCAAATTAAAACCACAATGAGGTACCACCTTACACCTGTAAGAATGGCACATATAAAAAACAACAACAACAACAAATGCTGGCGAAGATGTGGAGAAAAAGGAACACTGGTACACTGCTGGTGGGAATGCAAGCTAATCCAACCATTATGGAAGGCCGTATGGAGGTTCCTCAGTCTACTAGAAA
>JAGFMF010011725.1:18698-47447 GCA_019455555.1 Galemys pyrenaicus
TCTGCCTGTTCTGCTCCCCGCTTTCTGTGGTGAATCCTCTCACCCCCCACACCTCTGGCCTGTGCCCCAGTGCTTGTATGCATAAATAAATAAATCTTTTTAAAAAAAAAATTAATCACAGTCAATCTAAGCCATCTCTGTGGCCTGGATTGAATACCCAACAACTGAACACGATTGTTTATATATTATATATGTAATATAGGTGTGTGGTATATTAACATGTTAACATAAACATATATATTAACATATGTGTGTTATGTATGTTAAAAGAGGAAGCTATATAGCATTTCTAGTTAGAATATACCTGGAATTGGAATCAAAAGATCCATGTTTGAGTCTGCTCTTGCTTCTTTATGAAACTCAGAGAAAAGTATAGCAATCTGCAAAATATTGCAAATGTAAGGTTTTACCCTGAAGATATTTTACTCAAAGTGTTTTGATATATTCATTCTAATATTTCAGATACATTATAGCTAAAAATTATCAGTAAATAATTGCAATTCTGCATACAGTTTTTTATTAAGGTAACATGATTTACAACACTATGTGATTCAGAAATATAGAATCCCACCTCTCAGATGTATGTTACCACACCACACCCAGCATGAAAGTATCCAAAGTCCATTGAGTCACCTCCCCTTTTTCCTTTCCAACCTCCCTCCCTCTCTGGAAGCTTCAGTTTTACAGTCATATTTCTTAGGCTTGTTTATTGCTATGGTGTTGTCTGACTGTTCACATGTAAACATTTGCTACTGGATCACAAAACAAACACTTGCTTTCTGTGACTCAGTAATTTTATTCTGGTTCATCCTCTCCCCTTGTCTGTCTACTTTCCCACTGCTACTTCCCTTGCACTTCTCCCTTTCCATTTTTGGACTGAAGCTATTCTCCCTGCTAAATGATTTCCCTCATCCTTGTCACCTATCTTTTCTCCATTTACATGTCCGAGTTCAAAAATCCTTGCCTTATCTGTGATGTATTTTCTAGTCCATCTAATAAGCAGAGTTCTCTTCTTTCTCTAATTTCCTTTAATAAAAACAATAGTCATGCAGCTTCTCAAGCTGCCTCTGGCTTATATCTGGTTTTCTAATTACAGCTGATTAAGTCATCAGTAGCCTGAATTATATCCTCCACTTACTTCCACCTGGGGCCAGACCTCTGGTATCTCAGTATCTCCAATCAAAGTTACTGGTAGCTATCCTCAAATCCCTCTTCCAACTCTTTGTCAAACCAGTCTATATGAATTAGTACTATGGTTTTCATGTTTAAAACATGTCAGAGAAGCTTTCTTGCCCATCACAGCAAATCCAGTTACCTCAACATAATTGATAATGTCCATTGTTATCAAGCTCTTTGCCAATACTCCTATCCTCCCAAACTCCTCACAGTTCTGAATACAATCTAATGTTTAATACCCCCATTTGTTCATGCATGCATTTGCTTTCCCCTCCTTTTTTTCCTTTTCAAAATTACAGTTGATCCTTCAACAATGCCAGGGTGAAAGGCACTAACCTCAACCAGTAGATTACCTGTGCATAACTTTTAACTCCCTATAAACTTAACTAGTAATAGCCTGTTGTTGACAGTCTATTAACACATATTTTGTATGTTATATGTATTGTATATTATGTTCTTACAGTAATGTAAGCTAGAGAAAAGAAAATGCCTAGAAAATCATAAAGAAGGGACTATATATTTTGCACTTTTACTTAAAAAGATCCATGTATGAGTGGACCCATACAGTTCAAACCCATCTTATGCTGTTCAAGAATCAAGTGTATTTCAAAATTGCTTCAATATTAAAGTGTCAAAAAAAAAAAAAACTCATCCTTGGTTGGAAATCTTCCATTGCACTTTCTGTGCTCCCATATGCCTGCTGACTTCACAAAACATAGTAAATTACAATTATCTCTGTTTTATTCTACTGGACTCAGAGTGCCTTGAGCCAAAGACTGAGATTTCCATCCTATTATCCTTAACACCTATTGCAATTTCAAGCCATGTTGCTGACATATCATAAATGTCGAACAAATCAGTGATTGTATGAGAGGGCACTCCCAAAATGAAAAAGTAGAAAACAAGCCAAGTGCATAAAGCCCAGATGTTCATATCCTGGCCCAGGTCTAGATTCAGGGTTGAGACTTAATCAAAGGTGAGGATTCCTGCTAAGCTCAGTGACATGAAAATACATTAGAACTGGTGTTTGTGGAGTTAAATTTACTGACTTTGCAGTGCTGCTAATTTTTTTTTTTAAGATTTATTTATTTATGCATACAAGCACTGGGGTACAGGCCAGAGGTGGGGGGGTGGTGAGAGGATTCACCACAGAGAGCTGGGAGCAGAACAGGCAGATCAATGGAAGTACACTGCTGAGGGGAGCAGCGGGCACAGCAGGAGAGGTCTGCCGTACCATGTGGGTCCCCTCCCTGGCTGGCAGCAGGGATCGAACTCATGCTGCAGTGACTGCGGTTTGCTTCATAGTGCGTTGCTTAACCCACGGCACCACCAGGGAGGCCCCAGTGCTGCTAATTTTAAAGGCGTGAGCACAGTGTTGGAATGATCTTGGCCCACTTGTCAAAGCTGTTTAGCAGACAAAATAACTGGGATTATCATCAGAAATTCTCAATTCATTCCTAGTCCTGTCTCTTTCTAGCATATAAATGAAGTTTAATGTTTCTGTGACTAAGTTTCATCAGCTTTAAATAAAAAGACTAATCACCCCCACTTCCTAGAACTGACATGAAGTTAAAACAAAGTATACAAAGTGCCTATTCAGCACCTGTCCCTAAGTAATTAGTAGAAATCATAATAATTATTACTATCAGATGAGAACAGGAAGTAAAATAAAGACTTTGCTTCTCTTTGAGTTTAAGGAGTATGGATAGTTCCAGGAACATTAAGTTTTAAATTAATCTGATTCTACAGAGGTTACTAGCTTGGGCTTATTCCATATTAAAAATACATCTTTATTTGCGATGATCAGTCTTCAAGATATAACCCATGTGTAGAGGGTGGAGGATTTCAAAAACTGAACTTTATTCCCTCTACTAGCCACCTGAAATAGAGCAAAAGGATGTTCCATGGGCCTTACTCATTACTGTCTTTAATCTTCTCCACCATTTTTGAAAGTAAATATTATCTTTGTGTCAAAATAAGGAAAGTAATGCTTTAAAAAGTTCAGTAATCTTCCCAAAATCACACAAAAGTAACAAACCAAGATTTGAAATATATCTTTTGACCCCAAACCCTGTGCCTTCTCATACTGATTTTTCCCCTTTATTTATAAATATTTGACATCATTTGTAGTCCCCATGGAATTCCCACCACCATTTCACCGGTGCACATCACTTCAGTCCCTTGTGCTCTTTCTGCCTTCATCCCAGTCCCTTGCCTTGCTGTTTGTGGGACATAAAACACATTCTTATATAAGATATCCTTTGATCCAAACTTTAACTAAATAAATTGAATCATTTAGCCAATGTCACAAATCCAGTAAAGAGCAAACCATGTACTACCCAAATCCTGTCTTCTGACTCATATGCACTGTACTTTCCTACAGTGGAGTAGTCACCATCTGACCAGACAGAACAGTGTAGACATAATGGACAACTGTTTCTTCTCAAATCTGGTCTTATAAATTTACATAAAACTTCTTTCTAGTGGTGTAGTTATACAAGTTATATTTATGGAGACAAAGAAGATGAATTTCTTCCTAACTTCCTCTGGGAGAAATTAACCAATATATGCAAAATCACACATTTCCCAGAGAGCATACCTGGGATTGAGAGAATTGGCTCATAGATCATGAAGTTATATTTTTAAATGGAGTTTAATTTATTCATGAGCTAGGATTTTATTAAAAACTGTAAAAATTTGAATGAAAATGCAAATACATGTTATAAGCAACTTTAGTGAACCATGCTGTATTAATTGAATATAAACTCTAGTTCAATAACAGCATCTATTACATTTGTTTAAAAAGTTTATCATGGACTTATTAAGCTAATTATTGTCCTAGGTAGTAGATTCAAAGATAAATAAGACATGGCTACACCTTCAGGTAATTCCTGATCTAATAGAGAAAACTGACCTGTAAACAAATGAATGTAGTAGATGATACTTTGTTTGCCTCCGTTGTCATGCGGACACAAGTAAGTCAACTGCATGGAACAGTCGATTTTAGACAAAAATAAAAATAAATTTCAGAAAATAAATGATACTTAAGGTGAATCTTCGAGAGAGATAGGTGTTACCAGGTAGTAAGAGGACCTCACATGACTGTGTATGGTACAAAGGGTAAAACAAGAATTTTGACAGGAAACCAAATAGTACCAGAGAAATAAAGTCTAGGGGACAAAGAGAAGCAGGTCACTAAGACTTAATGTGAAATCGTATTATGAGTCTGAACTATGGCAGCAGCGATACAGATGGATAAATGACATTTTGTAGATGTCGGGTACCTAGGTTTGCCACTTCTTGATATTTACACAAAAAAATTTGAAAATACTAATTCACAGAGATATATGCAACCTCATATTATGCAGCTTTATTTACAATTGCCAAGAGCTGGTTAAAACCTAAGACTCTGAGATGACTGCATACAGAAGATTTGGTATATATATTTAATAAGATATACTCAATTATTTTAAAATGATGAAATCATGCCATTTGAAACAACCTGGATGGAACTAAGGGAACTATTATGCTTAGTAAAATAAGTCTGATGGAGAAAGACAAATCGCATGTGATTTCTACTTACGTGTGGTATATAAAGAAACCAAACAAATGGATGAACTTAATAAAACAAAAATAAACATTTAGAGTATAAAATCAATTAGTGATTACCAGAAGGAGCTATATCAAAGATACTTTAAAAGACAAGAAGGAAAGTAATGATTTGTATATGCTTATGAGGAAGAGAATAGCATTGAAAGTACCTCCCATGCCCAGGACCTTTTAAGCAAATGATGGAGAACAGTCTCTACCCAGGGAGCTTATAGGTGAAAATGGCAAACACACAGAGGAACCAGAGTTAAAGTAAGAATGTGAGAGTAATGATGCCATGGAAGGAATGCGGAGGTAGAGCCACGCATGGTTCTGCACTGTGCAGAATAAGGATGGCAGTATTTTTAAAACAAGCTGAAGATGGAGAGTTTTGCCATTTTTTTTTCATAGGCCCACAGTTAAAGGATGACAGTTGCCTTAGGAATTATTGGTGTGAAGTCTCAAATGAGTATGGAATGTCAGAACTTGAGTAGCTGTTTTCTTCATCTTACATGAATTTGTCATTGAGGCACTGTTTAAATACTCCTAAACAGAATTTGTAGTGACAAGGACTGCACATGTTCCAGTCTTTACCTCTGAGAAGCTCACAGGAAAGAAACACAATCTTAGAAGCAAATATCTACTTACATGATAGATGTGATTGCTCGGATGGATTGAGGAATACTGTCTTCACCTATTTTCTGCTACCTTCCCTCAGCACTTGGAAATGTTCAAGGTGCCTATTGCGTACTTCATAATCCTCCATTATTTAAAGATAAATGTTCATGTACATGCCATCTTGCTTGAACATTGGGAACAATAGAGCAGGAAATGACTGATCACAAAATGCAATTGCTAGCACATTGGTAGACATTCAACGACTTGGGCATGAAGTTATCCAGAATGACAGCAGGAATTGGGAGAGAGATAAAAATTATGATCAGATACAAAAATTCTAAAGGACCTTAAGCTCAAGAGATTGAAGTTTATCTTTCTTTCTTGAAAAAGAAAATGACATTTTTAATGAAGGTTACTTTCATGGTAGTGGACAGGGACTGGCAACCGCTATCACAGATTCAGAAGCTTGGTTAACTGTCAAAAAGAAATCAAATGTACATTGCAGGGCTTTTAAGTATTAAATGAGATAATAAGTAAAAAAGGTTTAACATGATGCTAAACAGGTTGCAAATGCCCAATCTGATAATGTGGAACACATATTTTTATATAACTATTCTCTCTAAACTTCATTTTAATCCTATAAATGGTCAATGATTTGAAATGGTTTTGGTGAAATCTGATTTTCCTTAAACCATCGCCCATTTAGATGTCTTTTAACCATTTCCAATCAATTCTTAACTCTCTATATATTAAATATGAATCTTCAGTTTAGCTAATAATTGCATCATTTTTCCCAAAATTAGCATATAAATGGTAGCATATATATATATATAATACCACCCATATGTGTATTTTAAAATATGTGTGTATATTATGGGAGGAAATTAATTTTCCCTCTATTATCCTAAACTTATTTTGTTGCTTGTTTTTAATTTCCTTTGTTCATTCAATTTTTAAAACAATTTACTGATGTCACCGTCATTCTAGAAAGTAAAAGCATAAAAGAAAAAGTTTCTTTAAAAGTAGAATAAAAATTGCAACAAGAGACTTTTTTCAAGATTCAAAGGATCATCCAATGCCTGTCATATTGTTGAAGTTCAATAGTATTTCAAAATAATTTCCTTTACTCTTAATATGGAAGCAGTATAGGACAAAACACAAAGTGTAAGATTTGATATTGAAAAACATTATTTAAAATGAGGACTTGCAGAAGAACTTAAAAGACACTTCACCAAAGAAGACATACAAATGGCCAATAGGCATATGAAAAAATGCTCAACATCTCTCATAATCAGGGAAATGCAAATTAAAACCACAATGAGGTACCACCTTACACCAGTAAGAATGGCACACATCAAAAAAACCAACAACAATAAAGGTTGGTGAGGATGTGGAGAAAAAGGAACTCTACTACACTGCTGGTGGGAATGCAAGTTAATCCAACCACTATGGAAGGCAGTATGGAGATTCCTCGGCCTACTAGAAATGGAACTACCATATGATCCGGCAATCCCGCTCCTAGGAATCTACCCAAAAGACACAAAAACACTGATCCAAAAGAGCACCTGTACTCCTATGTTTATTGCAGCACTATTTGTAATTGGTAAGACCTGGAAACAACCCAAATGCCCAAAAATAGATGACTGGATCAAGAAGATGTGGTACATATACACAATGGAATACTATTCAGTGATCAAAAATTTAAAAACTAGGAACATTTGTAGAAACATGGATGGAGCTAGAAGGAATTATACTCAGTAAACAAGCCAGATGGCCTTGCTTTTAGGAGGAATGTGAAAGAACAACAACCACAACAAAAAATAAAACAGAAGAAAAGAAAACAAACACAAAAAAAGAGAAAGCTCAAGGAAATGGGCAATCACAACCAAAAACAAACAAACAAATAAAAACTCAACAAGATCAAAATATCAAAGATAAACCCAAGGGATCAAGGGGGTGGGTGATGGAACATGGGTGAAATGGTGGTGGGAACCCCCTGGGACCTACAAATGATGTCAAATACAATTAAATCTAATAAAAAATAATAAAATGAGGACTTGGCCCTTTACCAATCATATGACCTTGATCAAGTTATCACCTTTTTTAAGCTTTAGCCCTTCATCCCTAATAGGGAGATGATACTGACTTCACAGGATTACTGTGAAAATAAAATGAAACAGCATCTGCAAAGAGTATGGCACAGTATACAACACACCACAGTTGCTTAATAAAGTTTCTTTATAAGAATACATAAAATTTTTAACCAATTTTTTTCAAAAATTTTGAAGGTCTTTATATTCCATTTGAACCCCATAGACCAGCAAGTCAATCATTTTGTGATTAGGAAAAGCTTGCATTTTTGAGTAGTCCTTTCCCCAATATGAGAGAAATGACAAACTCGACAAGATTCCTACTAGTTACTTAAATCATGTCTTAAAAAGCATCCTTGAGGCTTAATTACTCTTCCTTCTTTACTCCTTTTAATCATATTGATACCTTATATCAGAACAGTAATTTTCAATTTTACAAAATGCTTTTAAATTTTGTAAATTTTAAATTTTGCTTGTAAAATTTCCACTTTAAAAAATCCATCTTACAAGTATTCACATATGCTCCCTCAGTATGAGATAGTCATGTATTATTTTCTCTATTTTAGATATGAGTAACAATTAGAAATGAAGCAATCAGTCGAACAGCTGGTAAGGGGCAGAGATGAAATTTGAACCCGGTCTTTCCAACTCCAAGGTCTATGTTGTTTTCACAAAAGGAGTTAGAGTGGTAAAGTTCTAATTAAAATTATATCTCCAAATTCTGATTTCATGAACTATTCTATAAGATCATAGTTGCCTATCATATCAGTTAGTATTTTAAGAGTGCTAGCTTCCCCCATGAGACACCACAACCATCAACAGTCACTCTAGTATTCAAAAAGTCATAGTCACAGAATATCAATAACTGACGAGCCTATAAAAAGGATCTAGCTCAATCTTAGTGCAAGAAACCAAGACAAAGAACACTTGCTCAAGATTATAATTATCAACATCAAGCCAGCAGTAAGCCTGGTCTCTGACTGCTGGGCCAACATCACTTTCAACCATTCTACACTGATCTGCCAGTCAGGAACAAGAAGAACATTGATTTTTTTTCCTTATTTCCTTCTTGAAATACTTGTTTGTTTAGGATTCCTAAGTGTGTTTTCCATTAACTTAAAATCAGAAGACTAATAGGAAACCAGAAATTATTGTTCAGTTTATTTGGCATTCTCTTTAGGATTGTTCAATCTGTAAAGAAAGAGTGTTGATCATTCAAACATATCACTTTTATTTCATCTGTTCAGATATAAGTAAATAGCTATTTTAATTAGAAGTATAAAATTGAGGAGAATTTCCTGTCATTCCTGAGGTTTGAAATTATTTGCTTGAAGCAAATTTTACTTTGGACATCAAATTTGAAGCACTGTGTCTTGATTCCACCAGTAATGTAAAATTTCCGCTATTATTCTGCCATCACAGATGTATTAGCTAGACACATTTGACAATGACATGATGTACAATTTTAACTAAAACTATTAATACATCAGAACCTGTTGCAACATTCCTAGCTTAGCAGTTATTTTTCTTTCTTTTCACTTTCCTATCAAAGCAACAGAGCAATAATCCTGCCAAAAAAAATCATTCTGTTTTACCTACATCTCTGAGACACTAGTTCATAGATTTGTCCTTTATTCCACAGTTATTTTCTTGCGCTTGGGAAGGCTTCTGGGACTTGACATGTTCTTTCTGTCTTCCATTTGGGCAATTTAAACTTTAGAATTCGCTTAACACAAAACTAAAATAAAGTTAAAATTTATAAGCTTATTACTTGCTTCAGCTGTAGGATATACAAGGTAAAGTAACAGCTTTTAAGACAGACAGTTGTGGATCTGGGGTTAAGCCGCAACTCCTCTACATATAAACTTTGTGACCTTGGATTAGACTTTATTTCTACATTATTATACTACAGATAATATCTTAGAAAAAACTTTCAATTATGGAAGGAGCTAATGTTTCCGACTCTTGAATGCAATATGCTGAGGGCCCTATAAACCAGACATCACTTCACTTATGAGTGAGCCTGGTTCTACCTGGTGTCTTCCCTGCAAGCAAGGACAGCCATCCTCACTCAGCATGTTTAATAAGGCAGTTGTGTAAAGCAATGCCAACTTTGCTGCTTTGTGTGGAAAAATGGACTCTCACAGAAGATGACTGCTTATGTTGTAGAAATAGTAAGGAATAACAAATGACAAAGTAATAGGTTTACCAGAAAATGGAAGTTTTGAGTAGCTTAAAGAATATATCAAAGCTACACCCAATACTGTTCACATCTAGAGTAGGGACAATTGCAGCTGCTCTCTGAAATTTAGACACATCAGTGACATCAAAGATTACAGAGCTTTTTAAAAAATAAAATTAGGTAACATACATTCATATATTTTCTCAGAAGAAATGATGAAAGGTGTTAAACTGGCACATAGGGCAGTTCTCCTGCAAATTGTAGCAGTATCTTCTCCTCACCAGCCATAATGCTTGCACCATCTTCTGCAAGGGTGGAGGAGCTAACACAATTGCTCCAAGCTCAGAAAACTATCAAGGGAAGTGGCATATAAATTGAGTAACAATTTGGCTCTGAGCTGCTTTCTGCATTAGTTGAGAAAGCAATACAGTTTGGCTTCTCAGGGGATCCTGGTTCTCTCTCTCACCGCCACACAATCTACCCCAAAGTCTGCCCCATTCACATGTCCAGCCTGCAAATACAAAAAGTAGAAAGAGGCTCACTAGGCCTGAAGCCTGAGCCAAAGTCCCTACCCAATCTTTACCTGAGGCTTCTATTAGGGAATTGGGTACCTTTATAGCTAATGACAAAGCACTGTTTTGTGCCCAATCTGCTATTTCCCTGGTGCATATAGCCCCCTTGAGATCCTTGCAGAAGGAATAATTGGTGATGCAGGAATCAAGACACAATACCATCAACATCTACCTCACATTATAAAGCCAAAGTGACAGGCTATTTTCTAAGTTACTACCAAATGCCATATGTTAGTTAGTGATAATTATTGCTTATGATAACACCAATAGAAACAATGATAATTACATGGCGAGGCAACTGTGTTATCTCTCCTACACCTGGAGTAAAACACCTGTCATCACGGTGGCAACAAGAGGGATTAGGCTTCCCTCTGCTCCAGTGCTCTCATGGGCTGTTTTCATCTACTGGATAAAAAGGTTTCCTGTCATTTTAATAATATAGCTTTATAGGCTTTAAGAGTGCTGAAGGGTAATGCTGGATATATTCACATTATCCTTTGATTTTAACAGGGTTGGAGGTGTCTTTCATCACTCAAAGTTATAGAAATACAAATGTGATGACATACAAGGACCCTTTCCACACAGTCACAGGTTATGTGACTAGACTGGTTATGTACTTAAGCTCTGGACTTCAGTGAATGAGTTCAAATCTGAGCTCTGTCACCTGCTAACTGTAAAACCTGAAATGAACAGCTAGCTGACCTTGTCATCTCAGCTCTCCAAGCCTCATCCTTCAGTTATAAAGTAGACATAGTAATAAATGTTTTACAGGATTGCTGCAAAGATGAAATAAGATTAGACTTCTTACAAAGCCTGACACAGCATGGGTGCTCCCACATATCAATTTATTACGATATCAGTTTTGCTCCAGATATTAGAGGAGACTCTCATTTCACCTTGGTGAAATCCTTTCTTAAATGTATACAAAATCTAAATAGCCAAGCTCCTACAAAATAAGAACATTGATCCACTTCTGCTGAAACATGGTCCTCTGTGGCTTAGTTCAACTCATAGAATAAACGTGTACATTGGGACTTGGACCCAAACTTCAGCTAATGATTAAGACATTCCCACCACCAAATATTCACTTGACGTTGATCTCCACGTGTCTGAAATGTAAGTTTGAAATCTCTGATACTGCACATCTTGAATTACCAACTGCAACATAATCCTTTCATCTAAACAACGTTACAAGATGGACTGTTGAGTATCATGATTATCAGGTCAGAGAAATAAAAAATCTGAGACTCGAAGAAGTTATAATGTACTTGTAATGAGAGTCACATCACCAGAAAGTTAAGGTTCAAACCCAGGTCTTCCATCTACACAGATGCCAGTCCTTCCCTGGCTTCTCCTCATCCCCACAAGGCTCTCATCAATGAATCTGATGCACCAAGTAAGCCAGAGTCTTAGGTCATTTTCAGTGAAAGCAATTCCATTGTCCCCTGATAACCACTGTAATTCAGCATGATTGTTGCTAATAAATATAAACAAACCAAAAAACTGGGACTATATTTTAAGTTTAAATAAAGCAGAGGTTTAACATCCTTAAGCTAAAACATAAAAACAGCATTTAGCTCAAATATTTACATCTACACTTGTTCTAAAGAGTCAATTTATGAGCCATAGAAGAGCAGCAGAGCCCAATGACAGAAGCAGCATAATTGGCCTCCTGCTCCCTTTTTATGGGTTTCCACCTCCCCATCATCCATAGTTCATTGTACTCCTCTCCGGAGAAGAAGTAAATGATGTGCATTTCAACAAAGATCTTTCACATTTTTCTCATTTTCTGCCATTTTCATGGGTTATGCACCATTGGAGTAGTAGATCAATAGTTCCTAGAAAAGTGGTCTAGGAAATGTGATTTTTGCTCAAAAGTGCACCTGATTTATCAGACTAGTAGGTGTAGATAAAAGTAAGCACTTGTGGCAATGTCCTTAGGTACAATCTGAATGGTTTTGGAAAGCAATACCATTTCTGTATCCAGTCCTTTCTAAGCCTCTTTCCTTCAAGAGTGAGCTCTGACACAAGCTTTATAAAATCCCCACTGACCACCTGGTCAAAGAGACCTCCCACCTCCTGCTGCTCAGTCTTACTCAGAGCCAGGCATAGTCTTCTTGGCCATGGTAAGGACACAATAAATAAATGTTTTCAAAAATAAACATAGTGGAAAATCAGATTGGTGTGTATGTGTATAGTTAATTTGTTGAAATATTAAGACTGGGTAACTGAGGCTCAAGACAATTTTGTGCCCATCAGGATCTTAGAAACATTGTAAGTTTTTACCTACATTCACTCACTATTTCAGCAAACAGGTAGTAAATATGCAATTTCTGGCAAGGTTCAAAAATACAAAAGTAAATAAAGGATGGTGGGAGGTAAGGGGCTGGAATGGTGAAGAGAAGATGTAAATTAGCATGGAAATGCTGTAAATGATGTATCAAATGATCTGTAAGATGCTATAGAATTACACTCCATGGGGATACCAAGAGCCTTCAAAGAGGAAGTGAACAAGATCCCCAAAGTTGAATGATGTTTTCAAAGCACACAGAGAGGAAAGGTACTCCAGTCATATAATATGCCAAATGCAAAGAAGCAAAATAGCATTTTAGCCAGATAGAGATACTGTACATCAGTGTGATCAGACAGGAGTAATGAAGGAGAAGAGCAAGAGCAAAGACTAGAGAAATAGAGAGGGAGCAAATTGTGAAAGAGTTTTGTATAGTGTCCGGAAGTTAGAATATAGGAGCCATTCAGTAGTGGAAAACAGCCTGGTGGAAGCAGCTATTTCTAAGGAGCCTTCACTGGAAGGAAGGTGGAGGCCACTTTCCAGGCTGCCAGGTCTAAGTGCAGACTTTTTTCTCTCAGAAACAGCATGAAAGCAACTGCAAGGGTTTTCAGCTTTCTTGCTGATCCTGTAGCTATATAATATATTCTTGATTTGTAAATGTTGTTGGACATCTGAATTATTATGCTTTTGATATCATGGTAATTAAAAAACATAGTTGTATCTTTGTATCTGCTTCCTTTCGCCACTGAAATTATTTCCTTGGAGTATTTTTTCCAAAAGTGGAATATCATAATCAAAATGTTCAAGCAGTTTTATAGTTCTTACATATATGTATCTTGTGCTCCAGACCAGTAGAAACTGTATTTTAATAATCAACTTCGTTGTTTGATTCACCAGTAATAGATAATAGGTAACAGATTATATAAACTTTCTGCTTGTCATTTTTCTTATCAAAATGGAATAAAACTGTGTCATCTACAGTGAAGATCTATCATAAGAATAAAATAAAGTTTCATATCACAAATTGCTCTGAAAAGCTATGAAAGATGTAAGCTGCTACTACAATTAAAGGGATTTAAGGAAAAGTTGAAAGTAATAAAAGACACCTTTTCTTCCTCATTCCTCTGGGACAGATTATTTACTGCAATTATCAAGGCAAAGAAGACTGTGGATTGGTTTTAGGAAAGGGCCCATGAAAATCAGGCAGGTAGGGCACCATTATATCCCTACCCCTGGTCAGTGCCTATACTCAGGCATCAACATGCCATCAGGCATGCATTCAGGACTGCAGGTCTCTACCATTAATGCTAATGGCGGGAAAGCGGAAAAACCTGATAATTTTCATTTGCCCTATAGTATACTATTCCACTTGCTTCTAGATATTTTCAGGCTCCAAAAGAAATGTTTACTTTCTTACTCACTCTGAAAATTATCTTAATGTATAAAATAAGGTGTGAATTCAAAGTAATATATTTAATATATTTCATACTGACATTCCATTGCCTAACTGCATTCAATAATAATTTACTTTCTCATTGTTGCAATGTTCTTGTTAAATCTTGGGACCCCACAGATAGTCAGTCTTTAACAAATATTTCCAAACATTTACTAAAGTAATTCAATTCTATTGCTGAATCAAATTTTCAAATTTTCATGTTTTTTAATGTTATTTTCTAAACTGTTTTAAAATGTATCTAGCAATGACATTTCTATTATTAAATTGTTTTTAAAAACTTTGTTACTCTTGTTGATTCTTACATATAGATTTGCATTTCAAAACTTTTTAGTTCTATGCAAAGACTCTAATGCTGTACTAAATATAAAAGTGAACTAAGAAATGTTACCATAATTCTAATAATTGGTATTACCTCCCAGGAACAGAACATAGCTTTCTTTTACTCATGTCTCTTTTTTCACTTCCCACAGAGACTACATAATTTGTTTCTACAAAAAAATATTATGTTTTAGGGAAAAATATAAAGACTAAATATGGAAGTATTAGGCAGTGTGGGGGATGGGAGCATTGGCCAGTTTCATGAAAAAAATTTTCCCCAGCAATTTTCAAGCTATCTTAATACAATAAAAATGCAATTAGTTGTTGTAGACATTGCTATCAATACTTTTTGTTGAATATTTAAGTGTACAACATAGATATCTGAAAAATGATTAATTTCTTTTAATCATAGAAAATCACTTTATGTTACACATGTATATTGGACACATGCCAATCTCTGCCAGCCAGAGATTCAGAAACAAACAACAAAAAGCTCTTCCTTTGCTTCCTGAAAAGGAAAACACATGAACAAGTCAGTGTGATTGAAAGCCAAGGATGATAAGGAGAGTTCATTGTTAAGCACAGGATATATTTTCTGCAGGAAAGAGACTTCCAGCTGTTCTAATACTCTTACAATACTGGATCTTGAGGTATTACACAGAGCCAGGGCTTCCCCGGTGGTGCAGTGGGTTAAGCAACGCACTATGAAACAAATCACAGCCAATGCAGCACAAGTTCGATCCCTGCTGCCAGCCAGGGAGGGACCCACATGGCATAGTGGACCTCTCCTGCTTTGTCCTTTGCTCCCCTCAGTAATGTGTTTCAGTCAGTCTGCCTGTTCTGCTCCCCACTCTGTCTCTGGTGAATCCTCTCACCTCCCACAACTCTAGCCTGTACCCCAGCTCTTGTATGCATAAATAAATTTTTAAAATTTAAAAATTACACAGAGCAGTAGATTCTGAAGGGCACCAGCAGCAAACTGCAGTGAATGTCCAGGCAGGCTAACCAGACACTACTTCAAGGTCAAGGCACTCATCTTCCTTGCTGCTGAGGCTCACAGGTGAGCCCCTTCACAAGAATTGTCTTCACTAAAGTGATCTGCCTACACCAGCTCTGGTTCCCCACCTACCCAAATTAGTGACTGAACGACTCAGAACACAAGACCTACAACGTGAGCCCTTTTGTAAGACCACCCCACTCTTGTGCATCAGACAGTGTTGAGAAAGTCCTCTGTTGTGACTCATTGTATTTCTCCCATTACTCAGTCCTGTTTCCTCCTCCCATACCTGGAAGTGGTCCTGCAGACAAACCCCCATTCTGGAGTCTCTTTCCCAGGAGGCCAACCAATCATTTACCAATGATTTTTTTTCTTTCATTTTTTTGGGGGGGGGGGTATTTTTATCATTTTAATAATACATTTTTATTAAGTTAATGTTGTTTTATGGCATATGTTTCCTGTATACATCATTATAATTTGATATCTGTATACTCTGCATCATCACCACCATAATTCTATTTTCCACCTATCACCATACAATTGACTCCCCACTTGGATGGGAGATATGTTGTTATCTATATACATATAGATATCTAGAGAGAGACAGTTGTTTATTTATTTATTTTTACACCATTGTTCATTTTTGCACAATGTTTGATTTCTCCTCTCAGGTGTTGTCCCCATAAAATTAAAATTATCACCCCAAAGGTTTCCTCTAGTAGAGAAACAGAGGGTTTTGCTCTCTTGGGTCTGTGTCTCCAACAGTAGCACTGGGCATGAAGGGGGAGCTCATGAACACTACTTGAGTACAAACAGATTAGGACTCGCCTTTGCTCTTTATAGTTACACCAAAGGCTTGAACTTTGCTCAAGAAATTGAGAAGGCAACTGAGAATCACTGCCGAAAGGACTTCCTGGAGCTGGCTCTATCTCTCTATGCAGGTTCCTTGAGCATTTCCTAAGACCCCACCACCTGTGACATCCTTTTGCTTGAGAAACCTACAGTTACTCCTGTTTGACCTCCTTCCTCTGACACTGATCTGAACCTGAACTTGGTGCCCTTCTCTCTACTCTCTGTTCTTCTGTTTGCCTGTTATTCCACTTTTCGGACTAGGCTTGATTTTCTTTCAATTTACAGCCACCTACAACAAGTGACTTAAACAAGATTCAAACCCAAGGACACCTGATGTCAAATTATGTTCTGTCTGCTTTCCTAGGCTGCTACTCAAGACAGCGCAATTTCAGCAATGCTTCTGACAAGTGTTTGTAGTTCACTTACAGTTTATAGACACTCATATCTCAGAGCTAATATTTCCCCTTTGAAAGCTATCTACCTAATATTCAACACCTAAAGTGTTGAATATCTCATGTAAAATTATCAAGACAAATACAATTAAAATTCAGAAATCATAAAATAACAATAATGAAGTTGATAATGTCACACAGACCCCGAAATTTCCCATAATGCTGATTAATAATGTATACTTGTGATCCCTTCATTTTACTCAAAGAACTGAGCCTGGTGGATTCTTGGGTCATTTTAAAGGCTCAGTTTTTGGTCCAACCACTATGGAAAGCAGTGTGGAGGTTCCTCAAACTACTGAAAATGGAACTCCCATATGATCCAGCAATCCCACTTCTAGGAATACACCCAAAGAACACAAAAACACTGATTCAAAAGAATATCTGCACCCCTATGTTTATTGCAGCACTATTTACAATAGGTAAGATCTGGAAACAACCTAAATGCCCAGAAACAGATGATTGCATCAGGAAGCTGTGGTCCATAGACACGATGGGATACTATTCAGCAATCAGAAAAGATAAATTAGTCATTTGTAGAAACATGGATGGAGCTAGAAGGGATCATGCTCAGTGATATAAGTCAGAAGGAAAAAGAAAAATACATGATGGTTTTACTCCTAGGAGTAATATAAGGGAACCAAATAAGGGGCCAAGGAAAAGAATAAAAATGATGAAAAAACAAAAACAAAAACACAACACAACAAAAACAAAAAGGCAAGGACAAATCAGAAACACTTTGGTGTGTAGGGGGAGAGGGAATGGGATGAGGGTAGAAAGAGCACAAGGGACTGAGGTGATGGTGCACAGGTGAAATGGTGGTGGGAAATGGGGACCACAATTGATGTCAAATATATATTAAATAAAGGAAATAAATAAATAAATAAATGCTCAGTTTTAGGCACTGTCTAGATTCCCTACATTCTCACTGTTTACTATGTGTGATGTGGCATCAGTTATATATGGCTCCCTGGGTCATTTTGGAACCTGACAGCAACCCCGTCTCATTTGTCTTGTAAAAGAAACAGAGAATAATTGCAGTCCTAGGGTCTCCCTGGTGGTGCAAGGGGTTGAGCACTGCACTAGGAAGTATCCGCAGCCACTGCAGCACGAGTTCAATCCCCAGCTAGGGAACTGACCCACATGGTGTAGCAAACCTCTCCTGTCTCACCCACTGGTCCCCTCAGCAGTGTACTTCAGTCTATACCTACCTGTTTTGTTTCTCACGCTATCTCTGGTGAATCCGCTCACCCTCTGCATCTCTGGCCTGTACCACAGTTTTTTTATGCATAAATAAATGAATCTTTAAAAAAAATAACTGCAGTCCTTTTCCCTCTGATGCTGCAAATTGTTCAGATCCCATTACGATCTCCTTCTCTGTAGCTGTTCCTCTTCTCCAGATATCCACCACAGGTGTCTTCTGGCATGACTCTTTCTAATATAATTTTCAGTCTCTACACACACAACTCTGATTTACAGCCAGATTAAACTTCACCACTCCTCAAAACTCCTTGGAGATGTCTGGTTCAGCAACTATTGCCATGATGATCTGCATCAGATAAGAAGAAAACTAAGTGCTTTACCCAAATTCACACTGTCATGAAGTGACAGAATAAGAACCCATTTCTATGGAACTACCATATGATCTGGCAATCCTGCTCCTAGGAATCTACCCAAAGGACACAAAAACACTGATCCAAAAGAGCAACTGTACTCCTATATTTATCGCAGCACTATTTGTAATTGGTAAGACCTGGAAACAACCCAAATGCCCAAAAGTAGATGACTGGATCAAGAAGATGTGGTACATATACACAATGGAATATTATTCAGCACTCAAAAATGAGAAACTAGGGGCATTTATAGAAACATGGATGGAACTAGAAGGAATTATACTCAGTGAAACAAGTCAGAGGGCAACAGAAAAATATTGGACGGCTTCACTATTAGGAATATGAAAGAACAACAACAATAATAAAGAATAGGCTCAAGGAATTGGGCAATTCCAACCAAAAGTAAACAAAAAACTCAACAAGACCAAAAAGCCAGGATAAACCAAAGGGACCATGGTGGGGAGGGGAAGGGGGGAGGGCAAAGACGGGGATGAGGCCAGAGGGTGCACGAGGGACTGAGGTGATGGTGCACGGGTGAAATGGTGGTGGGTACTCCCTGGGGACTACAAATGATGTCAAATATAATTAATAAAAAAAAAAAGAACCCATTTCTAGATTTCTTAGCTCCAGATCTTTTGACCAACTACTGCATCATTCTGACAAATAACAGCAACAACAACAACTATAAAAACTGCTCATGACATGCCTAGCACTGACCTAAGTGGCTGTTGAGCAGTAACTCAAGACAATCTTATTTTCATGGAAGAGAACAATGATGTCACTGAGTTTTAGAGTTCTTTGCAATCTGCGGCCTGGTCATATAAATGCTTTACTCAGGAAGTGTTGCAGCTGAGATCTGATCCAATCCTCAGTGATTGCTCTCCTGCAAGATTTAGCTGTTATTCTAACAAAAATCATTCCCAGTTATTGGTTTTATTTATGACTTTGTATCCATAGGACACATACTTCAAAACCACCAGAACTCATATGGCCCTTGGCTCCTGTTCTCACCTGCTATTTTACATAAATTTAATTTTTCTAGAAAAACACTATTACTTTTCTCAAGTAACATCAAACACTGATTTCTGACAAATTGTCACTTGGCAGCTCCCTCACAGACACCATAAATGTAGGTAATTTGCCATGTATTCAGTCCAGCAACATTTTGTAAAAGAGGAACTCATATTTACTGAAAGTTCACCTTGCACCGCTGTTTTATATGGTTTATGTAGCATACACAACTCTACAAACCAGGTATCATAAGCCCATTTTACAGCTGAAGAAAAAGTCTCAGGATATTCCACTACCCCATAATCACACAAGTTCCAAATGCCAGGAAGTGAGATTCGGATCTGCCTCATTCCAAAGCAGAATGTTCTTACACACACATTTAAGTACAGGACAACACCTTGTCATGGAAAGAGCTGAAAATTACCTTTTTGGCAAAACAAAATTTCCAGACTAAGAATCTTTTGCATTTCATAGGATGTTCACCTTTTTTTTCCTCCCACACCTCACAAGGACCACTTGAACATGCTTCTCTGTAAAGTGGAGGCATTTTGAATATTAATTTTTAAAAATCCAAATACACATAACTCCAAAGGTCCAGAAAACACACATCAGAATTCATCTAATTTGTTTGAAAGACGATTTGCTACCTTATACTGAGAAAATCATGTTTACTGTGTATGTTGCTGAGGGAAAAACTAGGAAGATTTCAAAGTTAATTTTCCTTCATAAATAACTCATGGCAACCTAAAACCCACGGGCCTCTGCCTCAGGTCTTCCTCCGGCAGAGGACGCCATCTGTCGGCCGCCGCGCCGCCTGCAGCCGCGCGGGCCGGTAGCCGCGCCCTGAGCTCTCGCGCAACCTACTGAGGCTGGGGCTCTGGAACCAGAGGAGAGTGGCGCGTCATGTCACGCAGATGTCCTTTCTAGGATTCATTTCAAAGGAGTGCTCTTGGTTTTCTTCAAAAAGGATGGCTTGTTCCTCACAGAATGGCCGTAAAGCAGGGAGATAGCCACACAGAGGACAAGTACAGGGAAGAAGTGATTTTATCACCAAAATATGGGCAGAAAAAAAAACCAGAAGCTAGAAAAGAACGCTGAGAAGAGACAGCCAAAGTGAGTCGCATTGTCTGCAGCGCAGCCAGACTCAGAGGCCCTGTTGTCTGGCAGGCAACTTGGAGAGGGTTTCACATCCTCAGGACCCTCAACCTGGTCCCTGAAAAAACGTCTGCGCTGTGAATCCCTTGAAATTTTATGCAAGATGGTTTGCACGTGCTTTACCTTTTTTTGGTTTAAATGCAAACATTTAATAATGGCATTTGTAATTGTCCAACATAATCAGTTATGCTTCAATCAGATTTTTCCCTGGCTGTATTTTTTTTTTCCATTTTCTTTCTTTCTTTATATATATTTGACATGAGCTGTAGTCCCTATGGAATTCCCATCACCATTTCACATGCTTTACTTTTATTTCTCACTGGCAGATTTATAGAATTCACTAATTTACTCTAGTTCCAAACAGTAAAGGCGGGAAAGCCACCATCATTTCCTTGCAAAGGTGAATCCTGTAGACAAAGAGCACGGACTTGGGCGTTGGTCACATGGGCTAAGTGTGATTCTCCTCTGCCACCTCTGTCTTCGTGAGCTGAACACACACTCAGACACGCTTACATTCTCGGCCTCGCAGCATCACCATTTTAGAGATGCAGAAAAACTGCACCTGAAAGAAGGTGAATGACGTGCCAACTGTGTGATACTGAAGGCTGCTGGAACCAGGACTCGAACCACGGAGCCTCCCTAAGTCCAGCATCTGTCTCCTTGGTTTAATGCTTGTTCTTTCCTGAGAAGCTGCCTGGCTGCACATCAGCGCACAAGGATAGTTATCAACAGACCAGTTCCGGAGCTTGCAACCTGCTTAGTTGTGCAGGGCTCCCTGTTCAGAAGGGCCTCTGCATGTGGAGATTTAATGCTCTGTGACTCATCATCTTGAATTTTTAAATATATTTGTCCTTGAAAATGTGTTTTTAAGTGGCATCTGAATGAAATACATAAATGACGTGGAAACTCAGCTCACATATGGCCCTATCTCTTGCCACCACCTTGACTTCCCAGCAGACTTTTGGAGTTCTCCCCAGCCATTTGCCACACTCCACACCCCCATACCCCTATCCCCCTCACCCCTACCCCAGCCCTGCTCCTTCCTTTCCCTCCCCACCCAGCCTGCTGTTGACAGCAGGATGACAGCCTGGGTCTTAAGACCTTGGTCTCTTCCCCTCCCTCTACTGCCTATAAAAGGCTTGGGTGCAGTGGAGGGGAGGGTTCAGTTCAGATGGGGCAATGCAAAGCCCAATTCCGTCCACCCCCTGCTAAGTTAAAAGCACCACATGAATCTGATGGACAATTCAAAGGGAGCCTTTCATCCACCCCAATCCCAGTACAATGGCATCACTGCACAGAGGTTACAAAGAGTGGATCCTGTTTGCCAGGGTGGATTAGAGCAGGTGACCCAAGGAAAGAGACTGACTACTCTCCCCTGGCAGGGCAACACAATATTATTTTGCACTGAGCCCCACAAATTATGTAGCTGGCCTTGTCCTTCAAGTAAAATATATGTACACTTTAATATTGAGGAATAAGTGCTAATAAGTAGCTATAACTTAAACTCATGCCTTAAATGTCTTCCTGGGGCACTAGCCCCCAGGCCTTGCATTTATCCATCGTCAATTATTTGGGGATGAAAGTGCAAATAAAAAAAATTCAACTTATCAAAAAAGAGACTATATATAACTCTACTCTAAAGATGTGCTATCATATTGAGCCATATGGTATTTCTATTTTCAAAATCGAGAGGAAAGAAGTGAGCCAGTTGGGTTAATTCTAATAGGTTTCCTTGTCTTCACTTTCTCTTGTATATTACAGCTCTGTTCTGGTATTTAGCACTCACAGGAAGGCCTGTGAGGGATTAGTTCATTTTGCAGATTAAAGAGCTAGAAAGATTTTTTTCCTCCCCTTGTTTTTTTTTTTTTTTTTTTTTTTTTTTTTTTTTCTTGAAGAAATAGGGCAGCAAGCTGTATTTTCTGGTCTCAGGCGGAGCTCTCAATGCATGGTATTTAAGAAATAGCATGTGTCCATTCCTATCTCTGGGGAAACTCAAAGGTTCACCAACTTTTTCCATCTTTCTTTCTTTGTCCCATTACGTGTCTGAGTGAAGTTGCTCAGACAAAGTTAGATGTAGGGGAAGTTATTTTGATGGCCCCGTTCTTACAGTCTTTTCTAGCTCATAATTTATCCACACTTCCAGCTAAATGACCATTTTAAAGACATGTTTATTGAAGCACTATTTGTAATTGCTAAGACCTGGAAACAACCCAAATGCCCAAAAGTAGAGGACTGGATCAAGAAGATGTGGTACATATACACAATGGAATATTATTCAGCACTCAAAAATGGCAAACTAGGGTCATTTATAGAAACATGGATGGAACTAGAAGGAATTATACTCAGTGAAACAAGTCAGAGGGCAACAGAAAAATATTGGATGGCTTCACTATTAGGAGGAATATGAAAGAACAACAAAAAAAAAGAGGAGGAGGAGGAGGAGGAGGAGGAGGAGCTCAAGGAAATGGGCAATTATAACCAAAAGCAAACAAAAAACTCAACAAGACCAAAAAGCCAAGATAAGCCAAAGGGACCATGGGGCGGGGTCGGCGGGGTGGGGGGGGGAGAAGGAGGGGAGGGCAAAGATGGGGATGAGGGCAGAAAGACAGAAAGAGCACAAGGGACTAAGGAGATGGTACATGGGTGAAATGGTGGTGGGTACTCCCTGGGGAAGACAAATGATGTCAAATATAATTACTTAATTTTTAAAAAATAAAATATACAATCTATTATTTTTGAAGAATAAAAAAAAAAAATAAAGACATATTACTGAGCCTCCCTAGTGGCACAAGGCATTAAATCACTGCACTATGAAGCTGACTGCAGCCACTGCAGCACACATTCAATCTCCAGGTGGCCAGGGAGCTGACCCACATGTCAGAACTCTCCTTCCTAGCCCCCTATTCCCCTCAGCAGTGTACTTCAGTAGATCCACCTGTTCTAATCCCCACTCTGTCTCTGGTGAACCCTCTCACCTTCTGCATCTTTGGCCTGTATCCCAGCTCTTGTATGCACAAATAAGTAAAATAAATCTTAAAATTATATGTATTATCTCACTCCCGTGATTACAAATCTAGTTGGTCTCTAATGCTTTAAGAATCTGTTACCACTAACAGAACCAACCCTGTCCCTACATCTGGGGTTCCTGGAACAACTAACTATAAGGCAAGCAGAATATAGATTTTATTAATTGCATTCTCACTCCCTCACTCATGCATACATGCTCTCGCATGCATTTGTATACACACACACACACACACACACAGGTAAGGTCAAAGTCCAAACCTAATTTCAAAGAGAAAGGGTGTCACATAAACATTACTAACAATCTGCCCATAAAGATATGTGCTAGAACAGATACTTAAATCTATTATTCCCAAATCCATGAATAAAGGGGGGCCAAGAGTAAAGATTTCTGACTCATTCTATGCTTTCAATGTCAAAGACATTTAACACTAAGGCTTTATTTTTGAAAGACAAAGGAAACTTTAAGTGCCTGAAAGTAATGGGACCTAGTGTCTTGGTAGGAATAGTAAAGATAACACAGGCTAATTAAAGCAATTAGTTGGGACAGGAGACAGGGCAGGGAAGCATCTGTGCAGGGGTCTGGAAAGTTAGCTATCTCATCTGTAGTAGGGCAAAGGGTGAATGGAAAGATGAGAGGGTAGCAAAGATATCAGCAACAATTACAGACTATTAGGAATGCCCTAAAGGAAATCTCTTCAGTGATTCCATTATAATACTATTCCTACTCTGTAATACATGCTCATTGTTTCTCACCCCTGCTAGACTATGAATTCCTACAGGGCAAAGACTCTGCTTACTTCTTTCTTCCCAGATGCCCATGTTAAGTATAAAGCCTCCACTCCCAACTGTATGGGGGTAGTAGCAAAGGGGAAGAAAAAGGTTTGAGAATACACATTTCTTTTTTGTTTGTTTTGTTCTTGTTTGTTTTAACCTTTTAATTTTTTTTTTTACGTATTTGCTTTCTTTTCTCAGATGTAGTACCCACAGAATTTCCACCACTAACTCACCCACACATCACTACCATAGTCCTTTGTGCTCTTCCCGCCCCCTCCCCCGCAGAATATCTCTAATTTATATTTGCCTGTTTATTTTTGTTGTGTTGTGGTTTTTTATTGTTATTAATTTTTTTCCTGATCCCTTATTTGGTTCCTCTATATTTTTCCTATAAGAGAATACACATCTTTAATTGAAAGCTAGGCCAATAAATTTTCTTAACGCCAGTTTCCTCTGGAGAATCAAGATTATAGTCATAGTGTTCTTTTGCTTCCATACAGTATCCTAACTGCCAGGCCTCAGGGTGGCAGTTTGTCCCTGGCACCTGGCTTCTAGGACAGCACCTGGTCATCAGGTCATCATCCTCACCCCACCTAACCTGTTAGTTTTCCTCCCCTTTTCAACAGATCTACTCCACATGAGGCCCAAATTACCAAGTACTAGCAACCTCTTACCAGGAGGGAGAAGTACAACCTCTAAGTGGAGCTTAGAAGCTTCAGTCATTTCAATGGAGCCACCCAGGTGTATCATCTGTCATTGGAGTCGCATCAATCCCTGAGCAACAGGCTGGCATATTTCATGGCCAGTCAGGATCCAGCAGCTTCGCTCCACCCAGGATAGCCTGTGCTGAACAACAGGAGTAATGAGACTTCAGAGTTTTGCTCCCTCTTCCCCGGTGATTTCTGCTGGAAGTACCACAATAGACCAACTGTCCAATTTTCCATGATCCACACCACAATTGGGGAACATTTTAGCTTCCATTCGTCATTTTTTTTCTGTCACATTTCTCTCAAGGCAAAGGAAAATGATTGTGTTTCTACATATAAATGAAATTGATGCCAGTAATGAAACACCTGACTGTGTCATGCAACTTAATAAATGCAGCTTGTTTGGTCTAACCACGTCTGCACAAGACGGATTGTCAGCCATCTATCAGGAATGGCAGGCTCTGCTGTCGGCCGACTCCCAACTCAAAGCTGCTCTCTGTGGCCCTGGCAGTGTCTATTTTTCTGTCTTACGCATCTGTTTCATTTGGAGAATGAATGTTGTGGAGATGTCGAAAGTTGCAGAGAACTTATCCTCAGTCCTGCAAGTGCCATGAGAAGAGCACCCTTTTGGGAGCCAAGTAAAAGGGGTACCTATATCTAATAGTAGATTCCTCTTGCTCTGTTTCCTAGTAGTAGCGTGCATTTACACACTTTGCTGATCCCTAAGCCACAGCTTCCTTAAGACATAATTTGAGTTTTGCCTCTTGGAAGATTTTTGCTGGATTAGCAATATGCCTGGTTTGCAAAGCCATCCATAAACAGCAGTCAGTGCCAGGACATCCATATTATTAGTATCACTGCTGTTATTCAAAATTATTCTAATATATTATTTGCGACTATAGAAGATTTTTCTAGAATAGATAAGCAGGATTAGAACTGAAGGGTTAAAATCTATTGGTAGAATAAAATAAAAGAAAGACCCATCCCTCAACTATTATTCAAGCTGCTGTTCCCTTCTTAGTTCAGTCCCTTTATTTTGGTTCCTCCTGATGACTATATATATGAATGAAATAAGGAAAATGGGAATTTATACAGGACAACCAAACTTCAGCTACATACGATTATTGCAAAAAGCCTGGAAGATCATTGATGGTTCAGTACAGCCATGGCAAACATGTTTTCCTCACTCCCTCGGCAAACTGTCCCAATGCCATCAGTGACTCAACACTCTCCTCATTCATTTATTTTGTTCCTGCTGTTATAATGGACGCTATGGCACCTTACTGTTCTCAAGCTTCTATTTATTCATGGCTCCCACTGCTCATAAGTTCTACTGTTTCATGGAACCTGTTTACATATCTCGCGATGTCTTTGTGTTCTCAGTCTCCATTCACAACTCTGCCTCATGTCCAGATTCACAATGGAAAATAACTTTAGAGTCAGGCTTGTTACTGTCAGATAATCACCACCACCCAAGTGGGGAATAGCACAATACAAACACCAGCCTCAAGTCAGATTCTTCCCCTTTATCCAATCAGTTCTGGCCAGGAACTATTCACAGGAGCCTCCTCGGGGTGCTTGTGTCCCCGCAGCCTGTAAGATTGGCAGGCAGGCAGCACAACAGATTTCACTCCAAAACATCACTTTCCTCAAGCATTTTTAGTCCAAAAGGGCTTGTTACATGAAACAGAGAATTGATTGCTGCACCAGAGATAGTGCTTAGTATACAGGATTGCTCTTTTCAGAAATTTCAGCATAATCAGAACAAGAAAACACCATACCTACACCATGTCCTTTGGAACAAGAAGCCTTTATATCAAAAAAGATTCTGTATACATTTGCAACCAAATTAATACTAAATCCATTTTCAGGGCCTCCCTAGTGGCATAAGGGTTAAGTACCAGCACTATCACACTATCACCACTACCTCCTGAGTCTACCTCCCAGCCACATGTGGTACAGGAGACTTCTCCTGTCTCACCAGCTGCTCCCCTCAGCAGTGAATCAGTAGATCCCCCTGCTCTACTCCCCACTGGCTCTGGTGAATCCTCTTACCTCTGCAACTCTGGCCTATCCCTCAGTTCTACTATGCATAAATAAGTAAATAAATCTTTTTTAAAAATCCATTTTCAGAGTTTGGATAGAATATTATATTCCCAGGAAAATTAAGAAATTTTCAAGGCACCACGTGAAATAACAATTGTGTCACAGAAGTAGGGTGTAACATCTGAATTACTTTGACCCTTGATCTTGTATTTGGTAGCTACTCCATTAAATAAGTGCTTATGGGTCATATATTAACAAAAAGCAACTGCTTGTAAATTGTTAATTTAGATTTATGGATGATGGATGATGGCATATGGGTGATGAGAGAGTCTCTAAAAGCTCTGGTGAATGCCAAATGGTGAGCCCTGTGAAATTGGTAAAGCAGTAACATTCCACTGTGATGCTCTGTGTTTCTAATTGTGATGCTCTATGTTCCACGGTTTTACTTCTTGGCACATATCCTAAACACATTCCCTTACAGCAGCATAGACTACCAATTCAATGAAACAAACTCGCTTTGCTAATAATCGGCATGAATTTCTGTTTTATTCTGTCAAGAAAGAGGTTGGTGGTGGAGGACATAAAGACTTTGGTCAAACCAACAGTTTCACTTTTAATGTTTGGGAGCATCAAACTGAACCTTATAGCAGTTTAAAGCAATTTGCATGATTTATTAAATGGTGACAAGCAAAGTCACATTGTTCTATGAGTGATCACAAGGTCAGAGTTCTCAAGGGTGATCTGTACAGCAGGAATGATCTCACCTGTGAAATGCTGCTGAGAGCAGTTACCCAGATGCCATCCCTACAAAAGAATAAGTCCAACAATTTCATGTCCAGCAGCAGCTGGACAGACCACATCTAAGCACCCCATTGTGGTGGTTTTGTAATGCAGAATGTTCTGTTGAATGAAAGGAATGAAGAGGCTTAGTAGGTCTCTCCATGATTCACCAGCAACAAAAACTTTTTGCTTAAAATAATTGCAATCATCTACCTAAGGGCTATGTCTCCAGTTGGGAGAGGGTTCCTCATCTCTATAGTCTTAGTATCTAACATACAGTAGATAGTCAACAAAAGCTTGTCCAGTGAAATGGGGTGGGGTTCACCCAGCACAGACATCTCTTACAAGGGCTTGTTGCTAAAATTTTGAAACAAAAGGTGAGGGTTAACTAGGATGACTTACTGGGATAACAGTAAGTTTCTTATCATTCACAGGTCTATGATTAATTAACCTCTACAGTAAACATAATAGTTATGGTTATTGTACAAATTAGATAATGTCTATGAAGTACATATATATAATCTGGGGTCACAATAAGCTCTTCAAAATAAAGTACTTATTTTTATTACTTTTCTTCATACAATTTTCTTCTTAGGGTTCTTCTTAGGGTTGCCCTGTAACAAAACTAGCAAGAGGAGGTAATTTTGACTAAATAATTTCCAACTCCAGATGTGTCTAAGGTTAGAAAATTTCTATTTAATACATAATTTTTGAGATGGCTGGCCTACTAGAGAATAGGAAACTAAGGAAAAATAACACTGATTGAACCCTACCATGCCCCATGCACTGTGCTAGTCCTTTACTCATTTAATCCTACACATTCCTGTGAGGGAGGCATAGTTATCCTCATTTTACAGATGAGAAAATATTACAGGGCAACCCTAATATAAAATGGGTTTGCCTGACAGGGTCCTCACCCGCGCGCTCGAATGGCACTTATAATGCCCCAACTGTAGGCACACACAACAAAGGTTAATAAAGGGTTTTATTTACAAGGGAAGGAGAAATAGCGTAGTGAATAACACAAGGGGAAGAGAGGGATACAGAT
>JAGFMF010011725.1:54925-102283 GCA_019455555.1 Galemys pyrenaicus
ACCCCAGTGCTTGTATGCATAAATAAATAAATCTTTAAAAAAAAAAAAAAAAAGAAAAGAAAAGAATCTGGAGGCAGAAGTCTGGAGCAAGACACACACAGAACACAGGGTTACCAGCTCAGCCAGAGGTCCTGAGGATGGGAGATTACAAACTGTAAAGAGGAACCCACTCTTGAAAGAGGAGAAACCTATATAGGGGAACCAGGATGCCCCCACACAAACTGGCTATCCAGTAAGGAAAGGAAAGGAGAAAGCATTCTCAACTGAAATTCCCCTTCCCCTGATTTCAGGGTTCTTACTAGCTTCATGCATTGACAATGCAGACCACAGTGTCTCAGGTCTAGAACCCCAAAGAGGAAGAATGTTGGTTGTGCCACAAACACACAAGTCACCTATTCTTTCTATAAGCACATTACCACCAGAAGCTTAACCCCATTGGGCCCCTCCTCCACCCTGTGGCCTAGCAAGTGCAAAAACAGGCAACAGTTGCTATGAGAAAAGCTTGCAAATGCTAAAATATCTAATCAAATCAAACCACAACACCCTCTACAGAAAATGTAAATGTAGTTTAACTCTCTAAGTTATTGCTACAGATATTTTTAAAAAGAGAAATTTAAAGTAGCAAATGGGCAGACAGATCTATGACAGTACAGATCCCAAGGAAATATGGCAATACAACAGAGCACAGCTCTCCAGTATCCACCCACAACGATATGCAAGATTATATCTTACTATCAGATAGCAAGTTCAAAATTTCTATAATAAATTTAAAGAGATGGAAGAAAAATCAGAAAAGCTAGTTAAATACAAAAGAACTTATAAAAGCTAATCAAAAAGACAACAAAATTCAGAGAAAAAAATGAACTCATAAAAGCTAATCAAAAAGACAACAAAATTCAGAGAAAAAATGAATGAAAAGAAGGTAGAAATTCAAGCTTTAAATAAAAAAAAAATACAGATTCAGGACATAAAGAACTTAATAAATGAGATCAAGGGTTCTAAATAAAATTATGGAAACACAATAGTCCAAACAGAGAATCAAATGAGTGACCTCAAAGATAGTAATGCACAAAACTAGGTGGAAAAGAGAGAGAAATAAGATGTAAAGAGTTCAAACATTATCCAACTCCATTAGAAAATGCAATGGAGAATTGCCTAGTGGCTATTCCAGAAAGGGGGTGGGGGTGTGGACGAGAGCAAAAAATAATAGCAGTGAATTGATAGCAATGTGGTAGGCCCCAGTCATGCAGCAGACTTGCTGGGTAAGCAGCCCAGACACAGTAGGTACTGGTGAAACCCAATAAGCAGTGGAGCAGGATCCAGCAAGAAGTCCAGGTGAGACAGGCTCCAAAAGTCCCCACAATCAGCAGAGCAGGACTGGAAAAACAATTCAGATGCAATGGGCCCTGTAGACTCTGAGAAGCAGCGAGCAGACCCCTGAAAGTGACTCAGTGTAACAAACCCTGACAGGCTCCCAAAGTGGTAGAGCAGGTTCTGAAAAGGGGTTGAGACATGATAAGCCCTGGTAGAAGCAACAGCAGGGTCACATAGAAATCAAATTACTATTTGGATTTCAAGTAGAAGTCCAAAAGTTTAATGAAACCAAAAGCTGGAATATTTTTAAAAAATAAAACATATAGACAAACTTTTATCTAGGTTCATAAAGAAAAAAGGGAGAAGAATCATCAGTAGAATCAGAAATAGCAAAGTAGCTACACAATAGACATCTTGGAAATTCAAAGCATCATAAAACTATTACAAACATCATTATGCCAACAAATTGAAAAATCTGTTAGAAATGGACAAATTCTTAGAAGCATACAGCCTTCCATAACCTTATCAGGAAGAAACAAAAAACCTGACCAGATGAATTAGGAGCAAGGAAATTGAAATAATAATCAAAAGTCTCCCAAGAAGAAAAAAGTCCACAACCAAACAATTTCACTAGTGAGTTCTACTAACCCTCCAAAGATGAAGTAATAGCAATCCTTCTCAAACTCCTCAAAAAAACTGAGGAAAAAGGAACACTATGAAACACATTTTATGAGGCAAACGTCACCCTGATACTAAAAAACAAAGACACCACAAAAAAGAAAACTGCCAACCAAGTTCCCTAATGAACATACATGCAAAAATTGACAACAAAATTTCAACAAAACAAATTCATGTATTAAAAGGACCATACATCATGAACAAGTGGTATTTATTCTGGGATACAAACAAGTTTCATCACCCCAAAATTAATCAGTGTAATGAACCACATCAACCAAAAAAAAAAAAAAAAGATAAATATCATATGAACATATCAATAAATGCTGAGGAAGGATTTCATAAGATTCAATATCCATATATAATGATGACTCCCCCATATATATATTACATATTATATACATTATAAACATATAATAAAAAATGATCTGGGTAAGACTACTAAAAATAAAAAACCAAAAGTAAACAAACACATCCCACTGAATGGGAGAAAATATTTGCACACCATACTTCTGACAAGGGGCTAATAAGTAAGAACAATAAAAACTCATGTGCCGCAAAAAAAAAAAAAAGGAAAATAAATAACTGTACCATAAAATGGACAGAAGAGTTAAATATGTAATTCTCCAAAGAAGATATACAGATATAATTCTCCAAAGAAGAGGACCACAGGCACATGAAAAAATGTTCATCATCACTTATCACCAGGGAAATACAAATCAAAACCACAATGAGACACCACCACAGAATGGCTCATATCAACAAAACTAGAACCATTATGTGTTGACAAGGATTTGCAGAAAAAGGAACACTTATACAGTGTTGGTGTGAATGTAGAAGGATTCAGACCCATAGAAAACAGTACGGAGATTTTTTTTCAAAACATTAAAACTAGATCTAGCATATGATCCAGTAATTCCACTCCTAGGTATCTACCTGAAGAATGCAAAAAAAAAAAAATAATAATTCAAAGAGGTGTATGCAGGCTTATGTTCTTTGAAGTGCTATCTACAATAGGCAAGTTATGAAAGTAACCTAAGTAAAAAAGAAGAGATAAATGAGGAAGATGTGGTATATATACAGAATACAATACTACTCAGCTATAAAAAGTGATAAACTCTTACTTTTTGCAACAACATAGATAGAAGTGGGGATTTTGTTAAGTGAAATAAATCAGAAAGAAAAAAAAATGTATGGATGGTGTCACTTATATACAAAATATAGAGGGAAGAAAAGAAAGATATAAAACTAAATCAATAAAAAAAAAAACCCTAAAACTCTAACTGTAGTATAGAGGCTACCAGATGGAGAGGAAAGGGAAGACCAATATGGGGAGGAGTTACAATGGACTATGGTAGAAGACTTTTGATTCCTTGATGGTGGGTGTGGTGTGGTAACAGACATGAGGCGAATGATCCTATACTTCTAAATAACATACAATGCTGTAAACTAATGTTACCTCATATTAAAATATATTTGATGACAGTATAACTTAAAACTCACATCTTTGTATCCAAAGAAAACATGAAGGCAATAGACAGATGACCATAAACTTGAACAATATACTCATTAAAAAAAATTACTTTATCCAAAATATATTAATTTGAACCATGTAAAACTATCTCTTTTAAGGTGAAAAATACTCAAAGATTGACAATACATGTGGATTGAATCTAATATGAAGAATTATTTTGAATCATTAAGAAAAAGGTAAGCAGAGAGTGTCATCATCAGGTGGCAAAAAAATCCCTCATTTTTGTTCCACTCCCTACCAACAACAAATATTTGGCATCTATGTATAAACAAAAGAACCTTTACGGGAGGTGTGGAATTCAGTGTCCTAAACCAAGGAACCCTGGAGAATTCTCTCCCACCTGTGCATGGAGTAATAGGCAAAGAGATCTCAATCCCCAGGAATTTACTTTGAAGTGGCCTTGAGCCAACTCTAGCCCCTCCCCAATGAGGACCAATCCCTAGAAAACATAGATGAAGACAATCACCCATGAAGGAGAGTTTCTTTGGCAGAAATTCAGGTTTCCAGAGAAGATCCAGCATTCAGTTGTGGGGACCAATCCCTAGAAAACATAGATGAAGACAATCACCCATGAAGGAGAGTTTCTTTGGCAGAAATTCAGGTTTCCAGAGAAGATCCAGCATTCAGTTGTGGGGGGTGGGAGGTCAGAATACAACCCTGTGCACACTAATGTAAGTAAGAAGAACAGTTATGCTTTATCCAGGCCACCCTCCCCCAAGAAGGCAAAGCATAGGGCCAGGGAAGAAGGCCCTCAGCTTGTGGTCAGGGAAGTAAGGCTTATGAATGGGCACCTGCTTTTCCAGCTCTGGAGTTTTCACCAGAAAGAATCATTTCTTTCTTATCCCTCCAGGATATTAAATCAGAAGGTCTATGACTGAGGAGCCGGAAAAGTCTAGGAGAAACAAGGCAGAATTCTCAAAGGGTCTTTAACACACATCGACCCTGCTATGTAGTGGGCTCCACCAAGAACCCCACCAATGAGCTGCTGGGAGATCCCCTCCTATGGGTTCCTCAACAGACCCAGACACTCCCATTGTCCCAGTTGCCTCAACCACACAGATACCCACTGAACTGGCTACCTGTGGGACCCCTTGAAGGAGAGTTATAGGAAATGACGAGTGAGCACAACAGAAAGGTCATAGTCTATGTAACAGGAAAAGACCTGTTAAAATTTAGGGATAGCTTCACCTTTGGGAAATCAAAAGAGAAACTTTCGTTACTGGGCCTAGTACATTGCAAGATCCAAAGAAAACATGTAAACTTTAAATATTCTATCACAAGAGGGAGCAACAAGCTTGGAATAGATACATCCATTGAAAGCCTGAGTAAACTCTTCAGCACTTCCGGCAAGTCAGGTGCTAGGTATTTCTATGGAAGATAGTAAAGACTAGAGATGACTCCTAATTCAAAGGAACATGAAATATAAGAGAAACACAATCACAAGGGACCACACCACCAAAGGATCACAAGATTCTTCCAGTAACTTAACCCAAAGTCAAGGAGACCTATAATTTACCTGATAAAGAATTCAAAATAGCTGTTTTAAGGAAACTCAGTGAGCTACAAGATAACATAGACAATTCAACATCAAGTGTATATATAGGACATATTATATATAGTACAATATCCCACCACATATATTACATTTTACATATATATTACATATTATATTGGGTTGTTGGAAATTTATGATGGGTTTTTCTGTTTTTCAAGCAAAAATGCATCATGACATTTCCAACAACCCAATATATGCATTATGAAATATTCTTCCAAGAAGAAGAAGGAAATCCTGCTTTTTGTGACATGGGGTATTATGCTAAATGAATTAAGTCAGAGACAAAAATAATATATGTTATATATAAAATCTAAAAGAACCAAAATTATAGAAATAGGAGGTAGTTACCAGGAATTGGGAGGTGGGGGAAATGGGAAGATGTTCCTCAGAGGGTACAAATTTCTAGTTATACAATAAAAGAATTCAGGGATCTATTCAATAATCAATAATACAGAGTATGGGAGTTACAGTTATTATAACTATAGTATAATATAGTATAATAATATTATAATATGTACTTGAAAATTGCTCAGAGAATAGAACTTAAATATTCTCACTACAAAAAAGAAATTGTAATTGTATGAGGTGATAAAGATATTTACTAACACCATAGTGGAAATTATTTTGCACATACAAGTTTGTCAAATCAACATATTGTACAATTTAAGTTATATAATATTATGTCAATTATATTTTAATAAAGTAAAAAATATAAGCAGTGATATAGAAAAATGACCACATATACAATTAGAATTTCACAGACATACAAATAATTTGTTAATCAATAATTGAATAGGTAATAAATATTAGAATGAAGAAAATGTAAATTAAACATGGAAATATGTGCAACCTCACATCCTTTAGATTAGCAGAGATTATGAGGTCTGGCCCTCCCTGGTAGCATAGGGGTTAATAAAGTCTCAGTACTATCAAACTACCTCCTACACTGTGGCATGAGTTCGATCCCCAGCCAGGGAATTAACCCACATGCCACGGCACTCTTGTCTCGCTCACTGCTCCCCTCAGCAGTGTATTTCAGTGGATCTGCCTGTTCTGCTCCCCACTCTGTCTCTGGTGAGTCCCCTCACCTCCCGCAACTCTAGCCTAGACCCCAGTTCATGTGAACATAAATAAATAAAATAAATCTTTGGGGGGAAAAATATATATTTATAAGCTTTGAAAATGCCAAGGAAGACAGAGTAGTTAGGCATTGTTGAGAAAATGTAACAAAGAGGCTTTCCTTTCATTGCTGTTTTTCCATTTTGTAATCAACCACTAAGATTGCTCTTTGCCCGCTCAACCCCATCTCTCTCCAGGACAACAGCAAAAACAGGCATTCGTGGACATTACAATAGAGAGCTAGACTCTTATAACATGTTTAATGTTTAGATTTATTCATAGATAATGAGAAAAATAAAAACAAAATTACTAGACTCTGGTTTAACAGGAAATCTATACTTTAGTACAGTGGTTCTCAAATTTTATGGTGTACCAGAAACTCCTGAAGGAGTTCAGATATAGCTCTACCCTCAGAATTTCTCATACAGGAGTATAACACAGGGCTTAAGAGTTTACATTTCTAAGTAGCCTGAAGGTGATGTTTACGCCACTGTTGTGGAGACCACATCTTAAAAACCCTTGCTGTAAATAATGAACTTTGATCTATTACATCATGAGCAGAAAGAAGTGATGCAATGCAAGGGGAACTGGCATTTAATTGAAGTCTATTATATGCCAAGAGGTGTGTTTTAACATAAATTACTTCAAAAGTCACAGAATATCCACATAGCATGTGTAGTTAACCCATTTCACAGATAAGTGAAATAATTTTCCTAGTGCTCCATAGGAGAGACACAAGAGAGGGAAAATTAAAATATCAACTCTCTGACTACAAGTCTGATACCCCAAACCGATGACTATCAAAAAGACACAGACTCCTCTATTGTTAGATACAACTGAAAAAGATGTAAACAGACTAGAGTGGTGTGATCTGGGCAAATGAATAGTCTATATGTGTGTACACACACACACACATATAAGTTGGAATTGTAGAATCTTGTAGAGTTGGCGTAATGAAGATAGAGGTTGCATATTGGAAAAAAGTACTATCTCAGTCTTAAGGACCTTCCTAATTTCATAATGAAGAGTGAGAGAAAAATATTCTCCCTCTATTGCAGATACCCTCAATGCTTACCAGTTTTATAGGGAGCTATGAACATATAATTATACTTAGTAAAGTTATAAACATAATGAGTACAATTCATTTCCAAGCATGTTACTTAGTAATAAACACACTGCTTGCATAAGGTCTCAAAACAAAGGATCTCAACAGAGGTCATTAAGAAGCCACCTCTCATGGAAATGAAGCCAACATTTGCATCTAGTCTCTATTTGGACAGAGAGGGTTGATAAGGTTAAAAAAAATAATAAAACAAACAAAAACAACTCTTGATGCCTAATTCCATGGACTACAACAAAGCATAGCTATATATGCCAGATTCCTCTGACCTTTCTTAAAGTTCAGGTGGAAAACCCATCTCTGAAACTGTTGATATGGGAACTCACCAGAATTCTTTAAGATGCCAGCAGCTTCTGAATAGGCTACTCCATGTATTCTATGCCTAGCATCTCAGAAGGAGCATTAAACAATGAACACATTTATTACTATTTAAACTTTATATTATATGACAAATAAATAAACTTTATATTTGCAACACCACTTATATCTCTGCACTTCTACAAAATTTCAAAAGGATCCAAGACGCTTACTTAAATTTGTAGTGCTGGTTATCGTGAATAACTCTCTATCTATATTATCTCTTAAGAGAAAAAAAAAATACTAAGCCTCCTTATGTGGACAAAACTCAAACTTACAATGAAACACAAAGCAACTAATAGCCACTCAATAAAATAAGTCTAGCTTAATTTATAGGAGTCCGTGTACATGTGCTAAATTAACCAGCCACTGTTACACCACACTAAGCTCTGATATTTTGTCTTTTATAAGTCACACCATTTAATTACAGGCTAGAGAGGTAGAGGGAAACCATGAAAATATTTATGTTTCCAAATTTAACCATAATTTATATCTATTCATATATTTTTCTTCAGTTACCTAGTCAAATTTGGAATTCAACGTTGGACTTTTCATTAGTTGTGCCCTTCTCATGCCTTTGGAATTAACAGTGTTGTTTTCAGGCATACAGAAGTATGTTGATGCTTCATTTGCATAGTCCCCACTCTCTTTTGTAATTGAAAGTTAGCCAGCTTTTCTTGAAAGTCAGCCAACAACTTTTGAGAGAGAGAGTTGTTTGGCACCTAAATGGCAGTACTTCAAACATATAAATTGGACAGCCCAACTAAATTTTTATGATATAGTCTGAGAAATTTGGCAATTTCTATTTCTTTTCATTGCATTGCCTGGCATGTGTCAGTCATTCTTATAGAAAGATGATATTTTAATTTTGGCATTGCATGATAATGCATTATTTTTCAGGCATTTATATCAATAGGAATCCAAATTGAATGTAAAATTCAATTCCTATAATTATATTAACACAAATAAATACTTCAATTGGGTTAGCAACCAAGTGATTAAATCAATGTCATGTATAGACAAATTCATACATCTCAAGTAATGAAATAGTCCAGTCACTAATTCTTCTGCTTGGCAACTGAAAGAATTATTTATCTTAATTTTTTAGCTGCATCGCACTACAAAAACACTAATATGTCATGGAGTGACATCCAGTGACATGGTAATAATGGTTGCCATTTATTAAGCTCTTACAACGCAAAGCATACTTTTTAACCTTTTGATAGAGGAGTTAAACCTATAGTATTAATGATAAGACAGTTTCAGAAAAGATGAAGGAATCTCATCTGTTTTTTGTTTTCATATTTTTAAACCCAGTATAACTATTAAGTTTTCTTCCCAATAAACCTGTATCTCCAATCTGAGACTACACATAAAACTCACTTGTGTGTATGGGCTTAGTCTAAGTGGTACTCCTTCCTAGTCAATCGGCAATAACAGGTCAAGATTTTAGAATCAACCAGATTGCACCATACCAGTAATAGCTAACCTACATCTTCTCACATATTTGCTTTAATTCACGTAATCTGCCAAATTTATTTTATTTTTTAGATTTTCTCTTTTTTTTTTTTTGCATAGAAGAACTAGAGTGTAGGCCAGAGGTATGGGGGGCAGGGTGAGAGGATTCACCAGAGACAGAGTGGGAAGCAGAACACGCAGATTGACTGAAATACACTGCTAAGGGGAACAGCAGACAAGATAGGAAAGGGCTGCTGTGCCATGTGAGTTAATTCCATGGCTGATGCTCAAACTCAGGCCCTACTGAGAATAACACTGAGACTTAACCCTTAGGCTACCAGTAAGCATTGGAATCCAGATTTTAAAAGAAAATCCTGTTATTACTTATGGACAACATAATAACATACAGATACCCCAAATACTCTACCATGAAAACAACTAGAAATAATACATAAATACCAATATTTATGCCAATAGATATTGGTAAAGGTAACCTATAAATAGGGAGAAGATATTTGTACATCATACATCTGACTAGGGATCAATTTTCAAAACATTCAAAGTACTTATACAATCCAACAACAACAAAAGATAAATAAATAAAACCAGACAACCTAATCAAAAAATAAGCAAAGACCTAAATAGACACTTTACTAAAGAAGATATGCAGATTGCCTATGGGCACAGGAAAAATTGGTCAATATCACTTATGATAAGTGAAGTGCAAATCAAAACCATAATGAAATATCACCTCATCCATGTGATTATGGCCCATATCAAAAGGTATAAAAACAATATATGTTGTTGGGGATGTGGTGGAAAAGAAACACTTGTATACTGTTGGGACTGTAGACTCCTCCGACCCCTATGGAAAGCAGTGTAGAGATTTTTCAACACATTAAATATATATCTATCATATGATTCAGTAATTCCACTCCTACATATCTACCCAAAGAGTGCAAAGACACTATTTCAAAGGGATATATGCACTCCTGTTTTCATTGCAAACCATTTACAATAAGCAAGCAATAAAAACAATCTAAGTGCACAAAGACAGATGAATGCATTGGAAAGATGTGGAATATGTAAACTATGAAATACTACTCAGCAATTAAAAAGATAAATTCTTGCCATTTGCAACAACATGGATGGAATTGGAGAGGATTATGTTCATCAAAACAAATCAGAAATAGAAAGAAAAACACCAGGTGGTGTCGCTTACATGTGTAACATTGAGAAACAAAATTAGAAGTCAGATAAAACAAAAGCAGTAATAAACCATAGAAAGAGTATAATGGAAAAAACATTTGCTCATTTGTCTGGATTTAGATTCTAAACCCTCCCCTATCACTCACTGTGTGGCATTGGGGCACAACCTTTTCGTCTGTGGACACCATTTCATTATGTACAAAGTGGGGGATCACGATCTCTTAAACTCCATTATACCTTAATGATCTCTAGTCTTTTGCTTTCTATACTTTTCAATCATATTAAGTGCAGTCTTCAAGTCCTACCCATTTTCTTAAGAGTGATCTTTGGCTCTTTTATTTTCACCTGATATTTGCTGGCAGCTGCCACTTCATACGCAGAGCTACACAAAGGGCTTGTCAAAGCCCCTAGCAAGCATGTTTGTCTAGCACCCAAGGTGTAGAACTGAGTGAACAGGGCATATTCTCTTACCCTTCCCACCTCGAGCAGGGCAGCAACAGACAGGGCTTCCTCCAGTCCTTCGGCCTGAAACTTTATGTGTTGAGTCAGTGACTTGCATTCTCATTACAATTTCCCTACTGGCAGCAGCAAATTGGTGCCAAAGGGTCTGAGTGCTTTGTGCAAGTAGGAGCCTTTGCTGCCTTGCAATTCCCAGCTGTCCTGCCACACAGTTCATCTACTGCAATAAATGTGCCTGGTCAATGCTCACCCAGGAAGCTGCAACAGGCACTTAATCTGGAAATGAGGGAAGAGAGATCCCTGCTCGCTGAAGCAAAGACTATTTCCACAAATGGCTCAAAGAGGCCCTTCATCTCAGGGGCGGGACCAGGGCAGGTGGGGGAATCAAGCAACAGATTAGAAGAGATGGCAGCTAGAATTTAAAAGTAGAAAATATTCAGCCACAGAGAGAACCAGAAGCCAACACCAGGTTGAACTGATCAATCTGGGTTACCGTCATAGATCTTAAAATAAAGTTATGTCTGCCTGCATTTGTTATTCTCAGAAGTTCTCACAATGAATTAGAAAACACTGTTACCATTTACTGAATAACTACTATGATTCAATAATCATATTACCATCTTACTTTCCCAGATGAGACAAAATGAGATTCCATGTGAGTAAGTCTCTTTCTTTAAGGTAGATATTAATAAGCTTCCTAGATAAAGTTTCCACTCCTTGAGATGAGAATCATGTGAAAATAATTCATTAAAAAAGAGATCCCACGAGAAACCAGTAACTTCATGGGGAAAACAGGAGAGGACAAAGGAAGGAGACAAGGAAGGATGGAATTTCAGCAAACCCTGAATCCAACAAAGAGGCTCTGCAGACTTAATTTCACATGAGAGTCATACCACCCAGAGCATAGGAGCTGGGCCAATCTACCAGACACCCACTAAGGCCCTCCAGGGAGGGGTAACTTCCAGCACTTGGCACAGTGGTGAGTCACGGAGCACTCACAGGTGCAGGCTGTTAGCAGCAACAGCCAACAACCGCCTGAAGAGACATGAAAATGACAGAAAGACTTCATTCAAGGGGACCTGGGCAGGGTGCCAACAGGTTACACTACCCAAGAAGACAAAGATGACTCAAAGCCATCTCTGTGTTCATCCTAAGCACTTTCACCAAGCTCTTGACTTCCATGTTCAAGGAAAGAGAATACAGTGTGTTACTAACCTAGTTTTGCAGGCAAGGAAAATGGTGCTCAAGTGAAGGGACCAACCCAAAGCAACAGCCAACAAGCAGGCACCTCCAATCCGAATCCAAATCCCCTTCTCTTTTCTGCTTTCTGGAGCAGATCGGAAGAATACCTAATGGTATCACATGAGGAGTTTTTTGAGACCTCCTTGTCATGAAACATCCCCCCCTAAAGAATTTATAAATCAGAATTAGTAATATATCCCTGTGGGAAAGTACTCCTTATCTGTAGGGCCTCTGTTGAAATGCCACAGGCATTTCCTAATTGCACTCATGTGCAAGGAGGAAGCAGAGGCGAGATTTGTGCTGGGAGAACTCAATTCCTAAGATGGAGACTGTACATGTGCAAAGTACTTGGCACCTCCCTCAGAACCTCAGGGTAATTATATGCAGCAATTCGATGAGGGATTTTATCCTCATTTCAGTTGGAAAAACTGAGTCTGTCAAGGGCTATCTCTTAAAGTTACATAATAAGGAGTAGAAGATTTAGGAGGGGAGCTCTGTGTTGTCATATTTTTGTTGAAGACTTATCTGTGAAATTTCTTAGCATAGCAAATATCTAGATGTTTCCTGTGCAGAATTCTTTATTCGCTTCTTGATAACAGCATCTAATTTCTTTTCAAGAATAATACTCTCCACTCCTATAGTCTTGGTGAGAGGGGGGAATGACTGAGAAGCAATTCCATCCCCACAGCATTGAACACCTTATCCCAGCTGCCAAGTTAGAGCACCCATTCAAACTAGACTTGCTCATAAGAGGAAATGTGACCCAAGGATGACCAATCAGTGTTTTGGAGGATATTTCTACAGATGATGAGAGAGCGTTTCTTTATTGATGAGTTTGTACACTGGGAGACAGTTAAATTTCAAGCTCCCAAAACTATCATTTCAACTAGAGAGAGAAACTGCCTGAAAATGCAGCCAACACAAAAGAAATGAGAGGTGAAAGTTCTTGTGCCAGCATATACATAACAGGTTCACTGTGGATTCAGTGGATAAAGAGAGTCCCAGAGATCTTGGTGGGTTTTCCAGACTTTAATGCTCTCTCAGAGAGCCATGTCCACAGGCACAGCAGGCAAAGAGGCTGGAATGCAAGGAGGCAGGCATAGGCTGAGCAGTGGGACTGGGGGTAGACCAGACAGCCAATCCTCTGCCACCCTCCATGGATCTTTGTGCTCTTTCTCTGGTCTCTCAGCATTCTCTCTCATGTATCATCTTGGGGTCTCACCTCTTCTGTAGTCATGCCATTCATCCTCCTGCTCCTGCTGCCACAGCTTTTATACTAACCTCTAGGCTCAGGTGTGCACACTTAACATGCATGCACACCCATGCTCCAGGTGTCCACAATCAGGCATGTGTGTCCCATGCCCATGCTCCGAACTGTCTTCTGTGTTAACACAATCAAGGCCACAGGTGATAGTCACAGAGGCTAGTGGCATAAAAAGCCTGATTAATTTCTCTACCCTACAGAGGTGAGAAGACCAAAGGGAGAGCACGAGGGAGGGGAGGAAAGGAGGAGGGGAAAAGTGGGATGTAGAGGGGATAGGCGGGAAGAGGAAAGAAGGACAGAGGAGAGGAGAAAGAATTACTGGAAATCCTGGATCTAGGAAAGAAAACCTCCTCTAAATTGTTTTCTCTTATTTTTAAGTAAATTTAGTTTTGCTACTGTCGCTTCCAACCAAAACAAAGTTTTAAATTCTAAACTATGTAATTTTCAGATATTTATTGATATATCTATGCACTTATCTAAGGATATGATAACAATAATAGATTGCAATCAATGTAAAAAAAAATGCTTAAAACGAGCCTCATCCACTGCAAAAATGAAGAACATTCTTAGCAATGAGACCTTCGACATTCCAGAAAATATCAACCTCTCCCTGAAAGGTCACATTCATTTATAAAGGGGCCCAGGGGTACCCTGAGAAGGAACTTCAGTAACATCGATGTTACAAGCCTTCTCCTTGGAAAGAAAAAGAAGCAGCTCCTGGTTGACAAATGGTGGGCAAGTAGAAAGGGAGTGGGGTGTTCGCACTCTCTGTGGTCACACACAGAACAGGATCAAGGTGTTACTCTGGGCTTCAGTTATACAATAAAATCTGTGTACACTCACTTCTTTATCCGTGTGGTCACTCAGGAGCTGGTCTCTTGTTGAAACCTGAAATTTCTTAGGCGAAAATCACATGCACAGGATTTGGATGAGGCTAGACTGTTGCTTGTTCAGTATCTCAAGCCTAGAAAGAGAGTTAATTCTTGATGGAAATGACATTGGACTTCTAATAAATTTAGCTGTTTTGATTCAGCAAGCCACAAGAGTTAAAAACCAGAATATCCTGAAATGGTATCTATGTTTCTGAAAAAAGAACAGTTCAGCAGGCCGATGAACAAGATTTAAATTGTCCAGCTACAGCAACAGGAAGATGCTAGGCGATTTCTCAGACCTGTTTGTGATACATATTTAAGATACAATAAAAGCCATTATTGGGGGGAAATAAATGCTTAAAAGGAACATTTTTTAAAATACATAGTGAATAGCAGACTGATAAATTGACACTCTGTACTAGTATAAAGTGCTAGACATTGCATCCAAAGACGTGATTGCAATTTCGGCTCCATAGACAGAGAACTGGGTGCAAGAGCACACTCAGTTGCGTACCAGCCCTGACACATTGAACAAATCTCTTAACCTCTCTGAGTGTCAGCCTCCCATCTGCAAAACAGACCCTTTATCTGCCTCTCTCACACACTGGTTATGAGAATTCTTGGAGGAAAGCTGTAAAGATGATACATGAACTAAAAATTGTATAGCGACAAAAGATGCATTATTAAGGGTAGAGAGTCTGCTAAACTGCTTACCTTGTATAAACAGTTTCATGTGTGTGTGTGTTTGTGTGTGTGTGTGTACACACAGATGTGTGTTATCTGGTTGTAAATACAGAATGAAGTAGCATTTCAATGATTCTTCTCTCTTGTCACTCTTTGGCTTTGATGGAGTAAGTACTTTGAGGTGTTTGTTGGTTTACAGCGGAACGTCCTGGATGATTTCCCTCACCAAGCATCATAGCAGAAAACAATAATGGGCTTTGACAGACTCTGAGTTAAAGCTGTCTAGACTGTTCAATACAAAACTCAATTCTCTGTGTATTATTTCATCCTTGAATGCAAATGCTGCTGACAGCATGTCCTCATGGCTTTTAAAGGTTCTGCAAAATGTATGAAGTCTATTAGACTCTGCCTCTTCAAAAGCCAGGTTACTGAGGTCAGTCACCCAGATGTCATCCTCTCTTCTCACCCCTGCTGACCTCAAACAAAAATCTATCAGCAGTCATTTCCCCAGCAGAATGGGTTTATTCAGAAAGAACAACAGAACAATTTGATAAGTGTGATTTCAGGATGCAGCACATGGACACTAAAAGGTAAACTTAGGTGCCCTTTAATAGAATAATACCCATTCCCTTTGAGTATGGTCCCAAAAAGAGTATTTCCAGAAGAGTAAGGGAAGTTGGAAAACACCTCTTCTAACTCAGTCTCCCAAATAATTCTCCCCTTCCCAATTTCTCCTAAGGGCAACTGCTACTCCCCACTGGCATCACAGGCTACTACCTCCCACTTAAGGTTGCAGTCCAGCTGGGAGCAGGAGGATTTTTAAGCAGCATATAACTAGCAATATAGAAAAATAAAGATACACATAGCATAATATAGAACATGGACATCTAACTCAAAATCTCATCCTCTCTTACAGACCCCCTCGTCTTTTCTACTCTCCTCCAGGGTGAAGGCTTTACGTAAATAATATGCAGATGACTACAAATCTGTTCTCTGCCAATAACATCTCCTAGACTCCAGACTTGTACATTCAGCTCACAGCTGATTTTCCTCAGTTTCCAACCTGATACCTTCAACAGTTATCTAATAAGCACCCTAAGCTTAGTGGGGCTAAAACAGGAATTCTGGTTCCATCTCTTCCCTGAGAGCAGTTCTCCTCCTGCCTTCCCTAACTCTATGAACAGCACGTGTTATGATCAGATGTTGTTCTTGTTTATGGTTTATTTTCCCCCAATAGATGTAAGCGCAGTGAGAGCAGCAACCTTGTTTCTTGTTTCATTCTTCTATGTTCAACATCTAGAACTGTAGCTGGCATATGGCAAGATGAACATGGATAGTTATAGAACAAATGTATGAGTCATGAGTCTTCAGACTGTGTCTTAAGATGAAATATTTCATCTACTAGCTCCTGACAGCATTCAAGTAACAAAGACTTTTGGTCATCACTTCGTTATTTTTCTAAAGCTGACTCCAAACTCACAATGACGTGACCATTGGCTGGTGTACCATCTATGGCTGCCGACAGTCACTAGAGACTCAGTATCTCTTTTCTCGCAGGAGCTAATGTGGTTTACATGGAGGAAATCTTGTCTTTGATTTCATTCATTTCAGTGATAAAGGAAGAAGCTACCCTTGCACTTCAGAAACTCTCATTCAATTTAAATACAAACATAAACCTAAATCACACATGTGGAAGACACTCTGGGTTATAGCCTTGACAGAGGTATTAAAAAACACCTTAAAGGGTTAAGTGCAAATGTCAATTGCAAGTTAGGATCATTAAAAAGGAAACAAGAGACCCAAAATGGAATCATGCTGGGTCCTACCAATACTTAATAGCTAACCTAATTGCAGTCTCAGCTGCTCCCAAATGCAGAATTTAAAAGCAATCAATATTCAGTTTCCTTGCTAGTACTAGTGAGATAATCTGCATAAAACCTGCCCACCTTCCCTTAAGTGAAGGTAGCTTTGCCCGAAATAATCATCTTTTTATTTTTACTAATCCTTTCCCATCCTCTTTTTGCTGTGTAAAAACCTTCCATTTTGTGAAGTACTTGCAGAGTCCTTCTATATGCTAGGCAGGATGCTGCCTTATTCAAGAATTGTTTAATAATGTGAATTAGATCTCAGATGAATTTAGTTTTTACAGGAGGAAGTGAGAATCTGAAAGGAAACTGACAGTGAGCTAGATAGAGAGTGATGGTAAGTGCTGGAGGAGAGCATTGCAGGTGGTGATGCCAAATTGATGAAGGTTTTCAAGAACAGGCAGTAGTGGTCAACATCCAGTGCTGTGAGTACACAAAGCAGAGGTCAGCGCTGGACGTGGATTGTAGTGTGGGCGTATATGCAAGCAAGCATTGCCATGCAATATGGGTACTTACTAAACATTTTCATATTTTTAAGGTATCAGGGAAAGAGAAGAACATTTCAGTTCTATTCACACAAGCTGTAATGGAAAAGAAGAATTTTTTCTTAACTCTGAAAAAAACAAACCATAAAGAATCAGTAATGTTTCATACAAAATGTCATTAAAAATTAGAGGTGTGTCAGTATAGAAAGAAAATGTTAACACTGGTTTTGGATACATGCCTTCCCTAAATGTCAATCTCCTTAAAATTATAGAGGATTCCATTAATTCTAAGAAGTCATAACCAGGCCTCTTGATACTTTAAAAGAGATTCATCAGGGGCCTCCTTGGTGGCCTAGCGGATTGAGCGCCACTCAGTAAAGCATCCGCCGCACAGAAGTTTGAGTTCAATCCCTATATGGCGTGGCAGACCTCTCCTGCCTGCCTAGCCCATTGCTCCCCTCAGCATGGTATTTCAGTCAATGTGCCTGTTCTGCTCCCGCTCTATCTCTGGTGAATCTTCTCACCTCCCGCGATTATTCTGGCCTGTACCCCAGTTCTTGTGTATATAAATAAATAAATAAATAAATAAATAAATAAATAAATAAATAAATAAATAAATAAGTGAGTAAATGAGTAAATGAGTAAGTAAATAAATAAATAAAAGATTCATCATTATGATATGTCTTGATTAATAATTTTTCTGCAAGATTCTGTGTTATTACCTCAAATACTTTTAAACTTTAAAACATGAAAATCCTATTTAACACAGTTCATAAATTTAATAGGAAGTTTTGTAAAATTCTTATGACCATTCTGGAAAGGTAGAAAAATATTTTTAACAGATGGATGACGGGTTTCAAACAACTCCTGGGAAAAAGAGTCTTTGTAGTCATTAGGTAAATCAAAATATGCACAACTAGAATCAAACAGAAAAGCAAACTAGAATAAACTAATCATTTGGTTCAATTCAATCCAATTAAATAAACACCATGAACACATACTTCATGGAGGGCACTCTGCTAGTTAAAGGGATTCCAAGAAGGCTTGAGATAAAATTTCAATCCCCTCAGAGGTAGAACTCTATACTGCTGCAGAAAGAACATGGTATTTAAGTCTGCCACATTGACCTGACTTTGAATCCTGGCTCTGCCTGCCAGTGGTTGCACACCCTGGGATCAGTCACTCAAACTCTCCAAACACCCACTTTTTCCATCTTAAAGCAGTCAAAATAATACACTAAACTGGCACAGTAGCTGTGAGAATTAGTAGCAAGGTGGTAAATCCTAATAAATGTTAGTTCTTTGCCTTAGTTGATGACTAGTTTACGAACAATTAGAGCAAATAGGCCTTTAAAGAAAAAGTTAGAGAGAAGCAAAGCCGTGATATTTTTATTCTTTCTGAGACTTCCTTTTGGAAAATGAGGTATTTATATAAAAAGGGAGTGGGTATGAACTGAAAAGTTTTCTTCAGTTAGTCTATATATGTCAGATAGCAAGTAGTCCAACTAAAAAAGGAAACTGGATATTAATCAAAACAGCCCATTCTTATTTCTTGTATTATTTATTTCTAATCATAACCCCATAAAGATGCATTATTTTGTCTATCTTAATAATAAGGAAACAGACTCAGAAAGATTAAACTATCTCTAAGATCTCAAGGAGCAAGTAGCAAAACTAGAATCTAAGCCTCTGTGTACCCTGTACCCTAGTGCCACCTCTTAGGCCATCTGGAGATGCTTGTACAAAGGATCTTATAGATGATCCATGAATGTTCACTCATCTGAGTGGAGCTGAAGGAGCAAAGTGGATATAAAAGGAGTATAGAAAAGCTATCTCACTAGAGATCTTTGGATTAAGCAAGACAGGGAGTTATAAGAGACCAGGATGGATGTGAATGAAGTCCACCCAATTTCTAGATCCTTTTGTAACAATGGTTAATTGATGCTTCATAAAGCCTCTATCAGAGGCAGAAGAGTATTAATTTATTTTAGTATACAAGTCTAGTTTTTTTTAAATATTTCAAGATTGCCACTCTCTAATTCTTCCCACTATCCTGATCCACCTCAAAACATGTTCCTTCAAGAATATGCTACGTATTTATAACTCCCAGAGACAAATGCAATTTTATCCAACTTGGGTTAGGTGAGTTGAAAAGCATCATCAAGGGCCTCCTTGGTGGTGCAAGGAGTTGAGGGCCACACTGTGGGGCTTTCACAGCCACTGCAGCATTAATTCGATCCCCGGGCAGGGAGGGAAGGTACCCACATGGCACAGCAGACCTCTCCTTCCTTGGCCACTGCTCCCCTCAGCAGTGTATTTCTGTCAATCTGCCTGTTCTGCTCCCCACTCTGTCTCTGGTGAATCCTCTAACCCCTCCTCCCCCTATCCTCCCACCCCACCCACCCCACCCATGTCTCTGGACTATACCCTAGCTCTTGTATCCATAAATTTAAAAAAAATGAAATCTTTAAAAAAAAAAAAAGAAAAGCACCATCAACACCTTCACTTTGAACACTATCAAAATTAATTAGGCCTAAGACAATGTAGCTATTTGTTTTCTTTTAGCGCCATATGCCACTCACTGACAGTGTAGTCAGACCCTAAGCAAGATTTATTTAAGAAACACATGTTTTTAACTGACAAAAAAAAAAAATGCAATCCTGCATTTTTTAGAGATAATCAAAAATCTTTAAGAGATAACCAAAAATACTTCATTTTTCAGACTGTAATGTGGATTAAAGAGGTTTCAGAATCACAACACTATTTCCTAAAAAGGAATGACAGATAAAGTGTTTTATCTTGGTGACTCAAGAGGAATGAGTGCTCAGACAGTCTGAAGAACAAATTCATCCAAGAATGGCACTTCTTTTATTCCTTGTTTGTTTACATTCTGTTTGCATCACAAATTGAATACAACTTCAAGGGGCAAATTCTATAAGAAAGAAAACTGATGTAAATGGGAAGGTTTCCCAAGAAATATATGTTCATATAGGGATCACAATTTTTAAAGAAAAGTAAAGGAATAAATGACTTCATGAATCTGCATTGCTCATTTAATATCTTTGAATTGAGGCTTTCTGAGATTACATTGATGCTCATTAAAATATTTTGATATATATGTGAAAGATCCAACCCACATGGATATAGCTCCTGCTTGGGATACTACCTTAAAAACAGAGTGAAGAGGGTGCTCTTTGTCCCTAAATGGGACTTCTGCAGAAACACATTATGCATTAGTATTGCACAACTAGCCTTATAATCTATAAACACAAGGGGGAAAAAGGTGCATCTGAATGGTATCAGCAAGCAGAGTATCAGAAGAAAGGGGAAGAAGAAAGTCATTAAAGTAAGGGAAAACACCTTGAGCCAAAAGAACAGTTTCCCCCTTTTTATTCAGAATTAAGAATTTATTCAGAATTAATTTATTTTATTCAGAATTAAAATAATTATTTAAAATATTCTTTAACTAGGCCAGTCATGCACTATTTTTTTTCTTAGATCCAAGTTTCAGGATTTAAACATTCATTGAGCGCTTATTCATGGCCAGCAAATTGCTGAGTATTGAGAATACAAAGAAAAATAAGATGTGGTTCATTGCCTCTTATACGTTTAATTTCATGATTATATAAATTGACAAATAAAATACAGCATCAAAGAGTCATAACAGGGAAACAAGCACTGCTTTGGGGGAAAATATTGAACAGAACCAAAAACACTAAGACTGTCAGCCAAAGGAGATTGTCATTAGGAAATGACATCTGTATTACTTTTGAAGATTAATGACAGCTGCTCAGGTTGCAGGTGAAGTAGACGGGCACGATAAAGCTTGGTATAATTAACAAATGAAGAGAAGTTCAATGTTCAGAGATTAGGGTAGGTGGGAGATAGAGATCAAAAAGATGAAGTGCTCTATGCTTATTGCAGTATTATTTACAATAGGTAAAACATGGAAATACCCCAAATGCCCAAAAAGAGATGACTGGATCAAGATGATGTGGTCCATATACCTAGTGGAATACTGTTCAGAAATCAAAAAAGATAAGCTCATGCCATTCACAGCATGGATGGAGCTGGAAGGGATTATGCTCAATGAAATAAATTAGAAGGAAACTTATTTCCTCACTTATAGGAGGAATGTAGGGCAAATAAATAAGGGTTTGGGGAGGAAATAATAGTAATCAAAAACAATATTAACAGGCAACTATTAATCAGAGACACTGCGGGGGTGGGGGGGAGAAGGATCAAAACAGGGGAAAGAATGTGTTCTTACACAAGGGACTATGGTGATGGTCCCAGGTGATAGGAATTTTGCAGAGATTACACCGACAGGGGGAAAGTATGCACTGAACAAAAAGGGAAAATGACATAAAATATATAAAAAATTTTAAAAAATAGATGGGGCGCTCAATGGAAAACCGTTCTCTTGGATTGACATTTCTCAGGTGGAGATGAGGAAGAAAAAAAGGACTTTCTGAGGATTCCATCTCCCACGTCATTGTGCCCTCAACCTCCCTGAAGGTGAGCATCAGAGGTTTCCACTGACTATAGAACAGTCTATGTAACTGTCTCAGCTCTCCCCTTAATGATTCTTCTTATACTAGAATTACCTGTATGCTTTCTTCCCCTACGCTCTTTTAAAAGAAATTTGGAAACTTCTGAGTTTTTATAACAAGACCTATATGAGTTCCTCAACTTCTTAATATGCAGGGGAAGGAATGAACATTTATAAATTACTTTCTCTTTGTCATACAATTATTGCAACCTATCTTATTTAATCTTTACAATAACATCACTTCTCAGCCTTTTGGCTAAGATCAAGTGTAATCTTTACAATAACCCTAAAGGAGTCAGTGTGATTGTGCCACATTACAAATTAAAAAGCTCATGAAATGATTTATTAATGAGTGACTTCAAATAGAGAAAACAGTTTGCCAAAACCACACAGCCTGTAATGTGTTACCCCCAAAGGCTTTTTCCAGGAAAATTATTTGTAGTATGTCTTTACTATTTAATGTGCTTCCTTTTCTGTAACTTTTTTTCCCTAATTCTCAATCATCACATACTCCAGAGCTCTTAATTAATGGCATGGGAGAATTTGACCCATGGCATGGTGAGCCGATACTAAATTTCCAGTCACAATTCCCAAGCTCTAATCCTAAATTTATCACTAATAAGCTATGTGATTATGGATGAGTATTTTTTTCCTCTGGACCTTTAGTTCCATTTTTATGAATAAAGACATTGCCTAAAGACTCTTCAGAGACCCTTCTGGGCCTGATATTCCACAGTATTTTATACACATACCAGGGGCATTTGAAGACAAGCAGCAATGCTCAAGCCAAAAAAGCAGTAATTCTCTAATAACTGAATTTCCAATATCATGCTGCCCCTTGGATAGAGAAATTTGAGTCTGAGGGTAATAAATCTGCCTGGCATTTAAAGAGTGCCTATTATGAGCCAGTGAAGAAAATAACTTCTATCTTCAAGGTACTTCACGGTTCTTCAAGAGAAGAAGTAAGACCTGTGAGTAGACAATGGTTAAATTCTCCATGAAGAAAGCATCCTGTGAAAGAAGAAAGCCAAGCATTGGGTAAATACAGAGAATACCTAAGATAGTCTAGAGTTTCAGGAATGGTTTTCCAAAGGCCATGATAATTAAGCTGAAACAAAAAGGACATTTGATGATCTTATAGGTGGGAAAGAATGAGTGGAAATGTCTTCCAGGCAGAAGAAACAGTAGGTGAAAGATTTAGAAGTTCAAATTAGCAGAATTCCCCTAGAAACTGAGAATTGCTCAGTGGGGCTGGATCCCAAGATTCATGTTATAAAGAAACAGGGCATAAGCTGAAGGTGGAAAAGAGACAGGAACCAGAAAATTGAGTTGTTTCTACTTTGTAGTAAGACTTTATTTTTTTAAAGATTTATTTATTTATGCATACAAGAACTGGGGTACAGGTCAGAGTCACAAGAGGTGAGAGGATTCACCAGAAACAGAATGGGGAGCAGAACAGGCAGGTGACTGAAATACACTGCTGAGGGGAGCAGCAGGCGAGGCAGGAGAGGTCTGCTGTGCCATGTGGGTCCCCTCCTTGAGGGGGATCGAACTCATGCTGCAGTACCACAGATGCTTCACAGTGCAGCGCTCAACACGCTGTGCCACCAGGGAGGACCTGTGCTAAGGACTTTAGACATTAACCCATGAATCTCCAAGGACAATTAAAGGTTTAAGTAGAGATGGCTGATCCATAAGTAACTTCTCCATCCACATCTCAAACCAGGTGGTTTCTAATAAGCCTACAGTTTGGAATTCATATGCATGCCATTTCCAGTCTATTCTTGAAAATCTTTTAAGCAACACCTTCCTTAGCCATATCCCTAAGATTCCATGCTATGCACATCCCAGAAGAACTCAATCTACACACACTAAGCATTTCTGCATGGCTGCTTCCCAAGCAAGAGAGAAAAAAAGCTGCAGTGTGAGTTCCAAACAAACTGTGCTCTTCGTGAATTATTCAGGGCACTATTAAAATGATACTTACAACTCACAGGACAAATTAATTTTAATTTTTAAACAGGCAACATTTTAAATTGTTCATTTCCTTGAAATGTATCCATTCTGGCATTTTTATCATTAGAAAAGTAAGTAAAACACACATCAGAAAGAGAAAAGGGTCTGGCATGCCCTTTGTCCCATTAGGGAGTAGGCTCCTGACATGCCATTTTTCTCGGCGCATATGTTTCTTAGAGATCCATTATTAGTCAAATAAATTCAGTTCTAGAAGATACATTTTTCTCTCTGTTTTATATTTTTATAGTAACTTATCACCTTAAACTCTAGCACCTTCAGTAGAGTGCTTTAACTCTTCAGACTATTTCCACACAAAAGTAAATAGAAAGTAAAGTCAGTGACCTAAGGAACTGAGTCTAAGAACATTCCCTTGAACTGTAAACCTTTCTCTATCTATAGGAGAAACTCTATGTTCAGGAAATTGATCTCTAATTGAAATGATTTGTTGTGAGATCTTAACCACTGAGTCTTAAATTTATTAATTTCAAAATAGGGGATTAGATTAGATCCTGAATCACAAACTTGCAAGCCTGTTGATAACTTAAATGAGTGAACTCAAATCAGTGCTAGACCAAAAGGAGTATGTTTGCCTGTGTGACTATCACAGTTAGTGATGATTTCTACCTAAATCATTAAAATACAAGATGTGAAGTAAAGCATAACCTTGTACTGTCATCAGTAACCTCATACAAAAGCTTTTTTATGACCCTTAGGTCCCTAAAGTGCTTTGAGACTATGATTTCTGGGGTTGCCATTTCTATGAATCCCATTTTTTCTCTCTTTATTCATTTAAGACTAAGTATTGCAGGTATTGAAATAAAGACTCTTTATACTGGTGTCAGTGAACATAATCTGCCTTCAGTGGACATCTCAGCCAGTTGTAAAAAATGAAATGTCAATTAATTAAATACATTAATATGAGTAGGAGTTTGCAGAGAGTTCTGGAAGTACAAAAATGGATTTTATCTACACACACTAGAGTGACTCTGAGAAAGTCAGAGGTGATATTGAACACAAAAGGAAAAATGAGTTTTTCAGAGGTGAAGGACATTCCAAATAAAGTGAATAACAAGGGCAAAGGCACTAAAAAGTGAAGGAGCTCAGAGTGGAAGAGATAAGTAGATATCTCTACTTAGTCCCAAAATTGTAGGAGGTGAGGGAACAGAAAAGTAAAGGAAAAGTACTCATTGGTTCCACTGAGGCTTGCCCCTAGCCATCTCCACAAAACACCAGCCATTACTCACCTGCATTGCTAACATAGTCCAGGTTTTCTGAACAAATAAATGAGTAAGATACTTTCAATTCCCAATGCACAGCAGTAGTGGTAAAGCTTCCTTTGTCCTAGAGAGCTGTTCAGCCCATTAAACAAGACCATCCTCACTGGCCCCAGCAGCCCAAAGGGACATTTCTCTAAAAAGTAATTTGGTCCAAGTTAAATCTTAGTAGTGTTAGACACTAAACAATTGTCTTAAAGTGCCTTTAAACAAAGTAGGAAACAACCACTTACTCCATCGGTTGTTAAACTTTTTATTAACACCTCATATAACTTTCTGCATGCTCAAGTTGGGGATTTTAAGGAAGGAGTAGGAAAAGGAATTAACAATAAGATCCACTGCATACCTAGCATTTAGTACATTCTGGTTACAACTATAAATAACCTCACAAACATTAATTCACTTAATACTCACTATCACTCAGTGAGGCAAACACTATCATTGTCTTATTTTGCAGATGAAGAAAGTGAATTTTAGAAAATTCAGTTTTAATCTACTTACTGTTATGTGGTAAAGAATGTCATTGGAACACAGGCAGGAGACTGCAGACTTTGCTCTGAAAAATGATGATACACTCAGTGCCTTGTGATACAGTAGAAGCAATCACTGAAGTATTGTGTGGCCAAGGCTTTGGATAATTGTGTCGATTTAATCTTCACAACTGCTTATCTGAATTAAGAGCTGAAGCTTAGAGGGAAAGATTGACACATTTTGCACAGACATAAGTGAAAGAGATAGAATCTGATTTTGAATCTACCTAACTGAAAACTCATACCAAAGTATCTATCTCTGTATTGGGGATAGACACAGAAAGAAGGGATTGGTTAACAATGCAAAATGCCTGACTCCCATAGATGACATATTTACATTTTAATTCTAACTTCTGAAAGAATTGAAAGTAGCAGAGATTGACTTCTTATACAGTGAGTTTTACCTGGATGGGTGGCTATTAAACTGTGCTCCTTGAAGTCCCAGAGACTCCTTTAGTGGAGGAAGTTCAAGTCCTTCAAATAATCTTCTGTATCAGTCAATTATTGTTGCAGTGACGAACAACTCTAAATCAGGATTTCACAAAAACAAAGATTGATATCTTGCTCACCTTATATGTGGTCTGGATCTCGACATTACCAGAAACTGCAACACCTATGAAATTATAAAATCTGTAACTTACTATAACCAGTGACTGAAGCCAAAAGATTATTACAGGTAGTGCTTCCTAGAGAGGGTACTGGTGAGGACAGCCCCAAGGAAAAAGCTAAAAATATCACATTTTGGGGTGGAATAACTGATAAGATATATAAGAGACTTCAGAAGGGGGCACAGATTGATTCAGTCTTAGAAATACAGTGTTTTCAGATTGTTAGCATTTGTGGTCAGAGGATTTCAGTCCCCCACCCACCGCGCCAATCTTCCAGAAGGCTGTTGTAGACCTCTGAAGGAGTGGAGACCTCAGAGAGGTCTCCTCAGAGAGCAGCAAACCTCAGAGAGGAAAATGTCAGAGGTTTTGGAAGTAGGTGAGGAACCAAATGTTCTGGTTTTGCTGCTGACAGAGAAGGCAAAGACCTGGAGCCAGGCGCCTCCCTGAGCTGCATGAATGTAGCCATTTGTTGGGTTGTTCAGCTCCTGCAGCTGCTGTTTTAACTGTCTCTTGTTTGGTGCTGCACTGGGGCATCCCAGCATGCTCTCTGGGAGCGTCTCCTCTTGCATCTTCTGTTGTTTGTGAGTTGGAAACTGGCCTATTATCTTGTTGCCGTGTGTTCCAGGTCAGCAGAGCAGAAGGTGACATCTTGGAAACATGACCTATTGTTTTGGAGAGGAGCTCTGTGTCCTCAGTGGCAGGAAGATGCCATCTTAGCTGCTTTTATTTAGGACTTAAAAATTGGACCCTGCTTAGCATGAGGTAAATGGCCATTTTTGTCCTCAGTGAATCTGTTTTTCCCTGGTTTGTGAACTAAATCCTATCGTTGTTCCCTGAGCCTGAGTAGCTTACAATTATGTGTATGCAGGTGAAGAACTCAGAAAGTGACCAGTAAACTATTTGGGCAGTGCCTTGACCAGTTTTAGGTCACTTGCTACCCTGTATCACTACCTCTCTTCCAAATTATTTGCTCAAGTACCACAATATTAATAATTTTTCAGCCTCATCAAGATCGCCAATCTACTGGTTCTCCTTTTTCTCTACCCACCAGTCTTCTATTATAAAGACCTCAGTAGACATCAATGATCCATGACTTTTATCAAGCTCAGACTAGTATCCCCAGCTCCTTTATGCTTATACCTACCCTGAATGACCACAACATCTGTCTCTCATTGCCTCATCCCAGTTAAATATGCTGAAGAATATCACATAACTGGAAAAACTGTTTTTATCATACATTCATGATCATTAATCCCAAAACCAGCAACCCCTGGCAATGCTATTATATTTTCTAATAAGTTCAGCCTCACACTCTATGCAAAATTATCTGATTTCCTCAAAGATGCCATACTTTGCACACACACAAAAAAGTTCTGGCCTTTTGTCTTATTAAGAGGAAAGGAAGATATCTGACAGTAGTTCCCACATCTTCAAATCTACAAAAATACCTACACTGCAGTTATTTCTCTTTCTCTGCTCTTATAACCAAAACCATTCCTTCTGCTAGCCTGGTCACTTTCTTTACACTTATATGAGCTTCTTTACCCTTTACATAAGTTTCATTCTTTCTCATGTTCTGTTACTCTTCTCTTTCTTATGTTTTCTGTTTCTCCCCTAATAGATTTTAATGATTAAATCTGTTATCTCGCTCTATAAAAAAATATTGTTACTGCCAAATTAAGAGATTAGCATTTAAGTGAAGAGACATAAATCAAATCAAAAAATAGAAAACAACTTTTCCCAGCTCTGATCCATGAAAGATGTTCAATAAATGATATTAGCTGTAAAAAGAATAATAATGACCAACACAGAAATTTTCGTATATGCCACCACAGCCTTTACACTATAAGATTATCTCAGTTCACTCCTGCAGTGACCTTATAAAGTAGATATTAATTTTATCCCAACTATAACTGAAGGTTTAAAGGTTAATTCGCCTTTAAGGTATAAAGTCACACAGATAGTAGAAAATATGACTATGATTTCCTTACAAATCAGTTTGACTACATAACCAAAGATTAACACCCTATAAATCACTCCTACCTCTGTTCCTCTTGCACCTTTTAAATATGTATACTTCATAAGAACAGCTCAGGTCTTCCCAAAAGCAGAGAAATAAGAGTCAAGAAGCATCTATGTCAAGTTGGATACTAAAAGGCATCATCTCCACAATCTTTATGATTTTAGTTCATAGGCAGGTACACTAGGAAAATTCCAAGGAAAGTGCTTGTATGGATGAACACCACTTTTAACTCACAAGAAATGAAGGAGGAAACATTCTGTGGATAAAAATGGCTAGGTCTAGCGGGGAGGATATGAAGTTTGGGAAGGAAGCAAGTTCTATGAGTTTGGGTTGGGGAAAAATGGCATAAAAATTTGACAGATGATCCTTTTTGGTGGATATACAAATATCCAGATGTGCTGTGGATTTACATCCACAAAAATTAAATATGGATGTACTATGAGGTGGGGATTACATGTTAGCTACAATGAAATGGTGGACTCCAAATTTTTAAGAAGAGTGGAGACATTGAGCTATTTGTATCTAGCTAATCATGACCTTGATTCTATGTCTTAAACAGTTCACATGAGATCACTTACATAAAGCACATTCTCTAATACATTGTAGGAAATCAACAGTAGTGGCTATTATTACTGTTATTCAGGATCTTCACATAGTGTGCTATTGAATAAATAGTGACCCCTTTTTCATAGTAAATTTTAAAATTACATGAGTATCATTTCCCATTCATGAGAGATGGGTAATAATAGCTTATGTTTTTAAATTTATTTTTTTGCATCATTGTTAATTTTGGACATATTTTATTTTTCCCCTTAGGTGTTATTCCTATAGTTTTCCCACTGCCAAAGCACCCATGACCCATCACCAGAGTCCCTGTGTTCTTCCTTCCCCATTTTAGGTCCCTCCTTCTCCTCTCTGTGTGCCTTGGATCTACGGTCAGCTTGCAAGTTTTATTTTCTTCCTGACCCTTTGTTCAGTTTCTTTATATTCTACATATAAGCAAAACTATCTGTTATTTATCTTTTTTCTTCTTAGTTCACTTTTAAAGTATTCATTCTGCCAGGATGTTATATGAACTTCTTTACTCTTTTCAACAGGCCCTTAAACAACACGCTATTGTTATCATGATTTTTTAGGGAAACTAAGAAGTTTGTACAAAGTCTATGGTAGGAGAGACAGGATTGAGCCCATGCTCTTAACCGCTATCCTATAATAATCAATGCAGGTATTATACAATCCTCTTCCCTGATGTATATATAATCATAGTTTAGAGACTTTAAGTATATATGTGTGAATATCTATATATATATATGCAAATGCATATGTATATGTCATAGCAACAAATAACCTGTGTATATTTCTAAAAAACAGAACTTTGGATTAACTTGCAAAAAAGCAAAAGAAAGACGAAAGGAAAAGAAAAGAAGACAAAAAGAGAAACTAATAAAAGCCTGCATTAAGATGGCAGGGACTTTAAATAAGAAGCAGAAAATGCCCACTAAGTGAGGTGATAGTCCACTTTACACAAGAAACCTGAGGGAGTGACTAGCAGAGTTGGAATAGCCTCAAAGATGTTCTCAACCAATAGGGTGTTGCTGTAATCTCCGGAGATGGCTGTGCTGATGTAGTGTTGTGTGTTCGGTGATGCAGAGATGAGTCTAGGAGACAAGATGTCAGTGTGGAGATGGAGGGCTACTGCTCTACTAGGCAAATAGCAAACCTCCCAACTTCTCCATAACTTTTATTGAGCAGGAGAACAAGTAACAAGCTTATGTCATTTGCTACAAAAAGCACAGCCCAGAAGTACAAGTTCTGTAGTTGTGTGCCAAGCCTGTCTGCATGTAACTAGCCTCTGCTATGATCTAACAACCTTTCGTTTTAATTATCTTCTTCCAGACAGAAGGAATGTATGTTTCAATCCAAAGACCCTGGGAAGCTCTTGTTAGCAGACTTGTTTGCAAGTCTGCAAGGATCTCAGTCATAGCACCTCTTTCACTCCTTGACCGTTGCTCACAGCTTTTGCAGACTCTGGCTTCCCCCAACATTAGGGAAATGTCAAGAACAGAGGATAAGTTTAAAGTAAATGAATGCATCAGAAGTGCTAAAGGTTGGATAACAAAAATCCATACAGGAAACACTGGAGGTTAGGACACATTTATTGCAAAATCAGTAACAATATTAAAAGTGTAGACTTGAATGCCTAGGTCAGACAAAAGAAAACTGAGTATTACTATAGAAGTAAGGAGACAGGGTGGGAATTGTAAAGGTGGATGGAAAGGGTGGTCTAATTTACTATGCATCTATGTACTATAACATTTAATATTTATCACAACCCTTTGAAAAATATTTATTGTTCTCATTTTACACGTAAACATTGAGTGTCACAGAAGCAAAGTGATTTTTCCAAGATCATTCAACTACTATGATGCCCCGGCCTGCGGAGCAACAACGAGGGCATGCAGGAACCACCTAAGAGAATGAGACAAACAAGGGACGCAAAGAATGGAGGCAAGACAGGTTTCTGATCAAGCCTCAAAATTTTATTTTTGAACAGTGGTATATGAATGCTCAGGAGGGCTACGGGGAGGAGCAGGAGGAAGAGTTATTTCTGGATGATTGGCTGGGTGTTGGGTACTTGTCCTTGGCTGGTTGGGGGTTTGAGAGTGGGAGGGCTATGATTCTGGTGCAGAGTGGGAGGGCTATGATTCTGGTGCTCTCCTTGATTTGGCTTCCTTGCTTATCCAAGAGATATGGCTGACCAAGAAGTGAGACTGGACTTTTTATTCTTATGGCTCCCAACACTATGATGTATATTAAATAGTTACTAAGAATCCAAATTTGAGCTATCTTGACTTTTTAATTCATGATATTTTCATTTTTTTTAAGGAACTGCCTTTTTTTAAGATTTATTTTTATCTATGCATACAAGAGCTGGGGTACAGGCCAGAGATGGGGGGTGGTGAGGGGAGTGAGAGGATTTGCCAGAGACAGAGTGGGGAGCAGAACAGGCAGGTTGATGGAAATACACTGCTGAGGGGACCAGAGGGCGAGGCAGAAGAGGTCTGCTGCGCCATGTGGGTCCCCTCCCTCCCCAGGGATGGAATTCGCGCTGCCCTGCCATGGATGCTTCACAGCACGGTGCTCAACCTGCTGTGCCACCAGGGAAGCCCATGAGGAAAGAACTTTGTAAGTGTGGAGAATATGTCTAAAATATTTTGCTAGAGAAAATATGTTATGGAATCTTAAGTTTTTATTTTCTAGTCAGTTAGATGAAATTTCCCATGCTTCAGAAAAAATCATTTTGTTTCAAGAGCAACAGTTATGTGAAATTCTGCCTTGTATAGATTTATATTAGTAGATACTTGTCCTATCCCCTACGGTTTTTTTCCAATTTTTGAATTTCAGTGAAATTTTGTATAAGGTGAGCTAATGATCAGTAGAAAATGAACATGGAAACACACTACACCCACATTGCCTTACTCAGCAAAGATGTTAAAAGGAGGTAGTACAACTCAGAAGCACTTAGAGCTTGTCTCAGCTTTTCTAGCAAAGGTCTATAGCTGCCAGTTATATGCATGCTCTGATGTAGATGGTATAAAATCAAAAGAGAGGATGTTGACTATTACCTACATGTGTACTTGAAGTTTATATCACTATCCAGGAAGAAGTTAATCCTTAAAGAGGCTATTAACAGGCACAGAAAACAGACTTCCCCTCTACAACAATTGCAAAGGTTTAGAGTCTGTTCTTTGCAATATCCCACTCTTGATATAAATTCTTTTTTGGTTAGAGTTGTTTGGGTTGAAAGCAATAGAAAGGCCAACTCAAAAAAACATAAGCAACTGGAAGATTTGTCATGTGATGGACCTCAAATAACGCAATGCAAATCCTAAAAAAGGCGGTTTCAGTGTTGGTTAATTCAGTTACCCAGTGTTATCAGACCCAGGTTCTATCCATCCTCAATGTATGAGCTTTGACCTCAAAGTTAGCTCCAATTATGATTGAAAGAGGCTGTGGCATGTTCCAGCTTTTCAAATAAACACAATGTATCTTGTATATGTTCCTTTTGTTACAAGGCAGGCAGAGCTACATTTAAGAACCCCCAAACCTGCCCACTCTAAATGGGTTCTGTGATCCCCCACATCAAGACAAACATGTAAGCTCTTTAATGGGAACAAACTTTAACACAGTTAGGGAACAATACAGAAAAGACAAAGAATATAGTTATAATCAATCATCCGAAGTTACCCATTCCCTCAAAGGTAAAAGCCAACTAAGATTGGCCCAAAGCAAGGCCCAAAAGCCTGCCATGAGTGTAAATTACCTTTTGGTGGAGATCCATAGAAAAAGATCAGAAAGAGTCAGACAGATCTGGGTGGAAACAAACAAAATCAAAATCAAGATAAAAGTTGCCATTGTTAAGCTCCCCACAGGTCTCCCACCTGCATCCATTCCAACCAATCCAGGACCAATAGCTAATGCAGCTTCTTCACATGTCTCTCTGTTCCATGTGCCTCCTCCAGGTCTCCTTGCTGCTCTCTACCCTGCTTCTTTTCTTCCTTCCTTCCTTCCTTCTTCTTCAGTCTCCTCTCTAGCTTTTTTTCAGCCCTGCTCAGCTCCACCCTCCCTAGGGTGGGGCAGGGATCCTGGAACTTCCCCTTTTCCTGAGAACAACCATGTTACACTTTCAAAGAAAATCTTTGAAAGAAAACCCTCATTTTTTTGTAAGTGACCAGAATTGATTAGGTCTTGTTCAATTTTAAAGATGTAAACAAAATGAAGACATGAATGTCCTGCTTATTTCTATATCAGACCTCAGAACAATATTTGGTACATAGCTTATATTTAAATAGTCTATATCAAACAATTTAATTTTATAATAAAAGAATAGCAATAGCAATAAGAATAATAATAACAGAGCACATCTTCTGAGACTATGACCTCTGGAATTGAATGACTAGAATATATATATATTTTTTTCTTTCTGGAACTCAAATAAACATTACTTAAGCATGACCCTATATTCATGACACTTTTTTATTGCTCCTAGTATAGCTCACTTATTTACTTATTTATTAATAATATAATAGAAATAAATGAACTCTCCACTCAAAATAAAAGTTAGAATTTTCATAATAATATACATAATCTATATGCACAATCCTTGCCTGTCCCTACTCAAGACAACATTATAATGAACTGTATCTCCATATTCCCTGGATTTTCTCTTTTTTCTAGTTTATTATAGCTATATATTTTCCTAAAAATAATTTTTAGATTTTCAAGTTTACAGAAGGCAATCAACTTATAAGTAATATTTGGGAGCTTACTTTCTCACATTTGTCAATATTTCTCACGTTTCATCACATTTGTCAATATTTACCTATACTTTCACATGTCTCCATAGTCAGTTCATTTTGATTGCCATGTAATAGTCTGTAACTTATACATACTTATGATACTGTAACTTCAGGTTTCCATGCCTAGTCTTCCAGCCAGGTAGGACCACATGCTGTAGTGGCAGCGCTGGGTCCCAGCCACTAGACCACCACGGACGGGTTGGTGTCTCACGAAGTCGCAGAAGAAACTCCGCAGACGCTCAGGCAAGCAGGCAAGGAGAGGCAGATTTCTTTAGAAAAAGAAAAAGTTTATTGAGAAAGAAACGAACAGAAATAAAGTGGGACTCCCAGGCCAGTGGAACCAGGCCAGGAAGGAGCAAGGGAGCCAAAGTGGAGTTGAGCTTCAGGGAATATATATCTTCTTTCCGTAGTCTCCTTGTGATTGGTTGTTTCTAGGTGGTCTCACTCTACTACATTTCCCTTATCACTCCTTTGTTCTTGAAATGTTCTTAGTTTGCTAGTTCCCTTTGGAATTTTTTTTTTTTAAGATTTATTTATTTATGCATACAAGCACTGGGGTACAGGCCAGAAGTGTGGGGGGTGAGAGGATTCACCACAGAGAGCGGGAGCAGAACAGGCAGATCAACGGAAGTACACTGCTGAGGGGAGCAGCGGGCACAGCAGGAGAGGTCTGCTACACCATGTGGATCCCCTCCCTGGCCGGCAGCAGGGATCGAACTTGTGCTGCAGTGGCTGCGGTTTGCCTCATAGTGTGTTGCTTAACCCACTGCGCCACCGGGGAGGCCCTCCCTTTGGAATTTTATCCCATCTCTAGATCTTCCCTTATGTCGGGATCTTGCCTTCCTTATCTCCAAAACCTAGTTCTTCCGAGGCCCTACCTGTCCTCTCCCTAACTGCCTAGTCATTCCTAACTTGCCTTTGCCCGACCTAGGCCTTACCAATATTTATTCTACTTTCTTGTTGATGGTCACTTGAATCATAACATTTTAATTACTGTTGAAAAAGAAAAAGCTGCTATGCTTGCAGAGCTCCAATTGTACATAGACAAGTGTTTCCCTTGGGTATTTGTGTTAGGGGGAAGGGTAGTCCTGAATGGATTACACAGATGGGTGTGTGGACTCCAACCCCGACTCCAAACCACCCATATTCCAGATCCACAAATCCGATAATATGATTATTGAAGAGTGGATCACTGGGACCTGAAAGTGGAGTTAAGCAGCCAGGCTGGCTATAAATCCAGAGAGGTGAGCCTTGGGCTCTCTCTTCCTTTGGAACCATCTCCCTTGATTCAGAGCCAGCTCTCAACGCACCATTGCATTCCAGCTCGGAAGATCTAGTAGGATATTTACAGATTTGTATACCTCTTTTCTCTTTGCATTGTTACTATTTTATTCCCCCATCTCTTGTAAAATAAAATCCTTTAATAACTTTTGTCATGTGTGCCTGCAGTTCGGGCTTATTATAAAAGTCTTCTGAGTGCGTGGGTGAGGACCCAGTCAGGGAAACCCATTTTATATTAGGGTTTCCCTATAACATTTGCACCTCAATATGTATTTACTAGATCATCAGCTACATGAATATTCAAATAAAGTAAGAAAAACCAAAATTTTTCCAAAGTGGTTGGTCCAACTTCCATATCCAACAACAACATCTGAAACGTGGCTCCACATCCTTGGCAATATATGGTATTGTCATTTTCATGATTCCACTTTATCTAATGAGTAATTTATGATTCCTTCTTGATATGCAAATTTCATACACACACATATTCTTGACACATCCCTTTACTGTCTGTCTCCTATTTCTGGGTAAGAAAAGTTTCTATTTACTTTTAATCAAATTTTATTGAATTCCCATTCATCTACAAAAATCACATAATTTGGAAAGTACATCTTCAAACCTCACTATACTAATATGCTTCACTCTACCACCAAAGTTCTACAATCATCACACTATCACATTCAATCCTACCCTTACGGTATATGCTTAATAGGAAGAGAGCTTGGAAGCTGAACATTCCAAATACAGTTTATTCCTATCCTTACAAATATAAAAGAAATTACTGAAAAACCACTAACTTAGTTTGAACTAAATATATTTTTAGTTTCTCTAGCCGTGTAATTCATGAACTCTTTATTTCCCTTGCTCCAAATAATGCCAGCAGTTCCTAAAGAAATTAAAAGGGAAAGAACTTACTATTTCAGTTACCAAATTTTTCTCTTTCCCAATCTCTTTACTCCCTAGATGCAATATGCTGATTTGAATTAGCTTCAATACCACCCAGAATTGAGTGAAATCCAGACATTCCTACTGAGCTCTTTAAAGCTGATGCTGAAGCCCCAAGCTTGTGATATAGCATGAATCACTCATCTCCCAAGAATTTTATTTGCTTGCACTACAATTTCAACTGGGAAGAGAGATTATTTTTCTGCTTGAAATCATTTCATTTCAGATTAGTTTGTCTATTTTTATAACAAAAGATAATAGATGTCACTTGTATTTTCTCTTCTCTCAAACACTATAAGAAAATTTCCAAACTAATCACTAAGCAAAAGTGACTTCCAATCAAATCACTAAGGAGTAAACAAGTGCCAACTCAAAATATTAGGGTACTTTTAGTTCTGGTAATAACACTTTACCGGAGATCAGCCTACTTAACAATTTTTTAAGTGTACACTACAGTATTATCAATTACAGGCACGATGCTGTACAGACATCTAAAATGTATTCATCTTGCATCACTGAAACTTTATGCCCACTGAACAACAAATACCATTCCCCCTCACTTAAGTCCCTGATAATCATAATTGTGCTTTCTAGTACTATGAGATTAACTGTTTTAGATATCTCATATAAATAGAATCATGTAACATGTCCTGTGATTGGCTTATTTCATTAGCGTAATGTATTTTAGAAGTCCATTTACCTTGTCATAAAAAAATCAAAAAAGATTTCCTTCCTTTTTATCTATTACATAATTAGAAAGGAATGTAGTGACTTCTGGATTTTATAAAGTTTTTAATTCATTTTTCAAATTTATACTTTGTTTCTAATCTTTTTCTCATTTTTATTATGATTTATTCATATATACTTTACATCATTGTTCATTTTCTTACAGTGTTTGCCTTCTTTTCTCAGTGTAGTCCCCATAGAATTTCCACACCATTTCACCCGTACACCATTACCATAGTCCCTTGTGCTCTTCCACCCTCGTGTGCATCCCTCCTCCTCCCCCTCCCCTGATTTATAGTTGTCTGTTTATTTTTGTTTTGTTGTGTTGTGGGTTTTTTTTTGTTATTTTTTCCCAGATCCCTTATTTGGTTTCCCTATATTCCTCCTATAAATATTAACTCCTATGTATTAAAAAAAAAAGTACCATCCTTCAGTGCCTTTATCCTTTCACAAAAATCAAAAAAATCTATAGAATTATTCAATTATATATTTGAGGAATAGTTTTATACCAAGTGGTTTTGAAAAAAGTCTTGCATGGTCTGTTTCATATTATGTGATTTCTAGTAAAGACACATCACAAAGGAACTGATTTTAAAGACATTGGATTCCATTTCTTCTGTGCAGTTGACTGAACAACTGCAAGTTGATTGGCAACTAATTTATTTCCAGGTTTAGAAGTATGCAATATAATACAATTTGTGCTTTATAACAGTTCACAACAAGAGAAAAGCAAGAAAACACTTAGAGTAACAATAAAAAGGTTGAAACTTTCAATGATTCAAGTATTCCCTAAATTCAAGCATTCAGGTTGGTCTATGGAATTCTGAAAATAAAACAGACCAGAGGCCCACATTTGGCCTATCTAATTCTGGATGTCTACTGTGAGACCAGATATCAGAAAAATATTTGAAGTCTTCAGTTAACTCAGACGTACACCCTCCCCTCCCTTCCCCTATGGAGAACCCCAATTTGCCTGATAAAGTCCTAAGTCCTCTTTGATCATGAAAGTGATGAGGACCAGCGTATCCCAAATACCAGCCTCTTATCCTAACTCTCTCAACAATTATGTCTAAGCAATATGAAGCGACTTGTGGTTTCTTGGAAACGTTGTGCTCATTTGGCTAATGATGTACCTATTCCTGAAATAAACCTTTCCCCTTGACCACTTGAAGCTTTCTTGTCCTATTTCAATATTGAGCCCAAAAACTATCAACTCTTTGCCATTTTCCTAGAGACTTCCAAGAAAAAATAATTACATTTGATTCTAAGGCCCATCTGACTCATAACTAAAAGAATGTATTATTATAATTTACACACTGTATTCACACTATCAGTGAGGTTAGACTGTGAGCTTTTAGAAGGTCCAGAGCTTATTCATCTTTTTATCACAGTGCTGAAAATAGTGCTCGGCAAATGGCAGGTGCTAAATCAATACTGATGGAATTTTTAAAAATGAATAAATGAATGGCATCGTCTATCATCCAATCTTTCAAGATTAAAAAAAAAAAACTTGAGTCTTAACAACTTCTCTATTATTCAGTTTACTACAGTCCCATATTCTACCACTGTAACATCTGTTCTGATGGTTAACTCCTCTTTCCCATAACAAATGCATATATATTTTTGCACAGACCTGTGTCACCATGATAACCCTCTATGATATCCCCAGCCTTCAGCAAAAAGTCTTAACCCACTATGCCACATAAAGCCCTTTATGGTTTGTGAATACCTGCCTCTAAGTCCCACTTTCTTCTGTTTCCTTGAGCACAGACTATAGTCTGCTTACGTGGAAGGACACAGACCTCCAAAATGTGCCATTGATTTCTCCCTTACCTCTCTGTTTATGTAAATATTTCCTCCCATATTAGAAAGATGTAAATATTTCCTCCCATATTAGAAATTCTTCCTTCCCTGGTTAGATAGTGGTTTCCACCATAAAAAGTTTTCCTATCAACTGTTCACCTTCCCTGGAAAAATTCAACTAATCATTACCCTCCAAGATTGAGTTAGATGCAGTCCACCTTCACATACCTCCCAGTGCACCCTTCTAAACTCAGGTCATTTCAGTAGATGACTTAGATGTCTGTTTTCCTCAGTAAACTAGGAAATTTTTCAAGGCAGAGACTAGTACATAGTACAAGTATGTTTCAAGTGATTCTGACAATCTACTAGATCAGGAAAATGTCTTCTATGGGGACTTTCACAGAATGTATATACAGAATTGAAGGCCTTTCATAATATACGCACAATGCTGGATACAGGTAATTCAAAGATCACTGAGACATGATTCCTCTGCTCAAGGATTTGACAAGATGAATTTGATTGATTATTAACTAAATAAGAAACACAGTCATCAGTGTTGGTCAATATTCTTCAGGGATAAATGTATGATCAGAAGTAATTTTCATGCAAAGCATGGAAGTTTAAACGAATATACGTGCTTTTTCTGTCTTATTCTCTGTTTCTTTTTTATACTTTCTGAATCCTACTTGATTAAAGAGATGCCTCTGTAAGATTCTTTGAATCAATCACTAATTAATTCATTTAATAAATATTTCCTGACCATGTCCCACATCAAGAATCTGTGCCAAGGACAGATGGTACCAAAAAGCAGTAAGATAAATACTTTTCCTTAGAGACATTTTTAATGAAAACGGATAAACACAATAAACATAGTAAACCTAAAACCAAAGCAGCAAGCTTAACTCTGTGTGGGGATCATGAGATACTTCCTAGTTGGAATAATGCTTAATTTGAATCTTGAGGAAAGAATCAGAGTTTGCCAGAAACTATATTATCAAAGATGATGGTAGAGTTGAATGTGGAATTTGTTCCTGCTGTACATGTTAGCCAACGGGGCATCCAGCTAAGTACACACAACTAACAACTCATTAAAATGACAGCTCTACTAGAGGTCAGTGCTCTGGCATTTACTTTTCTTAGATTATTTTTTCAGACCTTTGAATTCTTTATTTCAATCCAATATAGATATCTCTGGAATGCTAAGAGCCATTATTCATTTTCTGTATTTTAAACATAATGACAAAGGAGTTTCCACAAACTTTTTTGGGGGGGATACTCAATGAACTATTTTTCTACGTCATAGAGACATAGAAAATTTATGACTTGAGACTTTATAATAAACTTATTGTCTACAGACAATAGGTATTTTTCAAGCATGAATTATTAGGTATCTTACAAACTAAAAAGTTAGAATTCACAGAGAAGGAAAAGTCTTACAATATTTTTAAAAATTAGAGGAAACTTCAATAAATAATCAATGTATTTTAAATTTATAGCTGGGTCAAGTAAAAAGACTCATACAATCCATCAATTTGATTTATTTCTAAATTTTATTTTTCTAATTTTAAACTAATATATTAATGTGGAAAATTAAGAAAATACGAAAAAGTAATAATGATAATAGTATAATTTACTGAACTTTCTCTGTGTTCAGCACTGTGTTTCACATTCATTATCTTCATATAATTTGCATCATATTCTATAAGTATTATGAACACCTTCAATTTATGATAAAAGAATCTTAAAGAGACCTAGAGATACCTAGTAGGTAGCACAAGTTTAGAAACTTAAGATATCTGACTCCAAAATTCTTACACTTAGTCATCTTTTACAAGGTCACTGACACTTCATTGATTTGCACATATTCTATCTTTTCTTAGTTAGTTTATGAACTATTTTAAATAATTTTATCACATATGAAATGTTGTATACTAGGTGTTAAAGATACAGAGGTAAGAGCAATCTCTGCCATCAGAGATTGTCTATTCACATTCACAAATATGGAAAGTATAATAGATGAAAAGAGCAGAGTCATTTTGGAGCATATAGCAGAAGAAGTGAATTAGTCTCCTCAATCACAGAACACATCCCTAAGTAATCTACTTATGCATTTACTTAACACATATTGAGTCATACTATTTCTGAATGTTCAACATTATTTTGTTTATCTAACACCATAACAAGAATTATTGCCTGCATAATTAAAATGCTATTTATTTTAACTGCTTATATAATATTTACACAAATGGATGCATTCATTAATCATCTTCTGTTATGGGATATTTAGGTAGTTTCTCATTTTTCTTTGTATGAACAATATAATTAACATCATTGTACATAAAGTATTTTGGAAGGTTGCAGATACCTAAATAAGACTTCAAAAATGCATTTGCTGAATAATTAATTAAATAGACAAATGAAAATTGAAAATTATCACCATTTCAATTTGAATGAAATGTATGATTATTTTTCTGAGGGTGAATTTGCTTTAATTTGCTTTCTAAATAGTTATTACAATTAAGTACCAATTGTTATTAATGACAGCACCTTCATCAATTACACCTCAGACACTGTATAGTTTTACTCATATGTGTTACATATAGAAAAAAACCAAGGAACTATATAAAACATAAATAAAACTTTGGACTATGGGACAATGTTAATTGTAATTACAAAGCAATAGCAAAAAGGGGTGGGAAAACTGAAACAAAGTGTACGATATATAATAAATAACTAATATAGTAAATAATTTGTGTTAATGATTATATTTGATATGCAGTGCTAAAGCCTAAACAATAACAAAAAAAATTACTGAAAAAACATGAGGTTATTCATGTGGCCCACCAAACAGAAAGGAATTTTAAAAAGCGCAAAATGTGGAACAACCTTTACTTCAGCTTATATTTGATACATTTCCAATAAAAAATGGTTAAATATCAATCCAGTTTTGCCAGCAAAATGTAGGCAAACCCACCAGGGGTTTTAAAAGTCACATTTTCAGTAACTTTAGTCAACATACAGGAGTGAGTGGCTCCATCACAGGCAGATGTTCTGCTGCACTTAAGCTAGAAATGTATAAATTGGCATGCATAAATAAATACCAGAATGAAAAGTAGTTCTCCTAACAGACCATTAGTATTTGCCCAAAGGTACTGAGAGGATCATAAAACAAAAACAAAGCAAGGCCCAATACTACATGTATGGTTTTGTAAATGAAACAGTTGAATGACCCCATGCCATCTTGGATTCCTCCAAACAAAAATGTCCATTCACAGAAAATACGACCATGATTTGGAACTATTTATGATTTTTGATGCCTGACAGTAATTCAGAATACAAGTTAGTCTTTTCTTTGCTTAGTCAACAAACTGCTAAATGTCCCAATCTAGTTCTAATAAACTAGACTAAGAAAGTAGTTATTCTAGACAGAGAACAGTACCAAGATGGTGCCACTTGCTGTATGCAAAAGAAAACCTTCTAGGAGTGGAACTCTAGAGAATGGTGGTGAGGCTGAACCACCACTCCACCTCAGAGACCAATACAGATAGCACTGGAAGGAATGCTAAGTAGATCCCCACGTTGCTGTACTGGAGGGAGGATGGAGAGAGACATGCACAGACAGAGATCTATAAAGAATGGGAACAGCAAGACTTCTTGCTACTACAGGCTACTCTGAAAAACTTAGAATAATCACTGATTTGCATTTTACATGCACCATCAGAGCAACAATTTCTACAGTGAAGGCTATGGAGTTGGAAAAGATAGAAATTTATTAAAATTTATCAAGTTAGAAATGACACTCCCCTATGTTCAAGAGTCAGAAGGCAGGTTTGTACAATAACCCTTTAGCCCAAGTAGAAATAGTTTTCATTTTCTATCAACTTGTCCTAGTTGTATCAGTGCCATTTCTTATACTTCATGTTGAATTTTTACAAATACAATTTATCAATTAGAACAATCTCTACACATATATTCATGCTCACCTGCCTCTCTAAAGTAGACCTACAGGGATTTTGTACATTTTTTTCCCTCAGGATCCAGTATTTTGGGACCATGGCTTTAAAACATTCAGATCCATTTTTTATGGTTATTGCAATTGTCAAGTGTCAAGTCTTAAATACTGTTGTACTCTCACTGTCTTGTAGGAATTACTCAAATTACTCATCATTTAACAAAAGGAGCTAGAATATCAGACCCTAATTTGGCTAGGACTGCTGTGACTGAGATAAATATAGACATCAGGACTGTCATGTAGCCTGGAATAACATTGATGTTGTTGTTGAATCTCCAGCCTAATTAGAAGATGCCAGAAAATAGAGGTCTGAGATTCACTAAAACAAATCCCACCTGTAAAGTAATACTGAGAATTTGAAAAACTATCCCATTATTCAACTATACATTTCTTATAATATCATATCACTTAGATTGACTCTGATCTAAAAACATCCAAAATCCAAAGACTTTTCCCCACTTCTAATAACCTAGTTTAATAATTCCTTATCCTAATCTATAAATAATAAAAATATACACCTATTTCCACTAACAAAATATAGTTTAAGAATCAGTTGTGTAGTATCCTCCCTTGCTACAGTAAGCTTGTAAAATTTAGCCCATGTAAATTTAACAGGTATTTTTATTTGAGGATGGAGCTTGCTATACATCAAATAAACAAAAGGAGAAAGTGGACAATTATAGTATCTGCTAATCAAGGTAAGAAAAAGGCCAACAGAATATATGTAATACATACTGCCAGATCATTTCCATGATTTGGCCTCAGTAAGATTGACATATACTTCCTTAGCTACACCGTTCCTTCCCTGCTCTAATGCAATAGTGACTCAGCTGGGTTTCCACTCACTGAGCATAGCATCAATCCTAAATGATTGATGGTCATGGTCATGTGGATCAAAGTAGATGGGAGAAAGAGAAGGTCAATATTTAACCTCAATGCTCTAGATAAGCTGTCTAGTTATTAAAGTAACAGAAGAAGAATAAGTGATGGGCACAAATTTCTCTATTTAGATGCAAAATCCCTAACTTATCAAAATTATTGTAGAGCTTATCAAATATGATAAATAAGTGAGAATAACACAAAACTTTTTGATTAGGGGAGTAATGAGTAATCAACACATGGGTCATTTTTTAAATATAACTTAAAAGTATATTATTTACATTACAAAGAGAATCTTAGACACACATGGAGAAATCAAAGACCATTTAATAAACAGTACCAAAGCAATCAATTTAAAATGCAGTGAGGACTCAGTCTGGTCAGTTCTTTGTGCCCTGCAGCCAGGCAGCAGCAGCAGACATCAGTGGCCAAGTTGCTAGGGTCATTTCTCTTGTGGGTTCACTATCAGATTCTTCTTTCAGAACACACAAGCAAACCAAGATGGAATATGAGTGGACACTAATAAACAAGGACTTCAGCAAATCCTGCAGCTGTTAAAGGAGTCCCTGTCCCCAGACACTGCCATCCAGAGACCCATGCAACAATTCCAAAACTGGAACAATTCAGTCAATATCCAGATTTTAACAACTACCCAAATTTTGTTCTTGCAAAATAAAAATCTGAATGTGAGCTGACAATATTATTGAGTGGTCTCATTTTTTTATGTGTTTATTTTTAACTGATATAATATTAGGGTAACTTCATAGGTATTACATCATAATGCCCCACCACCAACTCACGCATATCTCACCACCATAGATCATTGTGCTTCCCTCCCTCTGGTTTTTGCCCACCCTCCCCTCGCCCACCTTGGTGATTCAGCTCTGTAGTCAGGATTCCTACATTTGTTGGCACATGTTGGTGGCCCTCCGTGCCCCAGATATATGCACAAAGGGTAGAGTGAAAGTTACGTTAGATACTCTTCATTTCATTTGTTAAGCTTTTCTGTTATCTCTCTCTATTACATTCTTCCAGTGGCCAAGTCCTTGTTAAGAGAACCCTTACTGCTCCTTCCGGGTGCTTTTTCTCCCATGCTGAGAATGTTGAAACCTCACTGGTACACTTGATATTGTGTCCATATGAAAGTGTAAGACTTTATCAGTTTGGTTTGCCTGAACAGAGTATCCCTGATGATGAAGGAAAATGAATTTTTCTTTTTAACTCGGTTGGTCAGAGATGAAGCCACACCTTTGCATTTTTTCAATGCTGCAGGGATCGAACTCATGCTGCAGTGGCTGTGGTTTGCTTCATAGTGCTCTGCCTAACCCATTGTGCCACCAGGGAGGGCCCTTATATACACGGCTTTTCTTATATAAAGACATATTCAATTTATCCCCAATTTTTTGATGGTTTCCATTACAAATAATGCTGAATCTTATCAAATTCTCTCTTAGCATCTATTTATATGATTATAAGAGTATTATCTTTCTTTAGGTGGTTCTAATGAATTAGGTGGATTGATTTTCAAATATTGAATCATTCTTGTGTTCCTGGTGTAAATCTGATTTGTTCTTTCTGTAGCTTTCTTTTTCTTTCCCCCTATCTTTCTGTGATTTAGGTATTAGCATAATATTAGTCTAATAAAATTCATTTAATAAAATTCCTTATCAATTTGTTGAAAGAATTTGAGGTATATAAGTATTATTTTGTCTCTGAATATTTGGTAGAACTTGTTTGTCACCATCTGGTCCTAGATTTTTGTTTTGGAGGAGAGTTTTGATTACAATTTTCTTATTTGTGATTGTTCAGGTTTTCTATTTCTTCCCTATTCAGTCTTATATAAAATTCTATGACTCTTTCTACTTCATCTAGGTTGTCAAACTTGTTTCTATATAAAAGCTTATCATAATCTTTTATTAACCTATGATTTTCTGCAATGTTTATTGTAACTTTTCTTTTATTTTTGATCCTATTTATTTGAGCTTTCTTTCTTTTTTTCTTAATGAGCCTAGTTAGATGTTTGTCTATTTTGGTTTTTCAGCAAGCCAGCTTTAAGTTTCATCGATCTTTTGGACTGTCATTTTTATTTCTATTTATTTATTTCAATTTATTTGTGCTCTTTTTTTTATTATTTCCTTCTTTATACTATTTTGTTGTTGTTGTTCTTTTCAAGCTTCTCAAAAAGTGAGGCAATGTTGTTTATTTGGATTCTTTCTTATTTCTTGGTATAGGCCTGTATTACTATATGCTTCCTTCATATTACTGCTTTTTCTGTTTCCCTTATGTTCTGGATGGTTGTACCCTTATTGTCAGTTGTCTCAAGGTATTTTTTTAATTTCTTCTTTTATTTTTGCATTGACCAAGTGGTCTTTCAGTTAGTGTATATTTCAATCTCCATGTATTGGAGATTTTCCCTCATTTTATTTGTTACTGAATTCTAGTTTTACACCATTATATTCCAAGAAAAGATGTGGTATGATTTTTTTAAGGTTTATTTATTTATGCATATAAGAACTGGCATACAGAACAGAGGTGTATGGGGGTGAGAGGAATCACCAGAGATAGAGTGGGGAACAGAACAAGCAGATTAACTGAAATACACTGCTGAGGGGAGCAGCGGCCAAGGCAAGAGAGGTCTGTTGCACCATATGGGTCAGCTCCCTGGCTGGGAATCGAATTTGTGCTGCAGTAGCTGCAGATAGCTTCATAGTGTGTTGTTTAACCTCTTTCACCACCAAGGAGGTATAATTTTAATCTTCATGAATTTGTTGACATTTGTCTTTTGGCCAAATATATGATTAATCCCAGAGAATGCCCCATATTCACTTGAGAAAAATGTGTAGTCTGTTTTGGGGAGGATACAGAATCTTATAGATTTCCATTAGGTCTACATGTTCTAATTCTTTATTTAAAGCTATTATGAACTTATTCATTTTCTTTATTTTGTCTCATTGATATGTCCATTGGTGAGAGTGGAGTATTGAATTCTCCTACCAAAATGTGTATTTCCCAGTGTTTGTTTTCTGAGTTGATAGTAGTTGCCTACTATATTTTGGTGCACTTTCATTTGATAAGTATATGTTGATAAGTGTTATATCCTCCTGATATACTTTTCCCTTAATCATTATGTAGTATCCAACTCTGCCTCTTGCTACACTTTTGAACTGCAAATCTATTTTGTCTGATATAAGTATATCTGTCCCATTTACTTGTAAGATTGTTTTCAATCTCCTTAACTTGAACTCAAGTGTGTCTCCTGGACAGTAGAATGTTAGAGCCTGTTTCTTAATCCAACCAAATTCTCTATGTCTTTTATTGGTAATTTTAGTACATTGACATTTAGAATGACCATTGATGTTCTAAAGTTTGTTGCTGCTGTTTTGTCTTTAGTTTTACTTTTGTATCTATTTCCTTTTTTCATTTCTTATTGTCTGTTTCTCTACTTAGGTGTAATACTGGAGTTTCTCTCAATATTTTTTGGAGTGGGGATCTAAATTTTGCCAACTCCTTTAGCTTTCTTTGTTGGTGAATGCCTTCCTTTTCCCCTTATATCTAAAAAAAAAAAAAAAAGTCTTGCAAAATATAGTATTCTTGGTTGACAGTTACTATTTTTAAGTTTTTTGATAATATCATTCCATTCTCTCTTTGCCAACAAAATTTTCTACGGAGATATGTTACAACTACTAAGAATCATGGTAAAGTTTTTAATATATTTTGATTCAACTACCCCCTAATAGGACTCTTCCCAAAGAATTTTTAAAGCCAATTTGTAAACTATATTAACATAGCATTATTTAAAATAACAAAAATTCAGGAGCAACTTTAATATCCAGTCATAGATGAATCACTACATTATAGAAGATTGAAACATATTATTGTGGATGAACAACAATTTTTTTTAACACTTTCCTAGATTTTGACAATTTTACATTAGCGATTTTACTGCAATGTAGAAGAGAACTAATATCCCTAGACAACCTGTAATAGGATGTTGGTATGTAACCTCATACTCATCAAGAGTTGGGATAAGTACTGCTGGTGGGAAAGCAAGCTGGTCCAACCATTATGGAAAGCAGTATGGCGGTTCCTCAATCTACTAAGAATGGAACTTCCATAGGATCCAGCAATCCCACTCCTA
>JAGFMF010011725.1:105536-117920 GCA_019455555.1 Galemys pyrenaicus
GAGGTGATGGTGCACGGGTGAAATGGTGGTGGGTACCCCCTGGGGACTACAAATGATGTCAAATATAACTAATAAAAAAAAATATATTAATAAAAAAAAGAAAAAAAAAATAAAAAAAAATTCTAAGGAGCTTAGATCTGGCATATAGAACACACTTTATAAGTATTGCCGAATGTAGCCACCATCTCTCATTAAAAGACTTTAGGAGGTTGGAATTTATACAGCTGCACACACAAACATGTATTTAGAAAGTACATTTCAATTGTGCCAACTTTGATACACAAGACCCTGATGTGGGAAATCCTTTCACAATTTATACATATATCAAATCATCATATTGCATATTTTAAATAAATTACATTTTTATTTGTTAAGTACATGTCAATAAAGCTGGAGACAACTATGGTAACAGGAAGATATACAATTAACAGCAGAAACTAAAAATCAGTTAACTTAAATTAATCAGTTATGTTTCTATCATTGAATTCTAATGAGTTTTTCCTGAATTCTTCTATTATTCTCATTTTCTTGATCTACTTTGAATAAGTTCTAGTTCTATGTATCCAGAAGCTCATTGAAAGTGACCTTGTTAAAAGGTCACCCTGATAGAAAAAAATATCAGAGACCAGAGAAAACTGTGAATGAAGCTGATGCCCCATCATCCAATGAAAACACCCAATATAATTCCTTTCACTTCCCTTTTATATTACTTCATCTTTTCCCAAGATCAATATCAAAATTCTAATCCCAATTTTTTAGCAGACTCTGAGACCATAGCCCTACTAATATTTAGGATTCTTTAGTAGAATATTTAGTTAGAAGCAAGTGGTGAAGTGTGAAATAAAATTTATAATAACTAATTGAAGGTTCTGAGGAAGTGTGACCTTACATCCCTCAATTATACACAGTATAATAAACCAATGTTGCCTACAGAAAATAAAAAAACAAGAGTAAAAAAGTTGAAAGCTATATTGGCACTTAACTCAATTTTCTGGATTGTGAAGTATTGATTGGAAAATATCTTTGATGTGATGACCATCAAAAAAATGAGTTAGAACAACAACATGCCAACCTGCCAGACCCCAAAGTAGTACTGAATTTGAAGAGTTTGTGGATTTTTATTTGTTCAAAGACATATCTTTCGACATTTTTTATTTCTTTTGTTTCTTCCCTTAGCATCAATATTTTCTGACTTTTTTAAAAAGTTTTTTCAGTTATGTTTATTTAAATTCAGTTTCTATCTATCTATGAGTTTTCTTTGCTCAAAATGGAGAAAGAGATGGTTCAAAGGAGTTACTACATCCTTTCCAATGTATGAAGCAATCCCTCCAAATGTAAAGGATTTATCTATATCAATTCATGTCACCAAGACATAGAAGAGGATGTAGAACATCACAGACTATCAATCAATCTCAATCACTATTGAATCTATGTAACTATAATGATAATAAAATGAAAATTTTCAATTATTAAAACAAAAGGTAAAGAGGAAAAGAGCAAGATTTGGAACAGAGGGATAAGCTGACTGTGTTTCCTTAGCTGTTGCAAAAAGGTGAAATAAGGTATATAGTCACAAAATCACATAATTTATAAACCACTGTGACCTTTTCAATTTTTGTATAAATATATCCTGTATATATGCTTTGAATCTTTGTTAATGTTTAGGGAGGTAATATGTTTCTTAGCGTTTTAGTATAAATTTTAAGTTTTGTTTATTTTCTAAGAAGTTAATGCTCTGAAATATAGACAAAAAGTAAGATCCACTCAGACCCACCATTTTAAACCAGAAAGAAAAACAAATGGGAAAGCTCAGTATCTATGATAAGAGCATAAATTCAAAGAATTGTGAAATCAGAAAGCTGATGCTGAAGACTTGACTTCAGTCTTCTAACTTCTAGCACAGGAGAAAAGATCTACAGATTTTGTAACATAAAGATGTAAGGTTTCTTGAAAGTCAGTAACAATTTTTAAAAGAATATAAAATTGTGGGAAATATTTGCAGGAAACATTACTAAGGAATATAGCTTTATTACATATGAGTCTTAGAAAATAAGAAACCACAAGATTATAGTAGATTAACACAAGTTAAACAATTCACAAAAGAGGAAAAACTAAATATGTAAAATATTAGTAATAAAATGCAATTGCACTAATATGTAATGAATTTCTTGTTACAACAGTGAGGCAACATCTTTTATATTACCTGTGATCACAGGTAACTTTACATACATTTCTCAATGGTAAGCAATAAAATGACAATTCTTCTATATAGTTAGTAGAACTGTATATAGATTCAAGTCCTTGGAAAAATTTGGAAATCAAGAACTTAAAAAATTTCATTGACAGCCAGTAATATATCTCTAGAAATTTAAAATATGGAAAAAAGTAGAAGTTAATCACAGAATCACTCATAGTGATGAATAAAATGGAAATAAACAATCACTAAACCCTAGGGAAATGGCAAAGTATGCACAGTTATCAATTCATGAAGTTTTATTCAATCATAAGAGAGTTTGGTTTTACAATATTGCAAAGAGATAGCATGTTCATTGCAGTATTGTTCACTACAACAAAATGTGGAAACAACCTAAGTATCCATCAATACATGAATAAATATATAAATTATATATTAACAATGGAATATTACCCTATTATAAGAAAGAATAAAATTGTGCCATTTGTGACAACTAGACTGACTCTCGAGGGCATTATGCTAAGTGAAGTAAGTCAAATAGAGAAAGGCAATTATTACATGAAGTCATTTATATGTGGAATCTAAAACAGCTGACCTCAGAGGGAGAGAGTATGGTGATGATTACCAAACACTGGTGGAGGAAATGTGGAGATACTGATAAGGATACAATTTCCAGTTACAAGATTAGCAACTTCTGGAATCTAGTGGTCATCAAAGTTATTAACACTATATTATAATTTGCTCAGAGAGAGGATCTTAAACATTCTCACCATACAATAAATGGTGATTATGTGACATGCTGGATATACTAGCTAGTGCTATGATGGTAATGATTTTGTGATATATAAAACCATCAGATTATACACCTTAAACTTAGAAAATTGTATATGAGTTATTTCTCACTAAAACTGTTCAAAATGCAGATCAAATTTTAACTGAGTGAAACAAAATACAAATTTTGTTCTTTGTGGGTTTTGATTATAGTAAGTGCATATAAAATTTTCTAGATGAAATTTTGGTTACAATAAGTACATACAAAATTTTTTATTAGTATTATGTAATTATAGTAGTGACAATAGTTATAAGAACATAAATATCAAACTAAGCACTAGAGGTAAATCTCATTCACTAATTCAAGTCTTCATCCAAAGAGTCAGGAAAATATATTAGCCACCACAAAGATAAATGAGTTAATAAATTTATCTTTTTTACCAATAACTCTATGTTTAAGCAAGATAGAATTCAACAGAGTGCAGGAGTTTGAAGACACAGTAAAAAGTTAGTTAAATACATGCACAGGCCACAGAAACATATATGAAAATCACAAAGAATGGGAGAAAACTATGAAGAGGTTGGTTTGTAGTACGTAAGACACATAATATAGGTTGTCTTTAAAAATTTGCAAAAACAGCATTTTATTAAAAATATCCTAGATTCTGACTCAATTAAACATATGACAGATTTTAGCAAGCCCTGATCACTCATAACAAAACTAACTTTGTATTACCATACTCTGTTAATCTTTTATTATTGGCTCTCAATAAAGATAGTCACACTCCTTTATAAAGCCATAAATGCTATATAAATATATCAAAATTTTAATATTTTAATCAAGTCTGATTATAAATATTTCTAGCTTCTAAAAGTTTGAATGATGTGCGTAAATCATATGCATGGAGGAAAAAATATCTTCACCCTGATTGCTTCACTTGCCTTATAAATAAGAGAATACAATGTAAAACTTCTAATTTTTACTACTTGTGCTGCATTGTTAAAGCAAAAAGACCCAGGACAGGTGGCACTTTCTCAGCACAGTAACTCAGTTAATCCTTAGTTCTGGAATGTATGCCTAGAAGTGAATAAGGGAATGGAAAATTAAATTAGTCTGGAAAACTATTATGAGATATTAAGATGTGATTGTATAATGAAGAAGCAAAGAGAATTAGCCTGGCAGAAGGCTGGATCTTACTGAAAAATTTAGTCAATTCCCAGTGGCAGCATGGTAAAAGAACTTTCAAGAAAGGAACTCCCTGAACTTGAGTTCTATGACATTTTAATTTTTCCATGTTTTCATTCATGCAATGTAAGAAACACAATGTAAATATGATCTACTACAACATAAATGCTTTATGAATGGCTTGAGGGGAGATTAAGGAAAAGAGGACAGTGTTGTTTATGAATTGGTGGTAAGAATCTGGTAAATTGGAAGATAAAATGATATTGAATGTCATGTCATAAGTACTTAGAAAGTGAGTCCTTGACTGAGCAAATCTCCAATAAACGTGTGCTCCAACAAGCTAGTCTATCAATAGTCAGACCTTAAACATGGTAGTATGAGAACACATAGAAGAAAACATCTAACTCTTCCCAGAGATTTTAGTGAAAGGCTTTCTGAAGAAATTTAACTGAATGAATGAGGTGCAATTTGAACAGAATCTTGAGTTCACCAGAAAGCAGCAAGATGAGTGAATTCTAGCCCCTAGCAACAACATATACAGGAGCACAAAGGTATAAAATGTCCTGCTGGCCCGGGATCTGCAGACTGGTTGATGTGACTCAATATCAGAGTTCTGGGAGAGGGGCCTACAAGGAAGTAAAGGCCACATCCTACAGATAGAGTGTGAAGCACCACAGTTCTGTCATTTCACTACAATGAGAAGACTTTGTATGCAAAGAATAAAACTCTATCCCTTTTGTTCAGGACATTACGTTCTTACAAATACAACTTACTAAAATAACTTGTATCATTTGGAGATGCACTCTTTTGTCCATGTTAATTGAAGAAATCAAGAGTCTGAGCCTGCCAAGATACGTTCATTTAGAGTAACATAGAAGCATTTCAGCTCACAGGAGTTCAGAGACAATACAACACACAGAGTACTGACACTAAGAGACTCCTTTGTCTTTCATCTGACAGGGATCAGATATTCCATGAAATGAGATGGCACCCTCTTTGATTCATAAATTAATGTATATACGATCATAATTGAAATCCTAGCACATAAGGGAGAAAACCTAATTAGGATCATCAGAATGTTCCTTGGAAATAACAGTGAAATATGAGATTGGGAAAAGAAACTCCTGGTCTTTTGATTATCATATGCCTAAAATCTGCGTATTCATGCTCATCTGGAAAGCTACCATGACCTATGTGGTCCTTACATTACATCTGCAATTGCCATCTTCTTGTCTTTACCCCTTTATTCTCACACTAAATGATTGTTTAAAAAAAAAAGAAAGAAAGAAAGGAAAGAAAAAACAAACGGCAGGGATAGGAAAGCAAAAGTTTATCATTGTATTTTACAATCTCAAGTCAAATTGACAGCTCACATTTCCTTTTTCTTACAGATGCTGTTAATTTATCCTGACATTCCACATACATAGACAAAACTATATAACAATGAGGAAAGCCCAGAGGGCAACAGTGTGGCCTAGTAAAGAAACAGAGGGAGAACATAACTTATTAGGTCTTATTCTCTAGAATATCAGATCTCTGAAAAGTGGGAAGTAGGAGAGAGATATCAGTATTTCTTCAGTACCAGACCTTGCATGAGATATTTATTTCAATTAATCCTTAAGGAAATAATTTCGATCAAATATTACTACTCCAATTCCAACTAAAATACAGGAGGGATTAGTTAATTTACTGAAGTTCTTATAAAATAATAAAGGCTATTTTAAATTTTACCTACCAAACTGTGCTAAGAAAAAATATAGACAAGAGTTCACATTATGAAACTAAATCTAAACTTCTTCAACTTTATAGCATTGTGGCTTGGGTTGTAGATCTGCATTTTTCTGTGTCTCAATTCCTTCATCTGTAAAATGTGTTAATAGATAATTGTATCTACCTCATGTCACAGGGAAGAGAAAAAACCCAGAAAGCAACAAGATTGCAGAGTCTCACACCTAGGATCTTATCTGATAGGCAAGCATTTATATATACTCAATTTTAATTCAAGAAATATTTGTTGCACATCCAGTATACACAATGAACTCTGGAAAATACAAAGATGACTATGAACCAGTTTCTACTTTTAAAGTTTTACCCTTTTAAAGGAATAAGAACAATAATAATAATAATAATAACAGCAATAAAGACACAACCAACAATGAGGAGACAAGGACAGACTGGGGACACTTGGTGGGGAGGGGGATGTGGAGGGTTGAGGGAAGATGGGAGCACCACGGGGGACTGAGGTGATGGTGCACTGGTGATATGGTGATGGGGAATACAGGGGGATTACAATTGATGGCAAACATATGTAAATTTTTTAAAAAATTATATTAATAAAAAAATTTTTAAAAAAGAACACAAAAAAATAAATAAAGTTTTACCCTTTTAAAAAAAAAAGGCATTCAGTTATTACATAGGGTAGATGGAGGAGATACATACTATTAAATGTAAATCAAGATATTTACCGAATTACATTATCACTTTTTTGCTAGACATACATCTCTCCATTTATACTTTGAGACTCTGAAGAGCAAAAGCTCTCAGTTCCATTGTCTTGTAAATATCTATCCTGTAAATACATGAATAACTTAATAAATGTTCTGAGAAATAAGGGGAGAATGAGGAAGGAAGGGGGAAGGGTGAATTGAAGTAAAGGTATGAATGAACAGGAGTAAATTAGGAGATAGGAGACAGTTGGTCAACAAGGAAGCATATTTACAGGATCGTGGGACTCAGAGGAGGTATTAGCTGCATGAATATAATGACATTTGAGATATGTTAGGTGACTTGAAGGAGAGATCAGAGTTTTTTTTTTGTTGTTCACTGTGCCTGAATCACAGCAGGATTCATTGTGTTGGTGACTGAGTTAATGATTGCATCACAGGGTGGGAAGGCTCTTAGCAAACTACTGTATGACTTCACACCTGCTCTTTACTGTCTCCATTCTCAGACTGTGTACCAGAAAAAATGAAAGATGAAATCTTACTTTTCAGTATCTCCTACAAACATTTTCACCCCAAAACTAATTTTGCTAGTTTATGCTTGAAAATTATAAAACAGAAAAACTTTATTCTCTGGCAAGGAGTAACTGACCCATATTTTTATAATCCTATGCTACCCTCTAGCTCCAGGTAGCACTTCCCAGCACTGCAGGCATAAGAACTGTAAGTGCCACAACCTTTTACAATGTCTGAGACTCATTAAATGTTAGATCAGAGGAATGTAGGTAATGTCTTCTAGAGTGACACATTTTGTGTCTCTGGAAGCTATGAAGTTTCCTGTATAGTGAAAAATTAAGAAGCTGACAAGTTACATGAGCAAATTTCCTTAATGTCTTTCTTAGACTAGTAACTCAAATGTTCTATCTTATTAAAAAAAAAACTTCTTATAACCTGTACAACTGAAAAGATAGGTTACAATGTCTTATAACTGAACAAGACTTAGAGATCACCCCCTCATCTCAATGTTGAGCAGTCCTAACACAAAGGCATGAGCAGAAAGAGAGGATAATAAACTCATCCCTGACAGAAGATATCACAATCATCTAAGAAATGTTAAGATTCTTTGGAAAGAAAGAAGGAAGGGATTGAGGGCAAGAAAGAAAGGAATTAAGGTAAGGGAGAGGGAAAGATGAAAATGAGATGGTAGGCAACACCCTGTGATTGTTTGAGAAGGGGGTATTTATATATTCATTGATCTATTCTGTGTGAAACCCTATGCCAGGCATCATAGATATTGAAGCACAGTCTCTGTCCTTGAACAGATATATTCATTGCAAAGACATTTGTAAGCAGATATTTCAATGTAAAACAAGGGCCATATTAGGAGAATCCCCAACATGTATCAGAAGCTCTTGAAACTCTTAGTAGGTCAACAACATGAAGAAGAGAAATCATGTGAATTCCAACATTGTCTCTTACTGCCTGTGTTAGTTTTAAACAAATGACATAAATTCACTTAGGTTCAGTTTCCTGTTTAATAGTGATACTCACCCCTAGAGATATTAAATGACATAACAGGCATGTAAGAATTTATTCAGCACATGGTCATAGAAGTTACAAGGCTGGGGCCTTCCTGGTAGCACAAGGGGTTAAGCAGCACACTATGAAGCAGCAACATCCACTGCAGCACGAGTTTGATGCCCAGCCAGGGAGAAGACCCACATGGCACAACAGACCTCTCTTGCCTCGCCTGCTGCTCCCCTCAGCAGTGTACTTCAATCAGCCTGTTCTGTCCCCTACTCTGTCTCTGGTGAATCTTCTCACCCCCCACACCTCTGGCCTGTATCCCAGTTCTTGTATGCATAAATAAATAAGTTTTAAAAGAATAAGTTATAAGGCATATTTTCTTTATTATTTGACAATATTGAGTTCTTCTCTAGAAGGAAAATATATAGGATGGATGAAACCTTTTAGAAGCATTAAGCTTATACAGGATGTGTACATATGTAGAAACCAAAGGTATGTTCAATATCAATAGTAAATAAATTCATAGTCCATAAGATATATTAAAGATGGGATAGTATAGATGGAATATATGAGAAGAAATAATAGTGTTTTTAATAATTAGAAAAGGGTGAAATATATATTCACAAAGTATGATTATGTGACCTCTGGTCTGACAGTTTTGTTATCCAAAAATCATCTACCCAGGATGGACCCATGTGAACCCTCTACCCACCCCCACCCCCCCAAAAAAACAATAATTCCTTAGGTTACTATGTTCTTGCATCTGCATCTCTAAGAAAGAGCAGACTACATGGTTGGGCCCCTTTGGTCAGACCTCAGTTCTGATCCTCATATACTCAACATCTACAAGGAAGGCTGATGCAGAAAAAAAAAAAAAGATACATAACGGTGTATTTTGAGTAGTGTAACCAATACATCTAATTACATCTCAGCCTAAGTATATTAACCTGATCTCTCCTTTTGCTTTCTTTTTCCTTCTTTGTCACATACAATCCAAGCACCTTAATTTGAATACTTCTGTCTTATGATTTCTGGAATAGCTTGTCTGCCTGTATATTGGAGGCTGTCATTGCTTCAAGGTGACTTTCTACATATCATAAATTGTGCATATTATCAAGAGTTTCTTTTGTTTTTCTCTATTTTAGAATAGATAACCAAAGATGAATCACAATATCTTTTGAAAAGGGTGTGTCTCAATTACATTTTTCTGTTTGACACAACCTATACAAGTCTGTCATTACATGTCCCACCCTTAATATCTATCAGGCAAATGTCAGCCCATATAATATCACTTCTCTGGCAATAGAGTAACAGACTAGAGGTGGACTGGTCAATAACAGTCAGCCACTGGCCAGTGAGTTACCTGAGACTTGTGAAACATGTTCAGAAAACTCAGATCAGTAGTTAATGATGATGAGAATTTGAACCTGACACACCGAAGCTATTATCAGTTGTAAAAGGAAATTAAAGTGGGAAGGCCAGCTATGGCTAAAGGTGGGTATAAAATGTGGGTAAAGATAAGAACATGCCTGTGCCACATTTAGGATAGTGAAAAATAAGAAAGAACTGGTCTACAGAAACAGAGAAGAGGCGCGCTGTACAGAAAGAAGCAGAGATGTCACTGAAGCATGACCACAATTTCTCCCAGGAGGACATGGGATGGGAAATTTATCTTAGCTGCAGCTGTCCATTTCTAATTTTAGTTTGATCCGGTCATGAAGAAGTTCCATCCTGGGTCTCCTACACCAAGTGTAGTTTATAAGAAATTTCCATTTACCTTACAATCACTATTTTACTGTTTCCATTTCTTGAAGGCAAATTAATAAAAGTTTCTGTTAGAACACTACTTGTTCATCTTAATGTTCCCAAACAACCTCATTTAGAAGTCACATACATGTTACTTTAAGAGTACACATTGATGGTAAAACTATATAACTAACTTAGTACAGTGTTAACCATATATAAAGTGCCAGCTCAGGATGTAATAAAACAGACCAGCTGTGCAGAGGCTAATAAATTAGCGTACTTGCGGATGACATTGAAGCAGCCAATAGAACCCTGGTTCACTTACACCTATGTCATCTAGAGGAATTAATCCTAACAACATTTACGGTCTCATGCTACTAGACAAGTTAATGATAGAGTTGAAAGTAGCATATCCCTAAACAACCAATTTATGGAAATGCCAATGGAAATTGTCACTTTAACAAACTGAGTGTGCGAGAGCAATAACGTTACTTCTGCACAAAACTTATCCCATTTGATAGCTGGATCACATTTAGCCTGAATGTAATTATTTCATGATGAAAAATTTAATTAACAAAAAAGCTAATCTACTTGTCTCCTGATTTTATGAGAAATAAGCTGTCAGGGCTTGACAAGGTCACATAAAAATGTTTGTAAGCATGTTATAACCAGAGAACCTAAATATTAATTCCTCAGCAACCATTTTATTATACACATATTAATCACTGAACTGATTTCCAAGTCTAAAAATTATTTCTAATACTAAAAATAATTTCTTATATATATAAGTGTGTAAAGTGGATGTTTTGCTATTTCTACCTCTATTGTCCACCTCCTGCATTTCAAGAACTATCAGGGATTTTTGACAAATAGAAAGATATTTCCATATAAAAAAGAGTAAACCGAGATTCAGAGTAATTATAATACTTGTCCAAGAATTCACAGTAAGTAAATTACAGAGCATATTTTCTACCTATTCAAATCTAGCTTTTTCCATTTCATTATCCTACTTCAACTCAATAAAAATGTGTTAAATTGGTGCTATTTAGGCAAAAAAATGTGTTTTTACTTTAATGGTTTTTATAGAAACATGCTTGACTATCTCTAGCTCTATTTAAACACAATAAACATTTTAGACTATCTCATTGACCTGGAAATACCAGAGCCACCACTATTACCTAAAGTGTGTAAAGGTGCCTGTCTGGGGCTCTCCAAGAAGATGGACTGTTACCCCTAAAAGAAATGGCCTTCAGTTAAAATGACTAAATGAAAGTCCTCAGGCACCTGAATCTTATCATCCTCAAAAGGATACTGTAAGATTCCCTTTTCCAAAAAACATCATAATAAATCAACCTGCCATAATAAATCAACCTGTACTTCCCTACATCAACAAATGAGATCACCATTTACCCTGATTCCTATTAGATTTCAGAAGGCATCCTGACTTCAGTTCTGATCCCCTGCATTCTGTGTCATAGTACCTTCCAGAACCGCTCTCTAGATCCATTCTCTTCTCATATTCCTTGCTCTTTGCCCAAGTTTATGGGGGGCGTTGGTGGGCTTATATCAGCAAACATGGAGCTGCAGGAAGACAGACATCAATAAGAAGGAAGAAAATGAGGTCAGAGTAGTTATAGTAGTGTGAGGAAAGAAGGGCACCCAAGACTTCCAAACATGTGCATTCTAAATGGGTTTGGCCACCTATCTCATTAAGACAAAACATTTTCTTAGTATGTAAAGACTTTAAAAGGATTAGTATGCATAAGAAGAGAAGAGGAAAGGGAGGGGGAGGGGAAAAAAGAAGAGAGTAGGGGAGAAAAAGAGAAGGGAGAGGGGGAAGGAAAAGGAAGTGAGGAAGGGAGGAAGGGAGGAAGGGAGGGGAGTGGAATAATACTTTTCCAATTTGACAGCCAATTATCCATCCCCTAATGAGTAATGCACAGTCAATCAGGTTTGGCCTAAACCAGGGTTGTTGAGGCCTAAAAGCTTATTACAAGTCTAAAACATCTTCTAGCCAGGAACTATAAAAAAGGGGAGAAGGGGCCAGGCAAGCCTGGGACAAAAGGAGTAAAATCAGAGTACAAGTCAAAGCATCAACAGCAGCTTCTCCATAGGTCTCTCACTTATATCTTTCCCAAGGCCTCTACATGTCCTAACTCCAAATGTTTTCTTCCATGTTCCCCAAGTCCCTGGTGCAGTCCACAGCTAAGAAGCAAACACACCCTTCTTTGTTATGTGTCTCTGCTCCATTGTCTTCTTTTTTCTTTTGCATAGAAGAACTGGGGTGTAGGCCAAAGGTGTGGAGGGTGAGAGGATTCACCAGAGACAGAGTGGGAAGCAGAATAGGCAGATCTTGTAACTACTCTCTCCTCTAGCTATTTAAGCTCAAGGGTGCAAAAAAAACGTCCTCTTGCATGAGAGGATCGGGAAGCTGTGGTACATATACATGATGGAATACTACTCAGCAATCAGAAATGAAAAACTAGACTCATTCATAGGAACATGGATGGATCTGGAGG
>JAGFMF010011725.1:118108-129443 GCA_019455555.1 Galemys pyrenaicus
GGTGAGATGGTGATGGGGAATACATGGGGATTACAATTGATGGCAAGTATATGTAAATTTTAAAATATTTTATATTAATAAAAAAATAGTAAAAAAATATCCTCTTGCATCAATGCTTCACCTTTGTGAATAGTTACTTACTAATACACACCTCAAATTACTACTTTCAACATGCCCTCCATTTCCTGTATTCTGACAAACACTGTAATCTAATCCTGTTTATTCCAGATATTTCTTTATTCTGTCCACTATACTTCATAATACCTTTGCTTGAATTTGGAACTTCATCTATCATTTTCTATCTTTCTGCAATGACTGCTCACTAACCCATTCTCTAACCCAGTCTCTAACCTACCCTTTATACTCTAATTAGTGACATTTTTCTAAAAATATATCTGATCAGGTCAGCACATCATTACCCTGTTTACTTAGGATGTCCTGAAACCAGACCCCTGTGACGCAAGCCACTGAGCATGGCCATCTTTTCCCTGCTGCCTGAGTGGTGGGACGTAATAATTCCCCATCCCCTAGCCCAGTGTGAGCAGGCTGCAGGCCAGCACAGGTGGTTCTGATAGCAGCAGAGCATGGGGGCGGGGAGAGGGGGTTCACTGCCTGCCACCCCAGTGTGAGCGACTCTGCTGTGGCTCCAGCAGCCAGCACCAAGGTGATTCTAAAAGCAGCTGGTAGCAGCCATGGCAGTGGTGGCCTCTGCCCTTCCTTGGGCATGTAGCCCCACTGTGGCAGCATGGGCAGACTTTCTTCACCCCAGAGCAGACAGCTCTGGGGCTCTGTCAGCAGAGGGAACCCCAACCCCCAAGTCCTGATTTGGGGCCACTGGGGGAGCTCCAGTGCTGCAGCTCCCTAGAGCAACAGGCAGGCCTTCAGAGTACCAGGCCAATATGGCGGGCACCCAGCAAATCCCACCCTGCAGCAGCTGGGTGCCTCCATGCCCAGTGCTGCTGCAGCCCACCCCACCATCCTACTGCATTGTTGTACTTGCCCCATTGAAAAAGCACCAAGGACACAGTGCCTCTGGCCTCCAGCTCCAGCTGTGGCTCCCGGGAGCCCACTAGCCCAGAGCCTGGCCTGAACTCAGGCATCAGGGTTTTCCCTTCTGGTATCTGGCATCAGAGAATGAGCCAATCAAGTTTGAGCTCTCATGTTGTCAGTCACAGGTTTGAGTTCATTATGTGACTCAAAAGTCAGTGAACGGATTGGTGCTCAATGGCACCAATCAATTGCTTAGGATGGAAGAGGGTCCAATAAGGCTTATAGTGTGGGAGACTCTGAAAAGGATGATGCAAGGCAGTGCAGAAGCTAGTTTGATTCACTCAGCAACCAGCCTTGAAAGAAGAAGCATTCAGCAAATGACCTCCATGGGATTCAACAGACCTCCATAGACCTCCATAGACCTCCAGACTTCTGTAGAAACTACAAAGTCCAGGCTGCTGCACCTGCTTCTGGCCCTACCCCTGACACCACATGTCAGGAGCACAGTCAGCCTCAGTCAGGTGTCTCAAAGAGCTGTTCATTGTTAGCACACACTAAGAGCTTACAAACAACTGTAACACTGGTGTCTCCAATAGTGACTGGCACTGAACAATACTACTGCCCACTGCTGACCAGCACTACTGACAGGTGACTGACACTCTGCTTCTGATCATCCAGAACACCCTTCCAGTGTTGTTGCCACCATTGCTGTGCAGCATCCAGTGCTGTCCACGGCAGCCTTGCTGTGGGCTGCTCCAGTGTCATTCAGTGGCCTCATTTGTAAGCACCTCTAGCTGCTGCCATAAGCTGTATCCTGGTCAGCTACTTACAAGCATACCACTAGCTCTAAGCCCTGGCTGACAGGACAGCATCATCTTGTACCAGGGGTTTTTGTTTGGTACTAATAGACTCTGTAGACTCTATCTGGGGTGAGACAGCCAGCCACATTTGACCTTAGAAACGCTTTCATTTCCCCAACTCCCTATTTGTTAAAAAAAATCTCATTACGATTGCATCCTGAACCTAAGTGGCCTTGCGATTGTCAGCACAGGGGTGAGAACACACAGAAGGTGACCTCTCTCCACTCTGGCACTGTCCTTTAATAGTGTTTTACTAAAAACTTCCTTTGTTACCTGCGCCATGTTCACCTCATCAGGGTCATAACTCAACACTGCTCCACTGTGGCCCTTTTCTTGTTTTAGTCAATTAGTTAGTAGTTCAGCAGATCTTTATAATGTGCTGCGCTTTATCCCCAACTACAATTCCATCTTGCACAATTTATTTCCTCTGTCCAGGTCAACCTTCCAGCTCAACTTCATTTGATTAATTCCTACTCGTCCTGAAGAATAAGCTTTGAGTTCGTTGTTTCTGGCAAGTCTTCCCTGAGATCTCTTTACATTCTAGATTTAGTGTTCTTCCTCATGTTCCTTATGCCTATCTTTGTCATGATACTGATCACACTACTTGCCCCCAAGAGACAATAGTTTCCTTTAAGGCAATAACCAAGTCTATTAAGTCTGTATTCATAGCTCCAGCAAAGTACTTGATATAGAATAGATACTCGGTAAAGGTTTGTTGAATGAATTAAGTTAGTCCACTGAATATTCCTTCCAGCAAAACACACACTGCAAAACACATTTTTTTCTGTATTCTCTTTATCAAGGTATCTTCAGCATGGGGTGTTTGTGATGTGCATATTTATCTGAAATATGAGGTGATATTGATTTGTATGTATATTTATATTTCAGGCAGTCACATTATGCCGTGCTTTGGTAATAGCTGCATAATTCTCCCACTGGGAAAGCAGTTTCTATAATCGCAGCTGATGATTTCTTTTTATAGACTTTATATTATATGTACTGCTTTTTATTGTCAGAAATCAAATTAAGAAAGAGAATTCTTCTGAAATGAGGTTTCTGGTACTGAAAACTATAAATCCAAAAGTAGGAACTTATCTATCCCAATGAAACGCCAGGTAAATTACCACCAGAGATTGCAAACTACTTCAGAAAGTAAATTTTTCAATTCACAACATATAGGATGTAAAATCAGTATTAAAATAATGTGGAAAAGAATCTCTACAGGCCTTAGCATGTTGAACTTTGTGAGATACTTACAAAGAAATCTTGGTACTTTTCTGGATTAAATGTGCCTTCTCCTTCTGAACATGTCAACTAATCTTCAAAAGGAACGCTAGATAAAAACAATCAACTCCTTTAATGTCTTGCCCCCCCCCCTTTTTTTAAAGATTTATTTATTTATGTACACAAGCACTGGGGTACAGGCCCGAGGTGTTGGGGGTGGTGAGAGGATTCACCACAGAGAGTGGGGAGCAGAACAGGCAGATCAACTGAAGTACACTGCTGAGGGGAGCAGCGGGCACAGCAGGAGAGGTCTGCTGCGCCATGTGGGGCCCCTCCCTGGCCCACCGCAGCAGGGATCGAACTTGTGCTGCAGTGGCTGCGGTTTGCTTCATAGTGGGTTGCTTAACCCACTGCGCCACCAGTGAGGCCCCAATGTCTCGCACCCTTATGTAAGAAATAGGGCATCTATTATGAATATCAGTGCTATGGCAATTTTTTCCCTTTTTTTCTTTTTATTGATGACAAGGCCCTAGAGTTAAAGGTTGCAGAAAATAAGCTGTTTAGTATTTCTTTATTTATATAAAATACTACTTGTTATAGAATCGCTGAGACACTCCCACGTCTCTCTCCCATGGTTATCATAAACTTTCCATTTTACAGAAATTATATCTTCCTGGTATTCCAGTTGCCTAATTTTGCATAACATACCACCACAATGTGGTCATGTCATTTATTCTACCACAATTCTATGGGTTGGTAATCGAGGCAAGGTTTCATTCTTATGCCCTCCCCTATGAGATAGGTAGATCAAGAAGGGTTGATTAGATTATGAGAACCTCCTGAGAGACATTGGCATGACTAGAGTGTCTCTCTGTGTAGTCGTTTGCCTGCTACTAAGCTATCTGCTCTCTTTCACATGGCGGTCATAGAGTTCCAAGAGCAGAAAGGGACAACAAACCCACAACACAAGATGGCTTCTAGCTACAGTTCAGGTCATGTTTGCTCTTTTCTTATTAACCATGCCAATACAAACTCAATGTGAGGGAAGACCACTGAAAGGTATGGGTACATGAAGACATGTCGGAGCCATTACTATATGTCAACTGTACCAGTCCTGATATTTCCTCCTGTGGGACAGAGACTCAATTACATAGCACTCCTAGCTTCTCTCCAACATTTTATTCATTGATCCCCAGGAGAAGTGTTTTATTTTTTCAGCTAAATCTGCATGTAAATAAAGCAAGCATGCTCAGTTAGTGCTTCTCTTTTTTTCCAACTTGTAGTGATCCTGACTACATGAGAACACACATTGTCTCTGCATTCTGAGAGGTGCTAGTGTCTGTTGAATTTAGAGGCTTAATGATAGAAAGTCCTTTTGTGCAGCTAAAAGTCATATTCTATATTACCTAGATTTTCCCACCAATAAGAAAATTGTGGGTACCATATTTATACTTTTGTTTTTCAAACAGTTCAAAAATTAGTCAGAGAAGACCTTTTGAATTCTACTTTTTGAATTCTAACCCTCATCAAGCACAAAAATATACCAGCACTTAAATGAGAAATGTTAGTTCTTATGACAACTCTTTAGTGTTTAAATAAAAAGGAGGGGAGGGGTAAAGAGATTGATAAAAGGAAAATTCCTGGGAATGATTATAAATAATGACTATAGAAACTCCATCAATGGGGAATTTGATTGGGTAAAGTCTTTAAGACTTCAGCTTTAAGCATAGGAATCACAGAGAAAAACTTAGAGGTCTGATGCCTCTAAGTACAGAACCAAATAAAGACAACGTACCAGAGCACTAAGACAGGGAAAGGCCAAATCCAAGTTCGAAATAGCTGAACAAAATGAACAATAACAAATTGGTAGTGCCACATATTATAGATAAAGGGCATGGTAAATAAAATGAAAGTTAAGATTTCTTCTTCTTTAATGTTAAATAATTTATAAACTTCAACATGAATCTAAACAATAGCCTGAATAAATATAAATGATTAGTTTTATCTCTTAAGTTAGGGCATAGAGATAAAAGGAAATTAAGCAAAGTTCCCAAAATGTGTTGAAAAGAATTTAATCCTGCCCCAAAAAGAGATCTGGTCTTTATTTTAGCCAGCTGGAAGACAAAGTTCACATGTTTGCCTGAGGGCCTTGGAATTACCAAATAGTAACAATGTTAGGTAAAATGGGAGTTTTGACCTACAACAACCATGTGATTTGAAATAGGAAACTTTGGGTGACATCCAGAGAAAATGGACACAAGACACTGAAATCATCAATCAAGCATGTGTCTGTAATGGAGTCCCAGCACCAATACCAAGATTTGGATGAAGTTCCTTGCTTGGCAGTACTATATAGATATTGCCAAGAGACTAACTCAGTTGCCAGGGAGTTATAACATAAGCCTACATTTGGAACATTCCTGGATTCTGCTTTAAGCACCTCTACTTTGGGGGGCTTTTTGTTTTATTTTTAAATTTATTTATTTATATATACTTTACATCATTGTTCATTTTTGTACAACATTTGTTTTCTCCTCTCAGGTCAGGTGTAGTCCCCATAGAATTCCCACCACCGCTTCACTTGTGCACCATCACCATAACCCCCTGTGCTCTTCCTTCCCCTGTTTTGATCCTTCTACCTCCTCTTCCCTGCAGAATGTCTCTGATTTATAGTTGTGGACTAGTTTTGGTTTTTATTATTTTTTTCCTGACCCTTTATTTGGCTCCCCTATATTCCTCCTATAAGTGAGACCATCCAATAGTTTTCTTTTTCCTTCTGACTTATTTCACTGAGCATAATCCCTTCTAGCTCCATCCATGTTGCTGCAAATAGCATAAGTTTATCTTTTTTGATTGCTGAATATTATTCTATTGTGTATATAAACCACACCTTATTGATCCAGTCATCTATTTGTGGGCATTTGTGTTGTTTCCATATCTTACCTATTGTAAATAGTGCTGTAGTAATCACAGGGATGTAGGTATCCTTTTGAATTAATGTTTTTGTGTCCTTTGGGTAGATCCCTAGGAGTGGAATTGCTGGGTCATATAGTATCTCTACTTTTAGTAGTTTAAGGAAACTCCACACAGCTTTCTGTAATGGTTGGATCAGTTTGCATTCCCACCAGCAGGGTAGGAGAATTCCTTTTTATCCAGATCCTCGACAACATTTGTTGTTGTTATTTTTTTTCCCTTTAATATGAAACACCTCTACTTTTGACTGATCTTAATCCCTGTAATAAGCCATAACTGTAAATATAAAAACTTTAATGAGTTCTAGGCATCTTTCTAGAAATATATTAGATCTGAGATCACTTTTGGGAACCCTTCCCCCCTGCTGATTTTACATTTGGTGTCAGTAATTAGAGAAGTCTTATGAAAGACTGTGTGTCTCTAAATCTATTTTTGACACTAGGCTGTCACACAAAGGTAACTCATGAACTATCTACTATGTGCAGCTCTCTAATTTTCATATTATATAATTCTAGAATATACCTTTAACAGAGTATAGCTAAGGCAATGCATGAGATGGGTAAAAATACTACTCAATAGATCTGTTCAATAACATATATGTTCCATCATTCTTATTTGAGTTCAAATAGGATAACTAAATATCCAATATGAATTGCTCACACATAAGAGCCTAGATAACCAAAACTCGGCACATACACACAAAAAAAACAGAAGTATATTGGCCATTACAGAACCCAAATAAAGACAAGGAACCAGTGTACTAAGGCAGAGAAAATATAAATCCAAGGTCTAAATAACTGAACAAAACTAACAATAACAGGTTGGTAGTGTCACATGTTATAGATAAAGGGAGTGGTAAAGCTAAAATAGAATAGCGTAACAGTGTAAATATATTTGCTCAGCAGTACTTGACAATTCCTAGGGTTGTGTGCATATATGTATGTGATGCTTCTGATAACTCAAATTAGAAGTCATATTTCAAACCAAGTTCTGGCATATAATCAAAATTGATCCCAAAAACCAAATTGAAAATAATTGTGCTTGAGAGATCCAAACAAAATAAATAGGTGTGGAGTTAGTTAAAAAATAGAAGCTTGAGGGACCTCCCTGGTGGCACAGTGGGTTAAGCAACGCACCATGAAGCAAACCGCAGCCACTGCAGCATGAGTTTGATCCCTGCTGCCAGCCAGGGAGGGGACCCACATGGCGCAGCAGACCTCTCCTGCTGTGCCCGCTGCTCCCCTCAGCAGTGTACTTCCATTGATCTGCCTGTTCTGCTCCCTGCTCTCTGTGGTGAATCCTCTCAACCCCACACCTCTGGTCTGTACCCCAGTGCTTGTATGCATAAATAAATAAATCTTTTAAAAAAATAGAAGCTTGAAGTTTTATAGGGCTTAATTCTAACTAACAAAACATTCTATTTTTACCAAGTGTGAGAAAAAACTACCCTTCCAAGATTAAACGATGATCTACTATGAAGCCTATGCCCCATTTCTTGGGGAATCTTGGATTATTTTGTAAGCAACATCTGGAGTCTATCTACCTATGACAGAAAAGTTAATGGAATTCAGCAAGTTAAATATAAAACAAAAGATAAATAAATTCTCATGTGCTTAGTTATTAGTACCCATGGGATGTTTAAAGATTTACTCAAAAATGGTGTTACAAGAAGCACTTATTCATTTTAAGTTTGGGCTTTAAGAAAAGAATAAATTTCTCTGCCAAGAAGATTTGAAACATATTTCTAGAAGGCAAGATCTATGTGCCATTCTGAATGGTTTGCCCAACTTCTAGCACAGGGTTAAAACAAAGCACTCAATAAGTTAATGAAAACAAATATGAAAAGTTATTCTCAGCAGAGCCCTAGTATCTGAGAGGTTCTCCTCCCCCTCAGAACTTTACCTTTCATTGGTCAACTCCTTAGTGATGGAATGGAATGGAATGGAATGGAATATAAAAAAAAAATCAGTATTCATGACTATTCCTTTAACTCTAAGGACACAATAATTCTGATTCTGAATAGTTTTCTTCAACATACTACAAAGGGAAAAGAATATAAACATTTTAAATAGCTTAAATAATTTTAATATGCTTTATTACAGATGATGAAAACAAGAAATTTGGAGACTTTGGTTAAAAACCACCTTGACTTGTCCAACCTTAACATCTAATATTAGTTATTCTGATACTATAATTGTCTTATAGCTAATGAGTGCAAGGTCAAATACAACCCAGAACAAGGCAAAGCAAAACTTTGCACCCAGTGATCAAGTCTCTTGAGGCAGCTGTGCAAAACTTGACATTTAATTTAAAAAGCATGGAGGCATGATGGAAAAGCATCTTTGTGTGGAGAGAGGAGAGCAGTGGTGCATTTTATTTGACATGGTGGATTTGCTTTCCTTTATTTTCATATTTTAATAAGTTCAACTCATGAAAGCATAATGAAAATAGAAAGATCAGCTATAATCAGGATGCATGGACATTTGGGGATCTTGATTTAAAAAGCAGTTGCCTTCCTAAGTCTTTTAACAAAATGTAAATTAAACAGATGAAATTGCCTAAAACATCACTGATTCCCAAAGGAATGTAATCATGCTTAAATGCCAACAGTAAATTAATCAGAGGAACAGAATGTGGAGATGAGAAATTTCATTTTAAGCAGCTTCATGTTTCATTAAAGTAAGTGGACATGGCAGGTCAGGTTAAGACTTTGTAAAGAATGATTTGAAAAGCAAAAGGCAAAGGTTTCCATCTCAAAACTATGCAGGCACAAAGCCTATTCAAACAGAACTGATTATTAATTCCTGTGCATGATATGCTCCATATTTGATCATTTTTCCAAGATATTTCTTTTTACTCAGTGCATAATTCTGGGGAAAACTGTATTAATATTTGTATAACAATGATGTTTTCTTTAAAATAACCTAGTTATAATTTCATATAATGTACTTATATCACTTATGAACAGTCACATCCTATAGGAAACTGACCTATAAATTGAACTGCCAATCTAAACATGATATTTAACTTGGATTAAGTAATGAAAGGGACTTGGATTGGGTGATAAAAATGACAAAATTTTTGTCAGAATTTATTTTTTTCAACAAATTTTTTTATCTGGTGCTAAGCAGTATTCTAAAAACTTGGCATACACAATAAACACACACACACACACAAATCTTGATATTTTAGAAATATGGTATAGTAGACTATAAGAACTAGAATGGGGAAAATGTGAGATTGGAGTAAGAAGGAAAAGGTAATGAATGGTTCAGGGAAGGGACAAGTAATAATATCAAAGAAGGTTGTCAAGACAGATTTTACTGTGAATGGGATTTGAATGAGAGGAGAGAATTATCCATAGAGAGTCCTATAAGTTCATTCCAGGCAGAATAGTCATATTAAGCAGGTGGTTACCTGTTTTTTTAAAAGTTAATTGAATGTGGACTGTAAAAATGAGATACATCAATGATGACTTCAAGATTCTTGTTATGAGTTACTTTAAAGAAGATTGTATATTTGAAAAGCTAGGAGATGGGGAAGTAAATTCAACTTCGAATACATTGAGTTTGAAATGTCTAGTACAAATCCAAATTAATATATGGAGAGAAAGGATTAGATGTGCTAGTTTAGAATCCAAGAGAAAGCTCTACCCTAGAGATATAAATCTGGCAATTCTTTTTTTATTAAATGTATTTACTTAGATATATGTTTTTATATCATCTTTCATTTTTATGCAATGTTTGATTTCTCTTTCTATATCTATTTGTATAATAATCTATTTTATAGTAAAGTCCTTATGCATGTTATGGACAATAAGGGGCACTAAAACTGGCCAAGGACACTGCCCAAATAATTTACTGGCCACTGTCTGAGTTCTTTACACACACACACAGTTCTAGACCACTCAGTTTCAGGGAACAACAATAACAGAATTTACTTAACAAATAAGGGAAAACAAAGAGACACTGAGGCAAAAAGTAGCATGTTATCTCACCCCAAGTAGTGTCTAGTGTTCTGAAGTTCTAAACTAAAAGTATCCTAAAATGATGCCATCCCTCCAATGAAGAACTGCAGCATGTATTTCAAAGAAAAGGGCCAAGATGGCATCTTCCCACCAATGAGGGCTTGGGATACACAGCAGTCAGACAATAGACCAGGATCCAACTCCTAGATGAGGAAAGATGTGGTGAGAGAGGCTTGCCATAGCCACCAAGATGTGCCTGAGGTAACAACACAGTATCAGACATTCAGCACTGAGAGAGGTTTATTCCTTTGTGGAATTGTTATCTATTGTCAAATTAATTACTTCTAGGGTGTGACAAGGTTGATTCTTAAGGAATGATAATTCTCTCCAGTGGCCCTCAATCCCCGTATCCTCACCTCTGATCTGTGCCTCCAAATATTCTCTACACATTCTCTCCATATCCTCATCTTTGATACTTGCTATAGCAGTTGGTACCTAAGGATTTTTCATTTATATAGCTGGTTCTGTGATGATGTTAATCATCTCTACCCCTACCTCCAGTTTCTGGTCTTATGATTCATCCTTGCCAAATTTTCTACTCATAGCTTCCATCATTTTTACGTGCATCTAAGACTGGATCTGGAGAATTATAGGGAGAAATTTCTATCATATGTGAGCACATATTTCAAGTGGAAAAATTAGAAATATTACTCTATAAAGCAATTTCAATAGTGTTCAAAGCACATTTTCTCTATTTATTCATAGATGGTAAAATTAACCCCATTTTATAAATTAGCAGACTGAATAGCAAGCACAATAGTGGAAATTTAGAGTTTGACTCAAATGTGTCCGACTCATGTTTCCTCCACTGTGCCACTCCTGTGCCTCAGGTAATCAGGGCTCTGAGCATGACAGCAAGAGTCCACAGGCAACAGATGACATCTGTAGACTTGTGCCAATATAACACAGAACAGTCCACTCTTGCTGTTCTCAAACTGAGGCATCATCTTCCCACCATTCCACCCTCATTACCCATCTTTTACGTGTCATAGTTTAGGAGGATAAAGAAAAGTTAAAGATAGACTGAAAGGGGAAACTCAGATTGCTGAACTAGTCCTTAGATCTTTCCCATATTTGACTATGTCCCTCTCTGAAGTTCCTATGCTCAGTCCATCACCATGGCTCATACGTAGACCCAAAGTTATGGTTTAAGAAATATTACATTGAGGGCCTCCCTGGTGGCGCAGTGGGTTAAGCAACGCACTATGAAGCAAACCGCAGCCACTGCAGCATGAGTTCGATCCCTGCTGCCGGCCAGGGA